>JAGQAX010000021.1:27875268-28372781 GCA_019142605.1 Cephalopholis sonnerati
ACTGTCACGAGCATGAGCCTCTTGTCCTTGAGTAGATGTAAGCTTCCTTCTGTATTGAGATACAGTTGGTGGGTGTAGTTTATTAGAAAGAAATAGTTCCTACATCAAACATCTCAAAACAAGATCTGTGGATTATCTTGGGTAACCAGGTCATGATTTCTGGAAAGAGACATTGCTGTTGAGTTTTTCAAATGTATTTTTTAGCACTTTGAGCACCACAAGCTGAGTACCATCTAGTTCCATTATATTCAGGAGAAGGCAGACTCTGCGGCTGATATCTCCAACACTGGGCAACTCACACCAAAACAATTTAGATTAATAAATAGCACTATGGGTAAGAGAAAATACATTATTTTTTATTTGGATGTGAACTGTCCTTTTAAGTAGTTGCACTGTAGTTGCTGCATCCAAGAGTGGCTTTTTGGCCACACATGACCGGAGGAACGACCATGTTGTTAGGTTGTTTGGGTCACCATGTTGGTCCACACTGAAGTAAATGGATGGGTTACCATGGAT
Source organism: Cephalopholis sonnerati (assembly GCA_019142605.1). NCBI lineage: Eukaryota > Metazoa > Chordata > Actinopteri > Perciformes > Serranidae > Cephalopholis > Cephalopholis sonnerati. The sequence continues at coordinate 27,875,785 of JAGQAX010000021.1, forward strand.
TGTGGGCCCAGGCATTCATTGTTGCCATAGGATGAATCCTTTTGACTCGAGGTTGACATTTTTGTTTGTTAGTTAAATGTTCTGAACTGACATTTTAAAAATGGTGGAACAGAACAAGTCGGTAAAATGGGGAAAAAAATTCTCTATTCACATGGCACCGCATGTTTTGGCCTCAGTGCTGCCACATTAAAAGGTACATTATAACAACCTTCTCCACCATCGCCATGTTTGTTGTTGTCAGAAACCTTGACTCTGACTCTCTAGTGGCAGCCCTCTGGGGCGGTTGTAGCTCAGAGGTAGAGTTAATCGTCTGCAAAGATCAGCGGATCAATCCCGGGCTTCTCCAGCCCGCATGTCAAAGTATCCTTGGGCAAGATACTGAACCCCAAATTGCTATCGATGGCTGTTCATCGGTGTGTGAGTGTGTGTAAATGGTTACTGAGTAGCAGGCGGCACCATGTATGGTAGCCTCAGCCACCAGTGTGTGAACAGGTGAATGTGACATGTAGTGTAAAAGTGCTCAACTAGAACAGCGCTGTACATGTGCAGTCAGTTTAGTGCCATCTAGTGGATGTATCTATGTCAACCCAAGGGGACACATGGAAGTATGAGGGCAGTGATGGTTACAACGATTGAAATGAATGTATCTATTTTCATACGTAAAGGGAGTATTAATGAGCCTTGTATTTATTAGCTAATGTTAGCATGCTACCAAAGTAAACTATACCAGTACCTGCCACACCTGATAAACAAAGATCAGCCTCACAGAGCCATTTGTTTGGCTCTGGACTCTTGGACTCTCTCTGTTATTTTACTGAATACTGGATTTTATCTGAAATAAATAATTAAGGGAAAAAGATAACTTTGGAAGAACAGAAAAAAAGAGAAATGAGACTGAAAGCACAACATCAATAGTGTAATATCAGACTATGACTGTAGCGTAACCTCAGGACATTGCTGTAATGTATTCATCCACTAACTAGTCGGTCTCAGGGTGGACACTGATCAGTGTGAGTTTATTTTTATCACCATCCCCCCCTGCTGTGACGGATCATGAGAACAAAGGACGGCGTTTAAGACATGGTTATGATGATGTTAGGGAGACGTGTTTACTGGGAGGGATTTTGATTGAAACACAGTTTGTTCAGAGGGTAAAAATAAACCTTGATTTCCCACACACTGCCGTTCTGATTTAGCCATTGTTCCAGGGCACTGTACACTGAGCTGCGGTGCTATTTTTAAATCCCAGTTAGTAAACCACACACTCTCAGCTTGACTTTCATTTTCTATCTCAGCTTTGGCGCCCTTCTTCTCAGGACACTCATCAAACAATGCCTTCTCACCCAAAGCAAACTCATCTGCCTCTTTCCAGCTTCAACTGACACATAACATGTGGTTTAATTTCCACTCCAGACTCAGGTCCTTGCCATCATGACTGAGTGCGCATGCTAGCAGACACCGTGAGGATGTCACGCATTAGGCGGGACACCGACTTGTCTCGCTGAAGTGCTCCTTCTCCTCTAGCTGTGTGGTAATTGCTCCACAAATCACAATGACTGCCGGAGGAAGTGGAGAGACAGCGGGCCTCACCGCCACTCACCATTTGGGAGGGAGTGGGTTGCCATGGCCACAGATGCACTTAAACTTGCTGGGAATGAGATTAGTCTTAATTAATGTTAACGATCAGCCGGCACGCGTGCACTTCACTCGATACAGCCACGCGAATGCACACACACATTCTTTGTCTTCTTAACAGCATATCAATACTCTCCCTTACAATTGAATTATAGATTTTAAAGCAGAGAAAGAAGGTTTGTCATTTATATGTGTGGCTAATAATCACCCATTATCCTTGCTTTTTAGATTTACAGCGACATGCACGTTCAGTGCTGTGCAGCAAACAACAATCAAATGTTTTTTCCAACTGTCTTGTTTCACAAAGACTTGAACCCACACTCTGTACGCTCCAGTCTTTAAATAGCTGTTGATTGGAGCTGTTGCACCAGAATGGCTGCGTTCCTGCGGAGCCTCAGTGGGTGGTAGATGCTATTCTCCACGCTGGCTCTCTCAGCCTCTTTATTGACGGCCTGTGCCTCAGCAGCACCCACTGACAGGAAAACTGGAGGCTTTTTTCCTCCTCTTGTAGGCAATTTGATCATATAAAAAGCTGCTTGAGCTGACTATTTCCAACATCTGAAATCGAAGTGTCAATAAGCAGAAAAACAAAGGTCACAGTGCAAATGCTTTGTGATGGGATGTGATGTTGTTTCAAGGCATATAGGACGTGTGCGGTCAAAATGGGCAACTTCCTGTCTTCCTTTCATGGGATTTTGACTGATGGTGCGCAGCCTAACATCAATTTGTTGTGGGTGGTAAACCCTCCCTCCTTCTCTCTCTTCATCTCTCCCTCTTAGTGGGTGGTGGACGTCTCTCCATCAATCCCAGTGCAGTAACACAATTTGAACCTGCATCCCACACCTTGTAAAGGACAGCCCCCTCCTTTCGCTCTATCATCAAATGCCAGACACCCTCACAGCTTTGCTTTGGCTTCCACGCTGCTTCCGTCTGCCGCTTTGGCCACATCTCGTAGATGGATGAAATGTCACACTATTCGTCTGTCACCTGCCCCTTCCTTTCTTTTCTATTTCTTTATTTACCTCGTCAAATGTCAGTTCAAGTTATTCAGGTTCTGTCTTGTGCAGGGATGGTCAAAAATGGATAGAGGCCAATGGACGATGCGTTCCCACTTGCCCCCACTGTGCAGAGGTGAAGCTAAAATATCCCGGATACAGCTGCTGCTGTCTTGCTCCGGTGACTTGCTACTTGCCCAGTAGCAATCTCCACGGTGTCAAGTTTCCCACCCATACAACCGTCCGACCAATCATGAGTGGCACCACCCAACCAGCATTTGTATGTGGGTTCCATGTGGGTAGTAAATGGGCACCTTCTTTGTACCCAGGCAGCACTAGCATAACCCATCTGGGGCCAATCTGGGTAAACCCACCCATGTGGGCTATTGTTATGGGGCAACATAACATGAAACTCATGGACAATGCCATAGGAACCCATTTTTCAGCCAGTTTACTACCCACATTGGACCTACATACAAATGTTGGCTGGGTACTGAATGCTAGCCCATCGATTGGCTCAATCATGATGTAAAATCCCCATTTTCTAACATTAAATACCTAATTAAAACAAAACTTATCAGAAAAACAAACACTTGAGAAACAGCAGTGTAATAGAAACTACCTTAAATGACAGAGACCAGCTTTGGGAAAACTTTATTTAATGTGCGCTTTAAGTTTTTAGTTTGGCCCATGTCTCATCCACCAATGGTGAGGAAGGGCTTTATGACCCATACTGCAGCCAGCCACTAGGGGGCAATCCAGATGTTTCCGCTTCACTTTTCAAGTGCTGTGATGTCATCCATCTTTAGATGCAATCTATGATAAAGACCAACTCAAAAGCTACAGTTTGTACCTCTTGCTGTCAGTTATGTTTACTGTGTTTTATTGTGCTTAATTGAATGTAACATGGCCGCCATGTTGTGTTTGACGGAGGATTTTGTTTTTGCCAGTAGCTGTCAGGAATAAACAGAGAACGCCTCCAAAGATATCCACAGTCTGGGCCTCTTCATATCAACACAACACAGACAACACTTGAGTCCACCGGTTACATGTATGTCATCACATATAAATATGTTGCTACACAGCCAAAGCAAGAGAGCTGTATCAAGTTAAAGCTAATTGTACTCATTACAATAAAAATGACCTAAAACGAAGCTATAAGACTTAAACAAGTCAAAGAACTATTCAAACTGCAGCTCTTCATGGCTTCATTGTTTAATGCATTTTCAAACAATGTCAACACTGCTGCCACTAAGTGTATGTAAATACAGACCTAAATATTATTTCATGCCTGTAACTGAAGGGCTCTGTGAATTGTATATGTGAATATTATGTAGATTTTTTGTTAACATCAAATCCTACCAACCACAAAGGTCTTTGTTTAGCTTCAAACGGCGTCCTTGGCAATGGTTTTCTATAAAAATGTAGGTTATCTTATTCTGTATTCCTGCTCTGACATCAAACGGCACAAGAAGACATTTTTATTCTGGGTATCTCAACTGTTTCTCTCTGGTGTCTGCCACCAGTATGTGCGCACAACTGCTGTGACATCAACTTAAAATTGGTCCGTGAATATTAGTAGACACTGCTGTGCATCTTACGTCTTTTCATAATAGCTTTGACTATTTTTTAAGAGTATGACAGTTTCTCTGTCACGTTAAATGGCATGTAAACCAGTAGCGTTTAAAGGCTAGTTTATTCATCATGACAGATATTGCTCTGCTCCACTTGCTGACACTAGAAAAGGAGACACGTGAATGTGTGCCACATGCAACAGTGTCCTTTTAATAAAATATATACTCAGAAATTCATTTGGGGCAGCAGCAGTAGTGCCGTGACCTCTGCGCCTCGTAGAAGCACACCGCCTGACTTCAAGCCTTCATATAAAACACAGTTAGGAGATGAATAACCCAACATGAATCTCTGTGACACCGGAGGATGTTCCTATTCTCATCGAATGTTGTCTTTTTAATGAGATGGAGAAGAGAACTGCTTTGCCTAATGTTATGTGCTGATCCATCTTTATCAAGCACGACATCGAGAGCCACGCCGGCATCCTCCACGACTGAACCACTGCCAATAAAACCAATCAGAGCGTGGAGAGACCCCCCTCCGGCGGCCGCGAGATGGTGGGAGGCGGAGAGAAGACAGGAGGGAGAAAGAGGGAGAGAAGAATCGCATAGAGAGACGTAGAGGGGAGGAGGAGGGGGGAAATGAGGGAGCGGAGGAGGAATAAAAAGTCTTTAAGTCACACTCCATGATGCCTCTCAAGGACACAAGGAGAATTCCTCCGAGGCACAGCACTTGTTTGGAGAAACTTCTTACTTTATTCTCTTTACTACCCACCTCACATAAATGCAGCTCAGCAAATCACAATCAGCCACGATGAGTCGAACACAGAGGGGAGAGGAGAAAAAAGTGCTGCTGCATACGTTAGAAACACCACTCTTTGATATATTGCGTTTTGTTGGGAGTGTGTTCAATTTTGAGGAAGTTTAATGGTTCACTCGGGGGCCTTTGTAGTTTCTAATGTCTTTACATTTTAAAATTCAAGGCAACTCTATTTTGATCTGTATGGATTTTCAAAGGCAGATAAAGTCTTTGAACTCACCATTTTAATACCAAAGCCTTTTTCACTTTTATACACTTATTTAACATTAAAAATTGACTACTATAATAAAAACAGCTCACTCTGCAATAAACCAACATGGATTAATCCCTACCTGTCATGTTCTGAGGCTTTGGCAGAAGCCCTGGTGTTATTATAATCATGCTGGGTGCAGCCTTTTGCATTGTATCATGACGCAAAAGGGGTCGGTGCTAAATCACTTGAGTGGAGTCACGTGACTAAGAAGGGATTGACGGTTAGCTTTTAAAGTAAAACTACTTGGTTGGCATGAGTAACATTAGTCAGCTCATGTGACAAACACCACATTCACACTACACGATATCTCCCCAATTATAGCCTGACGCAGCGTCGCACGATGTTGGCTCAGTCTTGTCTTGTCTTGAAGGACAATAAGTGTCGTACACGACAATCCATCGTTTCATCTCGTGTAGTGTGTCATAGTAGACAACAACTTACACCACATCTGGGACACCTCGCGACGTCCCAACAGAAAGTCTAGCAAGTTTGATTTTCTTTTTGTCGCTCAAGACTTCTCCCGTCACAGCCGTCACTCTGACCAATAGAAACACAGAGCGATCTGCTGCCCTAGACAATTGTGTGACAACAACACCCTAGCCTTTCTGATATTTCCTCTAGGGATGTTAAAATAGGGAAAAATGATGGCGCGAAACAGCAGAGGCACTTAAGCAACCCGGTGAGTACTGCCATTAGCATCAAGGTAGCAAAGAATGTTATGTCTTTGTAACAGAGACGGATATGAAGTAATGAAATAAAAGAAATAGTGTTTGGGCCTTCACCCACCACAACTGCAGAGGCTACTAGCTTCATTAGAACAGGCTATTATGTATTATTCCCTCTGTATTTTTACATTCTTACTTTTAATCCGCTCCCGTTAGCCTTGATAAAGTTCATGCATCACCCCGTCATTTCAAACTCAACACTTCCTGTATCTGTTTAAAGGCGATTATTGTGAAACATTTGCAGGAACTTGTTGTGAAGGATTCAGTAACTTACATAGTCTGCATGTGGTACTTCAAATGTAGCTCCTGACATCTGGTGGCACTTGTTATACTACTACAAAAACAGTTCGGCAGGCGCATGAACAGACACAGTGACTGAAATAATATTAATTGTAGTAATAATAAAAAATAGGACAAGAATAATCTGATGGCACCAGACACGTCATAAAAGACGCCCAGGGATGATTGGTTGTGGACCATCGTGTAGTCTGTCATGACTCCACTTGATCTGTTTATGACTCCACAATTGCGTAATCTTACATAGTGACTGTCAGAACAGACAAAAATGTCTTGTAGTGTGAACCTGGCACAAGGACTGACATGCCAGAGTGATTCAACATTGACTTTTAGTTTGACACGGGACACAGACACAGGTCTCCTGGGTCAAAGTCCTGTGCTTGATGGACCCATCCATGCTTAGTGGACTTATGCGCTCTAAAATCTTCATCTATTGCTCAGAGCATCTACCAATGACATGGATGGGTTTACTTTGGAGTTGGCTAAAACCCTGATGCGTCTCATACAGACGCTAAAGGGTGCCACTTAGTGTCCCTGGTGTCACTATACAGGTTATTCACATGCACTGTACGTTTTCCTATGAAAAGTAATGTACCAAAATTTTTACATATCCTGTGTAATAATGAGCCAGTAATTTGAGCACAATCAACAAATTTTGGAAGGCTTCACTCAGGTAACTAGTGTGCTGACAGGAGTAAAGAAGGACGTGGTCCTGAGCGATCAGGAGGGAGGTTAGCGTGGTGAAAGGGTCACAAAACACCGGATTTTCTTTCAGGACTTTCCTCAGGAGAAGAGTCGTTGAAACCATGAGAACTCTGAGCAAACTTTAAATCATTTTAAGATTTGTCCTCATCATGTTTATTTTCTTAAACCTAACCACAGTAACTTTACATTAAGGACGAAACATCATTCATGAGCCGCTAATTGCTAGTATATTATATGAAATGTTGTATAATGATAGGTTGCACTAAACTGACTCTGGGGATACCCACCAAGCGGCGTAGTCTGACACCCTGGGACCAAGACCTGACTGAATAAACAAACTGCAGCTTATCCATTATACAGCATAGATCAGAGGCTTTCAAAGTCTGACTCTGTGAGCTGTATTTCTGAAGTTATGGATTCTTGTGAGAGTTGACTAGATCCAACATTTTTAGATCGCAGCAGGAGATGTGTACCTGGCCCCCCTCCCTGGGCTCCCCTCTGCTATCTGTCCTCCTGACAGAGTCTGAAGGACAGAAAGCAGTCCCCAGACTTCACGGGGAAGTCTGTTTGCGAGGAGGAACTTTTATCACAGTCAGAGTACACGGTCCCACAACCTCCCTGTGGATCTCCACATTAACTTTTCTTTTTACCTGATATGAATTGTGCATCTGCAGAACTTTTCGAATCCCATCATGTACAAGAATAATACATTCCTAAAAACATTTATGAAAATATACTTATCATAAAAGAGGCAATAATTCGAACCTTAGAGCAAATACAAACAATATTTTATTTGTATCATCTTTTTTGGCTCTTACTCTCTGCGTATCCTAAAACATCACTGTAGCAATTAAATTTTACTGCGCTTACATTATGTTTTGCTTTCACTGTGTAAAACTGCAGGATGTACACTCAGTGACGTGCACATGGCCACATCAGTGCTTGTTTCCATGGGATTTAAAAGCACAGGTCTCATCTGGTGGTTGAAGCAGTGTCATTATTGTGCTCAAATATAGAGGTTATTATGCCATTATGGAGGATTATTATGTAAAACCAGAGATACACTGCATGAAGCCAATCCTCTTTTGTGCATTAAGAAAGTAAAGTCATGTGCTTTATTATAGAAATTTGATAAAAGCACACCAAACAAACAAAGCTAATTGCAAAACAATGTAAATAACATTTTCCCCCTGCAGAGCACCATTAGCTCACTCCATGTCAGTCTCTGCATGTGTTCAGAGCAAAGACAGATTTGTTTTCAGTCAAATAATTATTGAATTAAATAAGGTATAACCAGCCTAAATATGGTTTCCATAGACTGAGTGCTGCTTGCTAGACAGAAGCTGTTGCCAATAAAAAAAGTTATTTTTATAAAAGGTACCAACTACAGCTTTAAGGACTCTGCAGGTTTATTTCTAGTTACGTTTACTTAACATCACGCCCACCTTTTTTCTCACCTCACTTCTTCCACATTTCTAAAAATTAAATACTTCCTCACTGTCACTCAAACATAATGGTTAAAATGACTCTCCATTAGTTACTACTTTTGCTAAAGCTCCTCACAGCTGCTGTCATCAGACTGTTCCTGCATGTGGCTCGCTTTACTGTTACGGATGAGGCCGATAAATTAAACAGAATAAAAAGAAGAGGAGACGCTGTGCTGCTCTAAATGTGGTCTGAGTTTAAATGAGCTCTGTCTTTAAGACTGCCCGACATCTGTGTTGTCATGTCAGGGTTAAATTGTAACTCCATCATGTTCTTTCCCATCAGATTGAATTGGTCTTTTCTTCCAGCATCTGTTCTCAGTCTCTCAGCCTTGCTCCGTATTTAGAGCAGGGTATTAACCCACTCTACATACTAATCAGTTTGTACTGCACGCTGTGAGCTCAAGTGCTGATTCATCAGTATATGATTACCAGAAGATTGCAGTATACTCATAACATGAGTCACCTTTAACTACAATGATTCCTGCTCACATACCGTACATGGTTTATAATAGTAAGAGTATCTAACTCCCCTCGCTCAGCCTGTGAACACATCATATTTTAATTGCCCCGGAGGAATAAATCTCAAATGTGTTCCCTATCAGTTCACATAAATATGCAAATAAAAATCAAGAGGACACAAAATTATTCCTGTTCTAATATCTTTCTATGAGCATTTGTAATGTAAATGTAATCAGAAGATTTATTTTGCTGTGGAAACTAGAAAAGAAACTATTTAACAGTTGTGCACTCACCTGGAGGCATGGCTGCAGAATTAAAAACAATATATTGACTCATATGCAAAAGCATCACTTATGATTTAGTAGAAGTGTGTGGCGATGTATTTAACCACAGAGACTCCGCCCTCTCCCTCTGTTTTCTTATTTTCATCTTATTTGTAACATTCATGATATACCTGCACACAGGAGGTGGTCAGGACTTCATAATGCCTGTATCAGGAAACACTATAATTTTATAAGATGCTCTCTCTTTTACTGTTTACGTAACGTCTCACTCCTACCTGCCTATTTACACTAATGTATCATATATATTGTAAAATAGTACATTTTTGATGGTGTACAGTGTTAATGTGTCTGTATGAACTTTTAATGTGTGAGAGAAGCCAAAGAAGAATTTCCTACCTAACCTACCAACTGACCAGTCCACCCACCCACCTATCAAACATGGATCAACCGACCGATCCAACCTACCTACCTACTTACCTACCGACCAACCAATCGATCCACCCAACTACCTACCAACTTACTGACTGACCCACCTACCTACCTACCTACCTACCTACTTACCTACCTTCCGAACAATCAACAGATCCATCCACCCACCTACCTACCAACCTACTGACTGACCCACCTGCCTACCTACCTACTCACCTAACCACCTACCCACCTACTGACCCACTCACCGATCTATCCACCCACCTACCTACCAACCTACTGACTGACCCACCCACTTACCTACCTACCTATTGACCAACCAAGCGACTGATCCACCCACCCACCTACCTACAGACCAATCGACCAATCCACCCACCCAACGACCTACCGAACTACTGACTGACCCACCCATCTACCTACCTACCTAACTTACTTACTTACTCACTCACTCACTCACTCACTTACTTTTCCCTTTAGCTGGTAATACTGTTTGCAAACAGCAGTCGACAATTCCTGGATAGTATACCCTTAAGTATAAGTTTACCGTTCCTTTTTAAAGTCTAAATGTCTGTAAACCACTTCAACCAGCTCAGCTTTAACACAACTGTCTTGAGTAGTCCGAACACCATGGTGGGTCTGTGTGTGTTTAACTGGTCCTACCAGGAGGGTGTCGGCAGCTCTGGTGAACAGCTCAGCTCTGAGTGTATGGAGCCTTCCCTGATCATAGACTGATTAACACTGATATTAGCGTCAGCTCCTTTATTAAAAAGTGCCTTTTAATATGCATGCCAAGAGAGAGAGTGCTAAAATGAGCAGCACTTTCCTTAATTTCACTGATTGCCTTTAATATGCGTGATAAGTCAGAGACGAGGAGAGAGTTGGTGGAGGTAAGTGTATGCAAACTGGTCTCACTCCCAGGGCGTCAAAAAATGCTGCTTGGGCAGTGGAGCCATGCCAGATATGAACGCAAAACACATCCTGTCATCTGTATGAGACGCATCAGGTTTTCAACCAGCTCCAATGTAAACCCAACCTGCATCATGAGGGCAGTGAAGGTTAGGGGCGGCAGGAGCTCAGTCCATAGGGACTTGGGTTGGGAAACAGGAAGGTCATCAGTTCAAGTCCCCATCCAGACCAAATGTGGAGTGTGGTAGTTGGAGAGGTGCCAGTTCGCCTCCTGGGCACAACCAAGGAGCCCCCAGCAAAGCACCAAACCCCCAACCTGCCCAGGGTGCCCATCCATGGGCAGCCCCTTCACGCCGACATCCCTCCATTTAACGCATGTATAGGTCCTGTTTGTGCATCTGTGTGTATTTCATGCTTGTGTGTATCTGACAGAGTGAAAAAATTTGAATATCCCCTCAGGGATTAATAAAGTCTACCTTCTTCCTCTTCTTTATTAGATGGTAAGAGCAACAGATGTAGTATAAAGAGGGAGAAAGTCTGTTAAGGGGGGTGGAAAGTGGATGGGTCCAACAAGCACAGGACCCATCATGACCCCTGAGCAGCTAGCGGACATTTCCTGTACTCATATGAAGCCAGGATATCTTATCTGTGAAATAAAAGCCTCGTTTTCACTGAGGGAAATTGTTTTCAGCTTGTGCGTCAGCTCTATGCAGAGCCTACGACGTAGCCTACGGTTCTGTGAAGTGCTGCAAAGTTTAGTTGATTCAGAACACACCCAAAACACACATTAAACGTGGCTTAATAGAGACCATTTCAAACACCAGTACACAAATCAGCTTTATTATAACTCACAGCATTCATAGACAAACACTTGTCTTTATTTGGATGCATTTTCCCCACAAATACAACATGCTAATGTTTTTAGCACAAGCCTATGGCATTTTACATTGTATAAATTAGCCTAGCGACTGGAGGAGATTTCCTCTGCTCATATGAAGTCAGGGACAATAGCAACATTTAACAAAGGTAACGGTACAAAATTCGGCTTCATTACAACTCACAAGGTTCACCGACACTGACTGACTTATACTAAAAGTGTTTTCCAAACAAATACAACATGCTAACGTTATTAGCACAAGCCTATGGCATTTTCCATTGTATAAATTAGCCTAGCGATGAGCCAGAGATTTCCTCTGCTCATATGAAGCCAGGATAAATCACACACAAGATATAAAAAGCTATTTTTGTGGAGGCTTTATCATCTTCATCATGTCTTGTTTCTTATCTGTGTCTTGTTTGTAATTTCATAACATGGATTTGATTCACAATAAGCGAATGAATCATCAATGTGTCTCAGTAATATCATTAATAACAGGGACTACACCTAACAGAGGTTATAATAAACATGTTTTCCTTTAGTTTCCAAATATGTTGTAGCAACTGGTGAGATCTGAATGGCTGTTACCAAAAGCTGTTACCTCGTCCAGTATCCAGGCTGAATTATTGTTCAAAATCTGACAGCCAATTGCCGGGAAAAGTTCAGTTGAGGCAAACTATTCGGCTGACAGGCCTGACATCGACTGCCATTCCCCCCAGTCTCTCGGCTCTGTAGGAAATTAATGAACTTCCTGTGAATTGTTGATCGTGTTTCTCACAGTGCAAATGCACAGCTAGGGTTTAATGATTTGTCACTCCTGTTTGAATCAATGCTGCTTCTGCATCCTTGCCCCGTACTTCAGATTTACTGTGTTGCCCTGTGTGTCTCCAGCATGTACTGAGCTCTCTTTCCTCTTTGTCCGTTTTTCTCTTCTCCCCTCTCAGGTATGGTTTCTGTGTCTGTCTCCCTTTGGGTAGCTGTGGGTGTTGAGCTGTTATTCTTATCACATTCTTGCTCTTAAGTGTCCCCAAAACTCGCCATCTCTCCAGGCCCTGTACTGTCCTAACCTGATTTTACACCGGCCCACGCTGCGAGGAGCTCGGTCAGTTCTGGCTTCTGTCAGTCCATCACTCCTTCTCCTCCTAATTTCTGTTCGACGATGGTGTTTAATAGTCGACACAGTGTTGTTACTAATGTTTTTGACAAACCGTATAATAATATACCTATGACAAGACATTTATTATAACGTTACGTTAACAATGCTCGTTTTACACAGCAGACTTGTTGTCAACATGAGCCTTTTTCATTAGCGTCACTCATCCTTGTGTGCGACACCTTTTAATAACCCCCCGCATTTGACACACTCCACATCTATTAAGGGAACAACCTGCCGTTTCTGATGACGCGACATGTGAAAATAAACTCCAGCACGCAAGCTGAGGAGGTGAGGGGTGCGTCGGGGAAGGGAGGGGAGAAATCGACCCCCTAGTGTACACTTTAGTGATTCACGTCTGCTGTCGCCCTGACCTTTTATGCAAATGTGTAATTAACTCATCAAAGACGTCAATAACAACATTTTGAGTCAGTGTATCAGTACATCTAATCTGGCTGAGCTGGAGAAAAGAAAAAAAGTCTAAATGAAAAGGGGAAGGGAATGAGCCAGCACGCTGGAAATGCCAACATGTTCCTGAAACTGCGGAGGCGAAAAGTTTAACTACAGGGCTGATTTGATTATTGCAATTCCTTGAGCACAAGTCTTAGTCAGGAATCAATCATCCTCAGCACAGTCAGGCCGCCTCACACTGCCGGGGTATTGTGTTAGTAGATTTAAAACCATGGTTACAGCGGTAGATGATAATCCTGGTTTAGTTCATTATGATATCTTTTACAATTCAGATCACCATGGTGGTTCTAGTAGACAGTATTTGCAGCATTAACCACAGTGGAAGAACCAGAGGTAGAGGTAGCAGCAGCTGCAGTATTGATGTAATAGTAATTATTAGAAGTAGCAGTAATGGTAGTTTTAGTCGGACATTTTTGGCTTCATGCCCCACGGACGATCTTTCATAGGAATAAACGGGATGCCGCCAATGCTATCTATTATCCAGGTTTTTTTTCTTTTGCATCCATGAATTGGGTGGACATACAACCAGTCAGAGCAACCACCACCCACCGTGAGGTGGCGCTGAGGGGCTGACAAATACAAACCGACTATAGCATGTAGAAATTAGCTGTGATGGTGTAGCATCAGTATGTCTGTGAACGAGTGAGAGAACATTACTTCAACAGAGAGTTCAGCTATCTTGGCTCTTTTTGAAAATTCCTCAACAGCGCCCCCCGTTTAGCTAGGTTCATGCTCGCAGTTGTGAACGTGGTGTGTCATTTGTCATCACTTATTTTGCATAAAGCTCAAAGACTACACAAGTTGTCAGTCTCATACCGCCTCATATAAGATAAATGGTTGGCCAAACTAGGCCAGCTGAAAATCTGTCCAAAGCAGTGAACGACTAGATGCATCTGCCCGAGCAATTAAAACATGAGCTTGCAGATTCGTCTGGTTACCAGGCTACACCAATGTGAATTTCTAATATACCCATATGTTAGTGCAGTGTAATCTAAAATGATGAAGTAATTAAACCTGGATTTTATCTCAGATCCCTCTACAACAAGGTGCCTCAGGATTATTTAATAATGCAGGTGTCACCATAAAGCTGCGATCATTTTGGTTTATACACTTTATTTGTGCATGCAGTGTCTCTGACTAACTAATTTACAATGAATTAAATTATCACATAGACTAATTGCCACACGTTGAATCTAAAGCCCAGAGTCTCAAGAGTAAAAGTACTCAATGCAGAAAAATATGTATTACTATTATGTATTATTTTATTGGATTATTATCACTAATACAGCGAGATTTAAACATCATTACTTTTGTGCTTCAATTAAGTATTTTCTATACTGTTGGCCAGTTTAATCAATAATAATGCATCCTATTTAGGCTTATGTCTTTTTCTGTAAAAAATATAAGGAAAAAAAGTCAAAATGTGGAAATGTAATGGAGCACTAAACGCATGAAATGGAAATATTAATGTGAAAACCATGCACTTAAATTTGAAATTTACTACAGTAGCTTAAGTACAGCACCTGTATTGGTGGTTTTAGTCGTAGATCGTTTAGGATAAGTGTCTGAGAGGGTAAAAGTGCAACAGATTTGGCTGCAACGCCTCCTCACCCTCACACTGACCTCTCTGCAGCATTCATTCCTATTGTCAGTCTTCAACATCAGTTGACCCTTCAAAAGTTGCTGCCAGAAGCTGTGTACTTTAACTTGTAAAAATGTTGTCAAGCCCCGTCACACGTGACAGTCTGTGCTGAAAACATGTTGCCTCCCACATTCTTGGCCAGAATAACAGAACACGAGAGCGTCGGTTTACTGATCACATAAATGTGTTCAGTAAAAAGCCTTAAGGTTCAGTGGTGTGGAGCTGTGGAGGTCACCTTGCCATGAGACATGTAACAGCATCGTAAAAGAGGCCCATGTCACTGTGATCGGTGTTTCTGCTCAGAGGTTCAGCCGTTCTGTGTCATGATGTTGAGTATTGTACAGTAGCAGTGCTGTGCACAGATATTTTGCAGGGCAAGGCTCAAAAGGAAAAAGGTGACAAGAAAATTGTTGACTAAATACCTTCATTATTTGTACCTAGCAGTGGCTACACCAACGCATTCATTATCTACATTTATCATTTATTTATAACCTGAGAACAACAAAGAAAGCAACACCATAATGTGTATGGTTTAGTGATTTATAAAGTAAATAACCATAGCAATCAACAAATCTTTACACACGCTTAAAAATGGTGTTGTCTGAATAAGTAAAATAATAAACCCTCTACTTATGTTCAGTTGCAACACTCCTCTCGTCTCTTCTCTCCTCTCCCCCCTGTCCTTTGCTCTTCTCTTGCTCCTCCTCTGCATGCCATTTTTGTTTAAATTAATTATCACAGATGCGATGTGGGACCCAATAATATTGTTTCAAATTGAGTTTTGGTTTAAAAAGATATGTGGAAGTGAGAAATCAATTCAGTGTTTGTCTTTGCTCACACTGGGCAGCTTGTGAACCTGATTCAGCCAGAGTTGGAGGGAGATGATGTGGTTTTACGCCAGACTAGCTTACTTGTTGTTAAGCCTAATTACGGGTTATTGTCTAAATTAAACTGGCTGTATTGAGATGTTTTAATAGTAGTTTAATTTCACAACAGTGACAAACAGTGCCGAGGATTAGGGCAAACACTATTGTTACCTGGCTGTCTATTACGGCAGGTCAGTGAGACGTGTTGCTGCTCTGCAGGGCACTTGATTTGCACTTGGCTGCCACAAGGGAAGTTGAAGAGGGAGGGGCAGGGCTTCGACTCAAATGCAGTTGTCAGTCAAATAATACTTTTATTTGAGAACTGATGCCATTGGCCAAATTTAAAAGCCAAAATATAAATCTTCTCAGAGGGCAGAAGGGCAGATGTCTCAGCACCATCTGTTGTCTATCTGTGCACGTGCCTGTACAGTAGCACTGATTGAGGGGAATACATTGTGTTTTTCAGGCTGTAGGTCCATGCAATCATGTGTCCATCTGTCCCATTCTCGTGAACAAGAATGAGAGAGAATTTTTCCAGATTTGGCACAAACGTCCACCTGGACAGAAAGATAAACTGATTTGACTTTGTTTGCCAAAGGTCAAGCTCACTGTGACCTTGCATCTCTCTCATTCTCATGAACTCAGTATAAAAAACATGTTGAGGGAACTGCCTCAAATTTGGCACAAACATTAACTTAACAACAACGAACTGATTAGAATGTCGTGGTCAAAAGTCAAAGGTCACTGTGACCCTGACCTTCGTCCTTCACCTTCTCAAAATGATCCTACACTTTGGATTTCCTGCCCGACATGTTATTGACTACCCTGTGGAATAACCGCAGGTACCAGCCCTGGAAATTAACCTGACTCCTGTCTGACTGCTGAGCGTGGACACTTCCTGTGTCTGTTCTTTCAAATTAAATTCCCACATGGTCCAGTTATATAGGTTTTGATTTATTTTGACAAGGCACAGCTCCTAATAGACTCGCATTTACATTTAGTTGTTTGTTTTTTTCCTGCAACTAAGCGACCAATGAAATCTTGCCAACTAATGACTTTTCCGGTCGACTAACGTTTGGTCAGCTGTCAGGGGGCAGCCCTGTCTTACACCATTTCATACTGTTGGTTAAAGCTTGTTATGCATCATCCTTTTTAATAGAGCCTCTTTGTCGAAGTGAGCCGCAACGTTGCTTCTTCTGCTTTGCGTCTTCTTTTGCAGAATACAACCATTGCCTCTCAGGTTGTATACTGCCCCCTGCAGGTCACATTCTAGCAAGTCTTCAAAATAAAAGTCCTCTGCCACCTTCATATTTTTAGTGGCGGGTACAAAAGCACATGTTGTAAATAATCAGGGGGACGTGTCCTCTGCAGCCCCCAAATAACAATGCCTGAAGCCAGTTTGTCACCAGATGCTTTCAGTTCCACATTGGTTGCTATTTAAGAGAAATTGCTGCAAAGGGTTGTGAAAAGTCACCAAGCTGTCGGCAGCAGTCGAGGTTAGCAGTGTCAGCGCAGTAGTGTCACAGTAAACTTTATGTATGTTTGTCTGCACCTAAACCACATGCCTTCTTTCCTAACGTAGCTCTTAAATCAGCACTAAAGCACACGCAGTGTCGCCCCCTTTCCACTGTGGTCACCTCTGTCCTGGGATCCCCGAAAGAAATGGAGTCTGTCCCCTGCCAAGCTTCAGCAGCGGGCCAAATCAACCATTTGTTTCTGTTTAACCTTTCACATAAATGTGACATACACGAGCTGGAATTGATGCTGGCAGGTAATTTGTGTTTGTGGGATGCATTTCTACTGGTGTGTGTGTGGTGACTGTTTCACTGTGTAGTGCTCTACTCCTCCATCCCTCGCTCCCTAATGCAATGAGGTCCCTGGCCCATCAGTCTATGGCCAGAGAGACCGCAGTGCTGCATCAGGCGTCTCGTTATTCTCTTTGCTCGCTATTCATGCTAACAACGAGAGCATGTGTGATCACGTTTGGAGCCATTGTTTGTTTGGACAAAAGAGCTCTCATAAAGTTCCATATTTTCCTCCTGACACCTGAAGTGGCACACAGCATTGTTGATTTATACGTGTTATTAATTTGTGTGCCAAATACCCCTGGCAGGGGTGAATACAGGCTTGTGGATGAGAGACAAAACCCAAATGAACACCATGGCAGGCCTTTTTAACAAAATCACATCAAACACGTGAAAGAAAAATTATAAAATTCCTTCCCCCATCCCTGAAATATCAATTTGTGTGGCTTTTTGATTTTTTTCTTTATGTTTTTTTCCCCCCAGGATCCGGCTTTTAATCTGCCTGTGTTTCCTGCTTGATGCACCACAGTTCCACCGCCTGCAGATGCAAACTGTGCTCAGTCCCTTCTTGCCTTGGCACAGGCACTACTAGCAGATTGGCGGCAAACAAAATAAAACCTGTTGCTTTTTTTCCCCCTCACCGCCTCTGAAGAGCCTTTCTTCTGCCTTATAAGGAGAGAGCTCGCTAAACGTCTTGATGGTATGGCAAATTGTGAAGGCATCAAAAAAGGCGAAGCCAGCCAGGGCTGCTTCCATCTGTGGTCCTGGAGTGAATCACCGGGAAGTTGGATGACACTCTAACTAGCAAACGTCAAACACGGCTGCGAATAAAGACCACCGTAGCAGAAGACGGATGGTTTAGGGCTGGAGCTGTAGCTGAAAGAGAAAGACAGGATTTTAAACGGTTTGTGGGTGTGCATATGTATGTGTGCATAACTGTGTCTTTCACCATGTGGGCACAATTGTGTGGGCACACTAACAGGCATAATGAAAGTTTTTGGAAGATGTGCGGATGACAAGCTGACAGCCAGCACATTAAGCAAATCTGACAGGAATTCAATTACAAGACACATCACTTGTCTCCGTGTTGCAAACGGATGTCAGTCTTTCGTCTGAGCAGCAGAAGCAAAGCCCTATTTTGGGCTGTTAGCTTTCCTTTTTACCATCTTTGTGTTTTTTATTTGCTGAGGAAGTTTTTTAAATGGGAAGGTGTGTAAGGAAAAAGCTGCAGAGAGGTCTCCTCCTCACTTAGCGTGACACATTTAGACACTTGTGTTAATTTTATGCCTCCTGAGCGTCCAAACACAATGATTAGGGTTTATGTTTGAGGCATCTGTGGGTTTAAGTTTCTTTGTTTTTACCCGCTAACTGCTGCTGCAACTCCTAACCTACTGTTGGTGTATTTGTTTGCGTCTGCCAACACGCTCCTTGTTAATATGACGTGCGAACTCACAGTCACATCAGCCGATTGGAGGGTAAATCCGAGATCTCAGATATGCTTGACGTGTCGGAAAATAAACAACAAAACATGCTCATCCTAATGCTAATCTGCAAACCAGATCAGGGATTTTTAATCCTTGGCAGTTAGTGATGGTGTGTTTTCTCACTTCTTACTGTTACGTGTTCATCAGAATATCATTAATCAGGCCTGTGGCAGCATCTTCTTCCTTTTAGTAACGCAATGCCAAATAAGGTGAAGTGGAATCAGGGTTTTTTCAGGGTAAAGGGTGTTAGAGGACTTAATGTGTGTGTTTTCGCATCAGATGCTGAGGTGAATCCAGGTCAGACTCTTGATTGTGTTTGTCCTAATGACACAGATTGCAGATACGCCAGCATCCGCTCCGCAGGCTGTTCGGGGATCAGCCGTCACCCCCCGAAGTGTTACTCTTAATCTTCCCCACAAGTCTTGATGAGATTTAAGTCCCCCACTCTTCAAAATACCATCAGCAGCAGCTCTGAACTGGGAGATGTTTAAAAAAAGAAAAGGGAGTGTCTCCATATAAATAGATTTCAAATCAGACCGGGATTAAAGTCCATGGAAACCTTCGCTCGACTTCGGACATCAGGGCATAATCCACTGGCGGCAGAATTGTCGTATTCTTCATCTCTCTTGTTTGGAGAGTTCATTTCTGGTCGCAGCCATCCACTACAGCTCAGCTCTGCTGTTTGTTACTAAGGGAGGGTTTTTCAGGACACGTAAAGCTTAGATACAGTAGACTGACTACTCTCCCATCCATTTGTAACAGCTTTTTATCAGCATATTCACAACCCTTCCTGCGTGTTTTATCAAGAACAAAACTAAGATGAGATAAGATGAGCTGTGTTGTTCCTTCAGAGGAAACCTTGTAGAGGGAAATTGGCTAAAAGAACTTCTCGCTGTGTTGGCTGGTGGTCATTAATTAACACACGTTTGGAGTTTAATACAAAACTGCCGCTATAGTAAGAATGTACAGCTTCTGTAAGACAGAACATACGGTATGCAACTTTTATCTGTAAACCATTTTCTATACAAAACTAGGCATGTAAGTGTTTGAGTCTCTATGTGTCAGTGGCTGTTTTGTTCACTCTGTAGAGCCATTGAAGGGTTTTAGACCTTCAAATAAAGCAAACATTTCTGTGAAATCAATGTCACACCATTTAATTCCTCCCTGCTACATAAAAGACAAAGACTACTTCTCACACTGGCGTGGGGCATTTCCATTAGATGAATGTAAACTGAATGTAAAAACTATACCATGAATGTATTCCCTGGAGATACTCAAGGACATTTCATATCCTCACATGTTTACTAACACAAAACTGTCTCTCTGTCCCTGTTCCTCAGTGCTAATATGATAAATAGAGGTGTTAGTTTAATCAGCAGAAAGCCCACACACAACAAGACTACAATAACTCATTGACGCAATGTCCTCAAGTGACAGAAGGAACAGGAAGGCCATAAAACAACAAGAAAAGTCAGATCTTTCTATGAGACCAGAGTTTTATTTATTTATATATAAACTTGTGGACAGCAGCAAAATTATTTTATGTTTCTAAAGGGCCAGTGTGTAAAATGTATGTGGAATTTATACTTGTGTGTCAGCTCTATACAGAGCCTACACACATGGCCTACACTGTTGTAAGCATTTATACTCCAAAGCACTAGTCTCTTTGATGTGCTGTAAAGTTAAGTTGATTCAAAACACACATTAAACACACATTAAACATGGCTTAATAGAGACAATTTCAAACACAAGTACACAAATCAGCTTCACTATAACTCGCAGCATTCACAGACAAACACTGGACACATTTTCCCCAAAAATACAACATGCTAATGTTTTTAGCACAAGCCTATGGCATTTTACATTGTATAAATTAGCCTAGCAGCTAGTGGACTTTTCCTCTGCTCATATGAAGCCAGGGACAACAGCAACATTTAACAAAGGTAACGTTACAAAATTCGGCTTAATTACAACTCACAAGGTTCACTGACAAAACAACTGTCTTGTAACAAACTCATTTTCTATACACTTGGATCACGTTATTAGCACAAGCCTATGGCATTGTACATTGTATAAATTAGCCTAGCAGCTAGCACACATAAGACTTGAAATGCTTTTTTTGTGGAGGCTTTATTGTCTTCACAATTTATTGTTTCTTATCTGTGAAATTAAAGAAAATAAAAGCTTCATTTTTACTGAGGGAAATGGTTTCAGCCTTCAAAAATAAACAGGAGGTCTGTGTCACCATGATGTGTAGTTACATTACTAGGGAGGTGCATGTCAGGCTACAGCGTAGGGTACTGCGTAGGCTCTATGTCGACACAGAGCCTATGTCGTGGGTGCAGCATCAATTTGACGCAGAAGTAAAAATTGCAGATTGCACCCAGCTGAAACTTCTCCCAGTTAGGATTCCCTCAGTGTTCATTGTTCAGACGGATTTTACCAGGAGCCCAATCATCCAAAGAGGTCTCTTCCTCTTCACAACAAACGGACTCTGTGATTTAAACCAGTAAAAACACTGAATAAAGCAGTTTACATTTAAAAAAGTGTGTTTTTTCAATGCTCTTGTCGCAGAGGGGCTGCTAACTTTGTTGGCCAACACAAAAACACAACTAGCCCTATCTAGAGCCAGTGTTTGGTTTGTCTATTTTAGGCTACTGTAGGAACATGGTGGTGCAAAATGGCACTATGGAAGAGAACCTGCTCACTATGCAGATACAAACAGCTCATTCTGAGCTAATGAAAACACAACAATTCCTATTTTCAGGTGATTATACCCTCAAGGAAACTGAGGCTACTTATCATATTATGATTCATTTCTGCCAACATATCCCCTGTAAAACCTACACACTGGACCTTTAAGTGAAAGCACGCCTCTGTTATTGAACTACAGGTATTCTTATGTGGCCCTCTGGGGTCGTATTACATCATCCAATAGGCAAACCTGATTGGCTGTCTATTTCCAGTAATCCTACACACAGTTGCCGAGATGTGACCATTAGTGGATGTGTCTTGAGGGAAGACGGTGTAGTAGAGCATGGACACCATGTCAACAACTGATGGTAAAAGGAATAAAGGTGAATTCAATTATAACAGCACTTGAGGGTAGCAGCCCACTGCTGCCCGTATCAATACTGCACATTTCTCCGAGTCTAATGAGAGGTTTCATTTACAGAGAACCATTCGATTAAATTCACCGCACGCCGGCAGAGCTCACGTCAGTGGAGAGAGGACAGGAGAAGCTTTATTTTGTTAAAACATGACTGGTCAAAGCTCATAAAAAATTCAGAATTCAACTGCGAGCGGTCCTTTTCCTCGAATATGAAGCTGACATTTAGAATTCATAAATGATTGGATAACGATCACATGTTCTTAAAGTGAGATGTGTTTACCGAGGCTTAAACTGCCTCTTGAGCTGTAACCTCACTGACCTGCACTCCAACTCTCCAAGGATACACAGGATGAAGTATTTCCAGCTGATGCAAGCTGAAAAACTGGGGCTCCATTGTGTTGAACAAACTGTTGTAGTGTTATACTGTTTACTGTACTCTGACTTAAGTGTTAAATGTCAGATAGACTGTGCAGGCTTCTCCTAAAAACAATGTATAGACTCATACAAAACTAATCGCTCTCTTTCATCACTTAGGACCTAGCAGCAGTGTTCATTTTGAGAGCTATTTTAAATTTAGTCTTAGTCTTGGTCTTTTGTTGACAGGTTTACGGAAAGATTTACGAGCACACACTTACTGATCATCATTTGAAAAGCTCAATATCTCTCTATTTATGCTCCCATAAACCTTGACATCACAAATAACAAATCTGAGACAACTACGGTTTGTATCCAGGTTCATTGTAAACTCTGACTTACTCACTGTTAAGAAGCAGAAAATAACTTTCTTTCTTAATCTGCAACATGTTAGTCTAGAGGTTTAAACTTGTGTCCTCTCACAGAGCTAGTGATTAAAACTAAACTTTAATATCTGTCAGGGAAAAGTGATCTGACTTAAGACTGTTTACAACACAGCTATCTCACAGATAACTGAGCCTCCTACCTTCCCTTCAAACAGCAACCCATAAACCTACCCCGAAACAGTCTGATTATGATTTGAGTCTTTTGGGGATCAACAGACGTGAAGTTCGGCGGCTGGTGGCTGCTTGCTCTGCTGCCATTCAGCGGCTAACAAGCGGAGCTAACTGCTAACAGCCACCGCTGCAACTAACAAATCCATTTAACACTTCGACCATCCACAGTCAGACACACAAAGCTGATTATTTACTGCTCAATTACACTGCTTCGCTGTGAGTGTTTTTGGGGGTGGTGCAGACTATTTACTGGAGTTTACCAGCCTGTCGCTCATGCAGCATTTGAAGATAATTACAAGCATGGTCGTTCTCAGTTTTGAATGTTCGTTAGTCCACCACTAACATTTTCATCACATCACGTCTCATCAACGAAAATGTAACATAGATTTGGTCTTAGTTTTTATAATCAAGATTTAGTTTTAGCTCGTCCTCGTCTCGTTTTTGTCATGGAAAAAGGTTGTTGACGAAAAATTTTGACATAGTTTTGATCAAGGAAATTAACACTGGCTGCAGCCTCTCGATTTTGTCATGTTCGAGTTAGTAACAAACAGAAATAACAAATAAAAAACATTAGATTTTTTTAAACAAAATCCTTAAAGCAAACCACATTAAACACTGCAGAGTAATGCTATGTTGTAGGACTGGACTTTTTATTTACACACAAATGTCAGTGTGGGTTTGAATGACATTTTCCTCTGTAACAGAAGTTTCACTCGAGCTCTCTATCTATTTCATATTGAACACATCAGGGCTCCATACAACAGATTCTGGCTGTCAATCACTTAGGCATGTTGCTGCGCGGGGAAAAAACTAATCAGTCGGACTCACGTTAACTTGTCAGTCCTCACTTTTCTCTGTCCGGCTGCTGTGAGCTGATAACAAATGGAAACAATAACCATAAACACATCATACAAATAAAAGATCTCCTTCCCAAACACTTTGCACTCCCCTTCATCATTTTAAAAGTGCTGGGGCCCAGTCAGGCATAAACAGATCCTGAAGAGAAACAAAGACTATAAAAACCAAAGAGATGTGCTGCTGCAGATAAACATAACAGGCAGACCGTGGGGAAGCAAAGCAGCTTTGAGTGCCCTGGGGGATTTATTTAAAAAAAAAAAAAAAAAAAAAAACAGAGAGGGAGAAAGAAAAGGGTTTTCCCATATGGAGCGAAGTGGTGGTTTTTGTGAGCTGTTGGACGTCCACTTAACTGAAGTAAACAGCATCATAAAATAAACATATCCACAAAACAAACAACGCCATAAAACAAATGAGCGATGCAGATAACTAACCTAATTGCTGTGGGGTATATCATAAAAGCAAGACGTTGTGCTTTAAAGTTCTAATTCTGCTCGACAGGAAGGTGAATGACTCTGTCTGTTATTATCCTCTATTCATTATTAAAATTTTGTTATTTTAATTTGGCCCCGGAGTTGTTTACGCACACTCCAACACACATTATCCTCTGCAGATAAGCATGGATTATTGCCAGCTAATCTAATCAATATTAATTACAGCAGAATTAACGATTCAGAATGCTGCTTATCATCTATCATTCCCAGCGTGTAGCTTTATTTCTCTTTTCAAGCCGAACAGTCATTTCATCATCAGAGTGAATCATCACGCCGGAGCTGTAAGCCATTTTTATAGAGGGCCAGACGAGTTCTTAAATTGAAGATCCTGCAGTGCAAAATTGACTTCTCTTCCCTTCTCTCTTCTGTTGAATGCCATCTTGTAGCTAAATGTCCAGTTGAGCTGACCTTTTTCTGCCGATGACTCATGGGCCTCTCTCTGAGCTCCTGTTGTGGTGAGTCAGCAGACAATCACCACTGATCGCTCCAAATATCACATCCTGTCAACTGAGACAACAACAGAAGCTTCACTTAGGTTTGGATGAAGGAAGGGAGGAAGGTTGTTTTTCTTTGCTGTGCGCTCGCAGACTGTATGTTTTGTTTTGGCATGAATTAAGTAACAAGCCGTTCTATCTTGTACTGCATATAAATGCCCTTTTGGCAATTTTCTATCATCAGTTTGTGATTCAACATATTGGCAATTCAAGAAAGCTTTGTGAACACCTGGCTGCTGCAGTCTAACATTAATAAGCAGAGGAACAACTATCAGGTAGAGCGAGCACTAACACTTGTTAAAATTCAGATGGAAGGACATATTTGCTAATGAAAAACAGTGAAGAAGATTCTGCAATTCATGGAGGAAAATATATACACATCTGCTTTTTATTCTACAATATGATGTGTGATTCATACTGAAGCTTTGTTGCAACCAAGAGCATGATTTAAGTAGGTTAACCAAATGATGGCAGTGTCGGCAGCTGGCCTGATTCTGGGGCATCATTCAGTCCGACTCTTTGCCAAATCGGGCAACCAGATACCGCCTGATTGATTTTTTCAGCTATGCCGAGTTTGGGCTGATTCTGGGCCAGATTATATTTGATATTAGCCCAGTGATGGTTGTATCAGCAGCCAGAATCAGGCCAGCTATTTTGACTTGGTTCTGGATCATCGTTCATTCTTATCTTCAGCCTAGTCTGCAAACCGAATGTGGCCCAATTTATTTCTTCAATGCTGGGTCAGGATATTTTTGATAAAAGCCGAGCAATAGTAGTGTTGGCAGCCAGAATTGGACCAATTCATTTGACACAGTTCTGGGGCACCATTTATCCTGAGTCTCAGCCAAGTCTGCAAACCAAGCTTAGTCTGACTTGGCCCAATTTATTTCTTCTGGTGAGCCAAGTTTGGGCCAACGCTAGGCCATGTTATTTTGTAAAATAGCCAAGAGATGTTAGTGCTGGCCAATTAATTTGGCCAGTTCTGGATCGACATTCATTCCAAGTCTTAGGCTAGTCGGGCAACCAGACGCGACCCAACTTATTTCTTCTGGTGTGCTGAGTTTGGGCCAAAGCTAGGCCAGGTTATTTTTGAAAAAAGCCAAGCGATAGGTAGTGTTGACAGCCAGAATTGGACCACTTAATTTGAACTTGTTATGGGTCAGCATTCATCACGAGTGTCAGCCTAGTCTGGCAACTGGCCGTGACCTTTAGCCTGATTTATTTCTTCCACCATGCCAAGTTTGGGACGATACTGTGCCATGTTATTTCTGAAAGCAGCCCAGTGATGGTAGTGTTGGCAACCAGAGTCAGGCCAGTTAGTTTGACCGCATTCTGTATCATCATTCATCCCAGGTCTCAGCCTAGTCTGCAAACTGGACACGGCCCAATTTATTTCCTCTGGCGTGCCGAGTTTGGGCCGATGCTGGGCCACAGTATTTTAAAAATAGCCAAGAGATGGTAGTGTTAATAAAAGTGTATGTCATCCAAGAGAGACAAACAAAACTAATAGAATGGTCCAAGTTGTCACAGTGAAATTTAAGGTGCGCTAATGGATTTCTGTCAGCAACTCATGCATTGAGTAGTAAAGTAAACGTTCCACCTTCAAAGTTGCTGGCAGTCGGCCCAGTGTATTTAGTTATTTTTTCTCAGTCTACAGCTGCTGCGAGAGGCAACAAAACAACCTCTTATTGTGTAGTTATATTTTATGTTAAACTCTCTACAGTATGAACAGTGGTTACATGAGCCTCAAAACCAGACACAACTCAGCCCTGAGCAGAGTGACCGTCCTCTCCACCTTTTAGTACCAGATCTGTGTGCTAGGTACCCCAACAGAGGGGGGACCAAACATGGGGACGGTACAGAACGGTTCTGTTGGTACCATCCACAACTTTTCACAGTGGAAACATAAAAAAAATCCATACCGAACTCAGTGGAAATTGGGCTATAGAGTACCAAAAGTGAATAAACAAAGGTCAGAATGTCAATCAAGTTTCAAAATCTCTGAAAGCAGATATTCTCGCCACACTGGCATGAAAGTGTTCTTTAAATGTATGGGTAAACAGTAAAGAAGGGGGGCATATACCGTTAGGTTTATTTGTATGCACATGCTGTCTACATGTGAGTTTGTGTATGCAGTGTGTGTACTGTGTGCGCTGATGTGTGAGGTCAATGCGATTGCATGTGCTGCAGCTTTAATGCATTTTATTAAGGTAAATGAAAGGCTGGTGTCACCATGGTTAACATAGTGTCGGGTATTGGGCCGGAAGTCAACGTGCTGAAAGGTCAGTCTCATTGTGGCGCTGCTTTAATATGTGTTTGCAAGACGACCTTCACCTCTCCACTTTCCTCCATCTCTCACCTGACAAGTAGACACGTGGCTGCGACAAGTGGAGCGGGTGTTTTTCAGAGTAATTCCTGTAGAGTAAAGAATTAAGTTGTAGAGTTCCCGAACAACTATCTGGGGAATTACAGGCTTGCGTACAACCCAGTGTTTTTATTGATTGCCTGATGGAGATATTTCAAGGTCCTCGCTGGCTTCTTTGAACATATATCTGCCAGAATCTTCGAATTGTGTTTCTCTCCGTCTTGGCGCATTTTTGTAGGTATTTACACTTCTCAGACGGTGTTTGTCACAGCTCTTCCTGGAACATAGACGCTCTCCCCCTACAGTTTCTGTTTTTTTCATGTGTTCTGCTTTTCTTTACTTGCCACTGATTTCACACCTGTCTACATGCAGCTTGTACTGACGTCAGCGTAGTATTTTTTCCCCCGAGAAGTCCTTCAGGGACATTAAATGCGACATGTGAGATAATGACTGT
This sequence comes from Cephalopholis sonnerati, assembly GCA_019142605.1. Taxonomy (NCBI): domain Eukaryota; kingdom Metazoa; phylum Chordata; class Actinopteri; order Perciformes; family Serranidae; genus Cephalopholis; species Cephalopholis sonnerati. The sequence continues at coordinate 27,903,394 of JAGQAX010000021.1, forward strand.
TACATGTATCCCTCAGGTGTCATTCTTCTGTTCTTTAGCTCTGACGTTGTCTTTTCATTGCTGTCATTTTTTCTGTATTGGTCACCTTTTCTTTCTTTCTTTACATGTGTTTACAGGTATTGTGCTAATCTCAGTTCTTTTTTGAGCCACATTTGATTTCACAGCTTTGTTATCACCACAGAGAGCTAAGACAAAGCAGAAACTCCTGTAATGTATTGGAAATTCAAACAAAAATTGAAATTAAATCCCATCCCGAAAGAATTCAGGACATCTGTTGATCAAATACATAATTTATCACAATAATAATATCTTGCCAGTTATCAGTTGTTGCTCCACTGTGCTCCAAGAAAGGAGAAATAACATGGCAACAACAAGAGGGCTTTTAGAAGGCATGACTCATTTGACATTTAGCGATTCTCATCACCCAGTGCAGCACATGTATTTGACAGTAACTGCTCTCCTGGCTGTAATATCATGTTACTGTGAGTAGGTGCGGTATGGATTCATGCTACACTCAGAGAGGTGCTGGAGTGATATCATCCAAAGACTTTCTGTGGGATGATTACACCTCTGATGTGCCTGTTTGGCCCTGGAGTTAATTACCTGATACTGGATCTGAAAATGATTGTAACCTGAGAACACGAAGGTGTATCACAGCAGCATGACATCACAGACCATGTAGTCAGTGTGAGAACGAAAGGAGTCCAGAGTTTTAACCCTTTATAACTCCTAGAAAGTAAACTAAACTCAACGGGGGCTCCATATGTTTTGCTGAGCAGAGGTCTTCATGTGTCCAAAAGCATAATGTGATCAGATCCAAAATGCAGTGGACCCAGCAGGATAATGTTTTAGTCTGAGGGTGCTTTCACACCTGCCAGTTTGATTCGGTTCAATCAAACTTAAGCTCATTTGCCGCCTGAGTGCGGTTCATTAGGGCAGGTGTGAACACAGCAATCACACTTGGATGCGCACCAAAACAACCAGACTGAGACCTTCTTGGAGATGTGGTCTCGGATCAGTTCCAAACGAACTCTGGTGCGGTTGGTTTGTGGTGAGAACGTGTTCTGACCTGGATCTGAATCAACTGCAGTCACATGACACATTGTTTGGGTTAAACATGAGCATGTTACAGTCCTGGAGGATTATTAATGTGTGCCTCCTCCTGTACTGCCTTAATATGCACATTCAGCACATCCAATGCATCAAAACATTGTTTTCTAGTTGGAGCCGCGCCTCGTTTTCAAACTGTATGCTTTGACTCAAATGAACAATGACAGCAATATAGTCCACGATGAGCAGCGCTAAAATCAACCTGCGTAGTTGTCTCTCCATTGTGACATTAGAAAGTGTCACATTTATCTTGCAAGTGTACTCTTCTTCAACGTTTTGTTTACTTCCTGGATTTTTCCCGCACGGAAATTCTGACCAATCAAGAGCAGCTTTCTCACACAAGGCATTTGATCTGGTCCGCTTGTAAATGCTGCCGTGAGAACACGAACCAACTCTAGGCAATTATACAACTTTGTAACAACATTAGTCCCTGATTCAGACCAAAGCAAGACAACTCTAGGTCTGACAACAATTTGCGGCCATAATAGCCTTTCCATTGTTTTTGTTGGGAGTTTTATCCACCTGGAATCACCTGAACGTCATGAAAACTGCAAATCTCGTCTTCTTCAACCTCTTTCACTTGGCAAACACCAAACTGCACGTCAGAGCTAACATCTGGTAAGGACTGAAACAGACCAACACATTCTTATCTCTAGTCGTCACATATTGCCGCTTTGTTAGCCTTCAACGTCTACATATTACATGCTAAGTATCCTCCTGTGTCTGCTGTGGATGTTTCAGGACGCTGCTACCAATGCCAGGACAAGCACATGGTTAGGTTTAGAAAAAACATCATTGTTTGGCTCTACATTCACACTGGAGGCGTACAATGGGCTCCTGAGTTAAAGTCCAGGGTTTGTTGGACCCATCCATGCCCAACTTTCCAGCTCCCTATATTACGTTGTTACTGGCAGCATTTCAACCTGACGCCATCTAGTGGCATATCACACCAATGCAACAGGTGCTGACCAGCTGTATTACAAACTCATGCTGACCGTTTGTGTATCACAACACCATGAAAGGTTACGTACAGCCACTTAACATACTGACACCGCCCGGCTGCAGATCATACTGCCACGAAGGGTGGCTTTTGGCGCCAGGTGTCTGACACCAAAATCACGGACAAAGTGACAATTTTCGAAGACCCTCAGAATAAGAACAGGCTGGACACATAGTACCAGCTGACCATAGAGTTATTTCATGTTGAAGACAACCCGTTCTCGTTCCTAGGGCATCAAACACAGAGCCAGGTCTGTAGCTCTCGCTTTGTGTTGCCGACGCATAAGACCCTCTACAGCATCTGTATGAGATGCATTGGTCTTTCCATTAACTCTAATGTTATCCCATCCACGGCAGCTCGGTCTAAGCCACAGCTGGTTAATGTGCTGATGTTTACAATGGTCACCAACTTAGATTAGCGAGTTAGCATGCTTGCATTTGCTGCTGTTGTAGCAGTCAACACAAAGTACAGCTGAGGATGATGGGAATGTCCTTAGTTCTTAGTAGTCCTAAACCAAAGTACTTTGGTCCTATCAGTGCCTGAGACAGTGCACATGATTGTCAAACACATGGAGAAAATTTGTAGAGCCACCTCATGATGTTTGCACATTTATACTACTACATAAACACTTGAAGTTTAAACATGAGGAAACCCTCCACTTTTATTGCTATAGTTAAACATCTTAACCATGTCTTGACTTTGGCTTTTTTTCACCATGTGTTTCCCACTCGAATGAATCGCTGTCTTTCCTTGACCTTGGTGGAATTTAATCAACTCTTTAAGAGTGGGAAGAGAAAAGAAACAGAAAGTCTTCCCTCAAGGAAATAAATAATCGACTCAGTAAATGATGGACTATTATATTGTTGATTCGTAGAGCGAAAAAGAAAAGAGCTAAAATGAAAATGATGTCTTAGTCATACTTATAAAGATAAGTGGCATAATAAAACTTAATATGTGAAGACATCAGCTTTACATTAAACCACATGGGAGTCTTCACCACTCGGAGTCCTTAAGGATGTTGGACAATATTGACTTTCACATGGCGGGTTCTTTCCACAGCTATACATATTTAATATAGGAGCATATGGTTGTCATCGGAGGAGGTCAGTGCTAGAGGCAAAGCTGTGGCTGCGTCCTGTTGGCTATACATCCATCCTCCCCTCCTCGGACAGGGCAAAGGGGGGAGGGAGGTAAAGTACTGTAGGAAATGAGAAAAGAGGGGACATACTTGAGCTGCATGTAGGACGGACTGCTGAGGAAGCTATGAATACAGTTCAGACAAAATAAAACTTAAAGCTGCTGTATTATATCTTAAAAGAACATTTTGCATATGTATAACGCTCAGTTTGGTAGTCATGAGGAGAACTGCTGTGTATCTTCTGAGGTTCTGAAAGGGGCTACTCGAAGTTTGAGTCTCTTTTTAGTTCCTTTGCATTGTTGGAGTGTAATACAAAAACTGTTGGTTTCAAAACATCAATGTTTTCAAGAAGAAAATGATGATGTATGCGACGCTGCTTTGGTTTTATAAAAGCTGAAGCTGTGTCCTCTCAGAAACATGACAGCTAAGGGCTGTGGTCGAGTTGTCAAAAAATTACAATAATGGCAAGCAGCAATGTCTTGGGATGAAAAATGAAGCCAACACAGAAGTGCAAAAAACTGCAGTTCCTTGAACAGCCACTTGAGGCTGGGCTCAGAGAGTGAGTAAATCCCCATGCACACACATGCTAAAACAGCAGAAATAAATATGTTTACAACCTGGTACAAAAACAGTTTTGGTCTCTATAGCTAATATTCTCATTTATAAAACTGTACCAGTTTGTATTTTTATATAACTCACCAGTTTACATTTTATTAAGGCTTAAAGGTACAAATAATTAAGGGTATGGCCACTGCAACGTTAGCCACCCCACGGTCCCTCCACCTTAGTCCCGACTGCTGTGGACTGCTGTCCTGAGGGAAGAGCGGGCGGCAGCCCTGGAACAAACCTTCTGGTGGCGGCTGTAGGGGTGTCACAGTGGGCACAGGACTTAACTGTGTAACAGCAGCAACAGAAAGTTTGTTGGTCCAGTAGGGAGTCAGGACTGTTCAGTGCCCCGCAGCTGGGGTTAGCTCTGGCTGGATTTGAGTGACAGGCTGTCTGCAGATAGTGTCCTTGGGCTCTCAGTCAAATCCACCCCTCACTCCACAGTACCACCCTCTCGGCCAATATGGTTACTTGTGGCTCAAAAAAAGCAAGATAGCGACGGCCAAAATGCCGGGCTTCAAATGCCCCATTTTCATTCAGCAGTCCAGTATGGTTCAGTTCAGCTGGGTACGCTTTTTCTCCGTTTTTTTTCTCCGAACCAATATTACCATTCCGTACCGTCCCCATGTTTGGTCCCCCCTCTGTTGGGGTACCTAGCACACAGATCTGGTACTAAAAGGTGGAGCTGTGAACACTGCACTGATTTTGAAACTTGATTGATTTTGAAACTTGATTGACATTCTGACCTTTGTTTATTCACTTTTGGTACTCTATAGCCCAATTTCCACTGAGTTCGGTATGGATTTTTTTTATGTTTCCACTGTGAAAAGTTGTGGATGGTACCAACAGAACCGTTCTGCAGTCTGATTGGTCAGTAGAGGACGGTCACTCTGCTCAGGGCTGAGTTGTGCCTGGTTTTGAGGCTCATGTAACCACTGTTCATACTGTGGAGAGTTTTATTAGTAAACTGGAACTATAAAATGAAAGGATGTTTTGCTGCCTCTCACAGCAGCTGGAGTCGGAGAAAAAAAACTTCACTAGGCCAACTGCCAGCAACTTTTAAGGTGGAACGTTAACGTGTAATGTTACTCAATGCTTGAGTTGACGACTTGAATCCATCAGCACACCTTAAATTTCACTGTGACAACTTTGACCATCACTTTAGTTTTTATATGACAGACACTCTTAGTAATGAGTGGATCTTCAAGCGTTAAAAATATATATTCATTTCGACTGGATTATGTGAACTGCATATATTCTAACCCTCACTCGGAGGAACAAAAAGCATCATGGAGCATTGTTCCTGTGGGCTCCAGCAACACTAAACCCCTGCGTTTGCCTTCAAAGGACTAAATGCACAAATATTTTATTTTTAAATATCCCATGGAGAGAGACTCTCACTGCAGCCTGTTTTATTTTGTTCTGAAAATGTCGGCATGCAGCCTCGTTCTGTGGACGATAAACAAGGTGCAGACTTCCATCTGTGTCACCTGTGATGAGGAAATACAGCGAGTGCTGGAAGGAGCAGTGAGTGACAACAACCACGCCCACATGAAAGAGTACTGTTTGTGGTGGAAACGCTAAACGGACCTAGGGTCTAGGTACCATGTCTGAAGGGTTACTTTGGTTCCAAGGGTACCATACTGAAAGTGTTTGGTGGAAACGAGGCTAAAATGGCTGACGTCACAGTTGCTACATTCATTATTTTTTAGAAAGTCTATCTATGGAAAACTTCATGAGGTCAAGTAAAAGTGTGAAGGAGTATTCATAAGGACTTAGGATAAGACAACGGTGGTGCTCCAGAAATCTGACTGCACTCACACTGGGCTACATAATTATACAACAGCAGACGTTGTTGACATGGGTCATTTTAAAGTTACTGCCACAAGGGATTATGGGAAGGTATTTCCTCCTTGCCTCTCGTAAAGGATGGCCCTGTGTACCCTATGCTAAAGGAGATAAGAAAGGAAGCACTGAAGCACCTTTCCTTCACATTTAGAGAATTCGACTGGCGCTTATCATGGCTGCCACTTTGGGGTCTTTTCACTAAGAGGAAGAAGACTATTCCACCTCAGCCTTGGCCTTTTATTTAAAAGCTTAAAACTCGTGTTTTTTTTTTTCTAACAAGCAGCCTCCTGCAGTCATGCTAATAATGACCGTCACCTTTAGAAAAATGGCAGCAATAGTCGCTCCCTGAAATAACAAAAGTTCACAGTCAGTTGCAAAAGCTAACATGAAATAACGTTGTCACTGCAGAGGAAGTCCAAGGAGGGAGGTAAAGGTGAATTTGTATGGATGTACAACCCAAATAGCTTCAACACAGAAGACAGAAAAAGAGAAATACAGTTCTGCGAATACCTTATCCTATGTTATGCATCTCTTGAATAATAAGACAACCAACTATTTAAAGCCATATAAGGCCCAAAATGCTTCTAAAAGCTGCTCTAACTGGCTTAAATGTCATTAAATGTTTTCTCTTTCATGTGATTTTTAAGTGACTTTGATGGCAGCCAGCACTGCTGCATGAAAAGTATTTTTTTTTTTAAAAGAATATGCACAGTTATAGGGAGACATGGAGCAAATTTAATGTACTTAAGGTTTGATTTGATGCACATGCTCACACACACACACACACACACACACACACACACACACACACACACACACACACACACAGTATAAATAGCAATGCATTCTTCTGCCTTCTCATGGCCAGTTGTTGCAGCACGGCAGAGGTTGACGTGGCTGATCTTCCTAATGCACCCTCCTCTGCAGAGGTCATAAATTAGTCTGAAGTACGGAGCAGGCCGCTGCTGCCAACCTCATCTGCAAAGTGAGTGAAGTGAAGCAGAAAGAGACAGCCTGAGATGCAGCGTCAGGCTGTTCTCAATACAGAAGTCTGGCATGTCTGCAGCGCCGGCCCTGCGTTTCTGACTCAGAAATGAGATATTACATTCTGTCATGTCACAGTCCTCGTTTTGCTCCAGAGCTAAGGCTGCATCCAGCTCCGACTGTAGATAATATTGACTGATTGGCCTCATTTTATAAACCCAGCATTAATTAGAATTTCTATGAGTAATAAAATGTATTGGATTTCCATTATTATTGAGGGAGAAAGATAAGGAGCTCTTTTTGTCTGAGCGGATTTTCTTGGCTTTGCGCTGCTTAAAGCACGAGTGACTCTTTCAAAGTGAGAGCGAAAAAGAGATACGACATGAAGCAGACAGTGCTTTTTCTAATTCTCGATTGTAATTTCATTTCCCTAACCTTTTGGACCATTATGGAAATTGAAAATCAGGCATTCCAGAGAAAATACTAATTTCATTCGCCTCAAAAAGCAACCTTTTATCTGCGTCCTTCTATTGTGCTCCCAAATGGTGTCTTTGTTTGGTGTGATTGGGAGGTAATTGTGCGCTGATTGATATAAACTCAACAATAGTTGCTTTTATTGCACTCCTACACCAAAATGTCTGTTCAAATCATTTTTTCGCCATCAACTACGTATGATAATTAACAGGCAACTTGGCTTAATTGATTCTACATCTGCCCACTGCCAGCAAACATCACTGTTTTAAAACCAATTTAAATAAGCTGTTGTGGGTCACGCTCTCCCATGTGAATGATTTGTGAATATTTAAAAGCCTCCACATAAAAATGAGGATCTGTCTGTCTGTGTATCAGCACTTCAGTGAGTTGAAGGAGGAGTATCAACTCAGCATCCAGCAGTCCAGACCATGTGTTTATCCAGATTTGTTTCAGATTATAAACCACTCTGAGAAAGAAAAGAGACGAATTTGGCTGGTGTGACATTTTTTTCCTAGAGTTGTACAAACAGAATTGATTAGCTTTCCTTTCATGTGCCTGAATAACAATTCATTTTGATGCTGGGTATAAATCAAACATGTGTCTGGCTTGGTTGGCTGCAGTGCTGCTGCAAAGGCTTTGAGGGAACCACCTCCACTCATACGCAGACTTATACCAATAAACAGTGAATTTTCCAGGCAATACAACATGTTCACCTCACTTGACTGCAGCTAATATTTTTGTCACAAAAGTTGAAAATACATTTGTCTGAGAACTATTGTTCTAAAACTTAGCTTATGCAATTTTAATGTTGCATCTGAATATCTAAATAGCCATCAGTTTTTCTTATTAAACATCTTACAAAGTAATTTTACAGTGTATTTTTCTACACAGTGATTACTTTTAAAGCAAAACACGTACTTCTTACTAAAGCTGTGGGATGCAGATATCTTAAAAAGGCAAAAAAGAAAACCCTGGCAGAATTTGAAAATACACTGTCCTCCTCTCCCCTCTCTGTCCTAAGCTCCTCCCACCAGACACCACAGGTATAACATGCTTCATACAAGAATTAACTAGTCAATGTTAGATGTTAGCCACCTCATGGTTCCTCCATCTTGGTCCCCACTACTGCAGACTGCTTCCCCAAGAGGAAAGCGGGCAGCAGCTCTGGGACAGACCTTCTGTTGGCAGCTGTAGGGGCTCCAGGTGTTACAGTGGGCACAGGTCTTTTCTATGTAATGGCAGCAACAGAAAGTTTGTTGATCTGGACGGGAGTTGGGGCTGTCTGGTACCCAGAGCTGGGGTTTGCTGTGGCTGGATTTGTGTTAATGCAGCTGCTGCCCACTCTCCTCCTGGTGAGGTCGTCTGTAGCGGTGGGGAGTGAGGCAGAGGACACTTTGTGGTCTGTTCAAGGGGGGAATATCATGCTTTTATGCCACCTCATGGTATTGTATAGAAGGTGTAATCGCCGACTTTAAGCTGCCATGGGAGGTAGCAACAGCGCCAAAACTGTGTCTGTATAAACAGGACAGCTGGCAGGATGAGTGTGACATTTTGATGACATGTTACGCATACACCCCACCGTGGGAGATTTAAAAAGCAGCTGTTGGCAGTTAGCAGGTAACTCAAAGGAGAAGAACAGTGACCGTAAATGTGCACAAATTGGAAAAACAATGAGGTCTGGGAGCTCCTTTCCCTCTGAGTAGAGGATGCAGTCTTTAATCACACACTGGAGCGGAATGATGCTGCCGTTGTTTGATTCTGTGTAAGAATGCAAAGTAGGTGAGGCATAAAGCAGGGACTTTTTTGCGCCCCATAGCAGGCTAGGCTTGACATTCAAGGCTCTAGTTAACGTTAGCTACAGAAACGTAAACTTGATGCCATGGCTGTGAGCATTTTGCTCCGGTTAGCAGAAGGCTAAACCATTAGCATTATTTTTTCGCCATATCTGAAAAACTTTGCTCACTCTCACTCCGACCTCATGACATATCGACGTTTGGTCATGGACTTTCCACGTCCAGATACGACGTGCAAGGTACCCTGGGTGTGTTAGTTGTTGATGTTCTCGGACACCGTGTCAAGTTCTGCCTGTGACATGCATTGTCATCTTTTAAAATACACTTCCGTTTTTACAGGAAATTTAACGTTTACATGCTGTCTCTTTGAACGCACTACATCAGTACAGCACCACAAATTTAAGTTTTTTTTTCCTTCAAAACTTAACACATGGTTAGGTATAAGAAAAAAAAAAAACAGAGTTTGGCTTCATAACCTTTCGAGGTCGCAAACACCGCTCTCCTGGGTGAAAGTTGCTGTTGGACCCATCCACCACCCCTACTGCCCACCCTACTTGGACTTGCGCTGTCTTAACTTTCATTCTTGTCCCGCCACGCTTCCCCTGACGCCACCAGCCACCGTTAAACTATAACGGCAGTACCCAAGTATCATGTCAACGTTAAAGGACGGCTTTTTCGTCTGTGTTTGACGCCAGAAGTCACTGCCCAAGTTCCAGATTTCGACGAGTGAGACTGGGCTCTGTAGGCACTAAGTTAAGTTTCATTTGCCCAATGATGCCACAATAAAACTGCCAACTCCAACTAAGTATTTTCACAGAGTGGCATCAGTACTTTGACTTAAGTAAAAGACCTGAATACTTCTTCCATCACTGTGGTGATGTTTGCTGGATGTGTAGGTACACCTCTCACACACACACACACACACACACACACACACACACACACACACACACACACACACACAGCAGAGTTCCTCTTCCTGCCTCACTCAAGCAGCAGCAACCATTTAACATTTACAGTGTTTAATCAGTCGAAGATGAAGGAAGTCAGTTACAAGATTAGTTTAATCAGCCTCTTCCTGCTCCTCTTCCTGGCTCATTACAGTAAAGACACTAATGGTTTGATATATCAAGGTGCACGTCAACAGGTGAGGCTGATCAACCTCAGAATCCAGACATCAGGTCTGTTTTGTCTTCTAATACTTCCAACAGAGGAGACTGAAATATTCTGAACTTTAAAGGAGCAGCTCATCCTGAAATCAAAACAAGGTATTTTTCCCCTTATCTGTGTGCTGTTTATCAATCTAGGATGTTTTATGTGCATTGCTCAGTGTTAGAGATTTCTGCCTTCTCTCAAATATGATGGAACTAGATGGCGCTCAGCTTGTGGTGCTCTATGTGCCAAAAAATACATTTGAAGATCTCAACAGTGATGTTTCTTTTTTCCAGAAATCATGACTCATTGTGAGCAGTTTCATCAACTATTTTCTATAGAATCACTGCACAGAAGGACGTGTGCATCCACTGCTCACTTACCTAGCACCACTGAGCCAGCTAACATTATAGAGCCTTTAACTGTTAGTAAACAGTATGATGATTTTTGGTGGGCGGAGCTTAGCTGAAGGCAAAACAATTCGCAGACATTAGTTAGCGCTAGTTAGGAAGTTCTGTTGGCTTGTTTTAGACAATGGAGGAAGATGATACGAGTGGTGCATTCAGGAACATTCATGCTGAAACATTCACCGTGCTGAGTTTTTCAAATGTTTTTTTTTTAGCTCCACCACCTGAGTGCCATCTAGTTCCATTATATTTAAGAGAAGGCAGCCAATATCTCCAACACTTGGCAACTCATACCAAAACAATGTAGTTTAATAAATAGCACCAAAGGTAAGAGATAAAGTACATATTTTTAATTTTGGGGTGAACTGTCCCTTTAAGAACAAGAGGATCCAACCACAAAATGTTATGAATGAACAGAAAAGTGATAATGAGTTGTGTAACCTGCCCCTGGGAGAACATTTGTGAAGCTATAATCAGACTTTATAATGACATTACACTTAAAGAATTCCAAACCTAATATTTTTACAGCAACAAGCTAACAGGTTGGGCACAGCAGCCATCTTAATCAGACGCATCACATCCTCTCATTAATTAACAGTGTCCTGTGAGATCTCCCCTTTTTTGAAAAGCTTGTTTCAGCAGTCTTTCCCATCATGCATCTGAACACTCCCTGCTCACTGTCTGCTGCAGACACACTTAAGATAATGAATAGCTGGAGGAGGCTGGCGTTCTTTACTGCAGCCCAGTAAAAGGCCACCCTGTCTGGATCCACCAGGCAAAAAATAAAAAAATCTTTCCAGCAGCAGCAGCATCTGGTCGGACTGTGCAAATCAGCACGCTGAGTCTCTTTGGGTTTCACTGAGTTCAGATGGCTGTATTTAAGATGTACTCGTCATCATTTAGGTTGCTATGGAAGATCTGAAAAGGCTACCTGAGAGGAGATCAAGACGTTCTTTACCTCTTTCCCACAGTGACTGTCCACAGGAAGGTCAGCTGTATGTGCTCATGCCAATACCTAAAATAGGTAAAGGTCAACCTGAGACAGGCTGGAGGTTTTGGAGGACCTTTAGAAGGGGGTGATGAAACCATCGGCTTTTAATTGTCATCATAATCATCTGCCAAGACGTTGTTGGCAGCATCTTTGAAACCTATTTCAGCATTTACTAATGAATTCATCTCAAATGAGCCAAATTGTGAATATTGGCACTTTTAATTACCCTTTTTTTAACCACAGGGAAAAAAGGAGTTGCTACACGCTGCTGGGTAAATATGTGTGAAATGTGTTTCTTGTCATCTTTAGAGTCAGATTTCATTTTAAGTTCCTACAGACTCGTGTTACATAGTGATGAATGTAAGACTTTCATTAAACTATGACAACCTCATTTACCAAAACCCCAAATTTATTTAATCATAATCATCATAAAAAAGTTCAATTTAGTGTAATTAATCTCTTCATGCAATCACATGAAAGTATGATTCGTTTCCCCCAATATGTGTGTTGACATTTTCTTATGTTCTTGACAACACATCAAAGAAACACAACAATACAGTTGACATTAAAATAACACATCTTCATACACTCACGCACTCTACTTGCACGGATATCAGATACAGTACCATCCATCCATTTTCATCCACTTATCCGGGGCCAGGTCACGGGGCTAGCAGGCCAAGCAAAGCACCCCAGACATCCCTCTCCCCAGCATCGCTTTCCAGCTCCTCCTGGCGGATCCTGAGGCATTCGTAGGCCAGATGATATATATAATCCCTCCAGTGTGTTCTGGGTCTGCCACGGGGCCTCCTGCCAGTAGGGCGTGCCTGAAACACCTCCAGCAGGAGGCGCCCAGGAGGATCCTGATCAGATGCCTGAACCACCTCAACTGACCCCTTTGGACGTGAAGGGGCAGCTGCTCTACTCCGAGCTCCTCACCCTATCTCTAAGGCTGAGCCCAGCCACCCCACAGAGGAAACTCATTTCGGCTGCTTGTATCCACGACCTCATTCTTTCGGTCACTACCCAGAGCTCATGACCATAGGTGAGGGTTGGGACGTAGATGGACCAGTAAATTGAAAGCTTTGCCTTCTGGCTCAGCTCCCTCCATGACGGTTGATGTATCACTGCAGATATTGCACCGAAGCGCGGTACAATACCAATCAATCAAATTATTTCCCTACATTTTTTACAATTTCCTCCTTATATAATATTTGTTTATGTTTCCAGAGCTGAAAAAGTAACCTAGTCTTTTCAGACCTGTACACTCTGATAGCTCCTTTATCCACATTCTCAGTGTTGGGGCGTCCATACTCTTCCAATATAATGCAATAGCTCTCCTGATCCGGAGAAGACCAGAGTCCAGATGTTTAGTCTGTTTTTGTGTTTGAATGAAGTCCCCTTGAATATCTTCCAAGCACAGACAGTTTGGCATTTAAAGGGACCTTGGTGTTAAACATCTCTGACAAACATTTTACAACAGAAGTTCTGAATTTTTGGACATTCCCAGTAACAGTGAAATAGAGTACCTTTCTCATTCAAGCACCCAGTACAATCCTCAGGAACATTAGCAGACATATGATGAAGTTTGACAGAAGTTACGTACATTTGCATAAACTATTTATATTGAAGTAATTTAAACCTTGTATTTATTCTCTGCCATACTCCAATCTGTCACATCGATGTCTTCATGAAAGTATGAATTATTATATAAGTAATGTAACCAGGCGGGTTTTACATCAGCACAAGTTGTGTATGAAAAGTTCTATCTAAATAAAGTCACTCCTAAATAAAGACTGGCACAGCAGTGACTCCATATTGCATGACTCCTATGGGTGACTGGTGGTGAATCATTCCTTAGCTTCTAGAAAGTATACTGACTTACAGCCTTTAATCAGTTATGAATCTTATTAGACATGCATAACAAACTACATTTAGCCTGATAATGTTGCAGACGATTTCAGGGTAAAAGAAAAGACTTACATTAGTAAAGGGTCAGACAGCAGAGAGTGAAGTTAAGCGGGATTTATATGTCTGCCTACAACGTAGGCTCTGTGTCGACGCAGGCTTTGTAAGCTGAAACCATTTCCCTCAGTGGAAACGAAGCATTTATTTACTTTAATAAGAAACAATAAATTGTGAAGACAATAAAGCCTCCACAAAATAGCATTTCAAGTCTTGCATGTCATTTACCCTGGCTTCATGAGTAGAAGAAATCTCTGCTTGTCGCTAGGCTAATTTATATAATGTAAAATGCCATAGGCTTGTGCTAATAACGTTAGCATGTTGTATTTGTTTGGAAAACGTGTTTAGTATAAGACAGTTGTTTTGTCAGTGAACCTTGTGAGCTGTAATGAAGCAAAATTATGTAACGTTACCTTTGTTAAATGTTGCTGTTGTCCCTGGCTTCATGTGAGCAGAGGAAACGTCCACTAGCCTCTAGGCTAATTTATACAATGTAAAATGCCATAGGCTTGTGCTAAAAACATTAGCATGTTGTATTTGTGGGGAAAATGTGTCCAGATAAAGACAAGTGTTTGTTTGTGAATGCTGCGAGTTATAGTGAAGCTGATTTGTGTACTTGTGTTTGAAATCGTCGCTATTAAGCCATGTTTAATGTGTGTTTAATGTGTGTTTAATGTGTGTTTAATGTGTGTTTTGAATCAACTAAACTTTACAGTACTTCACTTTACTTTTGGAGGTGTAACTGCAGAGTGACACAGGCACACCACCGCACAAGTCTAAATGCTCACAACGGCGTACACTCTGCGTAGAGTATAAATCCACCCTTACGCGACCTCAGTGTGTGTTATAATTCGAGCTTCTCCATGTTGCGTTGTGGACAGCAGGTCCAGTCACCCATGCATGTTAGTGCATGTGTGTATCCCACTGGCTAGCTCATTGCCGCTGCTTTGCACTGCACTTACACAGCAGTTAGCGCTAATATCGGTATCGCTAATGTTGTCATGGAAGCATGGCGCCCAACCACCTGTCAGCCCAGCTGCCATTGTTAAGCACTGTCTATGAAGCTAGCACTGTTGGTAGCTAGCTGCTGGCTCAGCCACCTCCATGTTGAGAGCCATGTGGAGACAACTCATACGGACTGATTTCGCATACAGCCTCTTTAATAACCCTGCACAGATGGCGTCTATGTTTCCTCATCTGACTGACAGTTGTTCACATTTCTATACACAGCTTTGTTAGATGAGCCCCTCAGACTGTTGACGCCATCACGGCGACTCCTCCTGACTGCCTTTTAAACAAGACGTTATAAACTGTCTTCGACGAACACCAGAAATGGGTCAGGGGATATTTAGGGACAAGACGGAGCTTTGGGAGTGAGGAGGGGACGATTCTGAGGGATTGGAAAGGCTGTTTGTTTCATCACCATTTGTTATCGAAGCGAGGGGGATTATGGTGCTGGAGCGTAACTGGTTTTAGCATTATAGAGTGTGGATGTTCTGCAAGCTGAATTAGGCCAAAAGGGCAAAGCATTGTAAAATGCAAAAGACTCTTTTAAGGTCCCCAATTTACTGTAAGCTATTTACATAATGAGCTCCCTGGATAGTTGGTGCTCACAGGCTCTCTCAGGGTATCTCAGGCTACACTGTATACGCTGTGCGCATGACTAAATATGTCCCAGTATGGTATGAACATACTGTACAAATGTGTACACAGCACAAATCTATAGTCAAATGGTTTCACTGTGCTTGTCTCTTCCCCTTTTATGTGTGTTGTGTTTATTTGTCGTCTACTTTGAAATGCAGATGCAGTCAGTCAGTGTCACCCACCTCTGATCTGATGAAGGTGCCTTCATAAAGCCACAAAGGTTTTGGTTTTCAAAGCATACGCGATGCGTTTCAATTTGAAACAGGACGGAGGAGTGAACGACGAGCATCACTGAGATGAAGAAACAGTAAAGCTCATTAGCTGTGGTCTAGTTTGTGAACAATCACGACGTATGTGCATCATCTTAAACCATCAGTTGTCTTCCTGTCGTTATATTTGGGGCTAATTTCAAATATCTTATCAAAAACTGAACTAAATATGCTCGTCTTTGTCTCTGCACATTATTGGCACAAGATAGCAGAGCAGTACAAACACGACCTCTGTGGAGTGGAGCTTTAATAAGGGAGATGATAGCAAATAATTCACACATATGCTGAGAATTAGGCAGTGGGGGTGTTCCAAAATAAATAACGACACAGATCACAAGCTTCAGAGGAGAGAACATGTGTCCAACACTCATTTGAACAGTGTTTCTTATTAGGTAAAATCAAAACCTTTAAATGAGGTTACTGTGAGAACAGAACGTGATACTTTTATTTATGTGAAACACATAGTTTACACTCACACAGATAGGAATATAAGAAGTTATAGTAACAACAGAAATAACAAAAAAGGCTAACACAAAGTGTCTGCAGTGGATTTACATTTTTTAAAGAGCATTACAACGCTTAAAAAAAGAGTTTCTTAAAATCAGTTTCTTTCTATCAGAACAGGAGAATCAATGGAAGGAAGGCACACAGACCTTAAACTGTCTTTAACTTTGGATTATTCCAAAATTAATTATTTCTGACATTAATTTAACAAGGAGAGAGGTTTTAAGCCCCGTTCAGACCAAAGATTTGCGACAATACGAAACCATTTCCAAACGTTGCAGAGAAAAGTTGGCTGGTGAACTGGCCGGTCTGAGCTCGACTCAAGCCGGCTGATGGTGTCAGCTGCTGGCGGCTGGTCTTAGACAGCCAATCAGCGTGTAGTGAAGTCCACCGGACAAGTCAAAATAGCCGTTTCCATTCTCACGGTGTGCCGGTGTCAGACGGTGGGTTGAAACATGCCGTACGCCGCATTATCTGCAGAGGTCTCTTTATCTCCAAAACAAACAGACCACATGATCAAAGCTGGTAAACACACGTTACAAATTAAGTTTCTTCTACGCCATCTACGTTGCAAACAGGCTGTTCCCCAGTGCTTGCCATGTGTGCTCACATTTTTTCTCTGGCAACTAACTCACCCAATTCCAGATTCAGACATTCAGGGTTTTTTTTTAGTGAGCCGGGGTATCTGCAGAGGTCTCCTCCTCCCCAAAACAAATGGACCCAGTGATTTACCAGGGTGAAAAACACTGACTAAAGCAGTTCCACGATATAAATGACTGTTTCTCTAATGCTGTTTGGCACATCGTGGGTCATTAGCCTAAAACTTGCTAATGTGTGCTCGTGATTTCTTTCTCACTTAAGGTCCAGATGTTTAGGAGGTTTTTATCAGAGGCCAAATTACCCACAGAGGTCTCTTCATCTCAAAGAACAAATGGACCCAGTGATTACAACCAGTGAAAACACTGAATAAAGCAGTTTGAGGTAATAAAAAAAAAATAAATGCAAATGGCCCTATTTAAAGACTGTTTGGTTTGTCCGTTCTGGGCTACTGTAGAAACATGGCAGTGCAGCATGGTGATCTCCATAAACAAGGACCCGCTCCCTGCTATGTAGATATAAACAGCTCATTCTAAGGTAAGAAAAAACACAATGATTCTTATTCTTGTACAAAGAAAACATACTTATTACATTCTATTTCCACATATATATCTGATGAGTATAAAAAGCTAAACATTGTCAACATTAATAAAGTCCCAATGTTCTCAGACAAGTACTTCCTAATTAACAGCTTCTTTGCTTGTTCCTGTTGCTAAAATTGGTCAACTTTGTTGCCATATCAAACTACAAACATTATTAATAATAAATAAACAAGTTTCAAACATAAAATGTGATCAGGTTTTGGACCTTGTCCACTTTGTGTCAGGATAAGCTGCAGACTGACTTGGCAGAGATGGCTGCCATCTTGTTTTTACATGGATTAGTGTATTGTGCTCTTACTACCACTAGATGGGACAAAAAAGTGTCCATGAACGAGGACAACAGGTCTGAGTCAAGTAGAATGAAGTTTAAGGTCAAGTAAAGCCAACATGCGATGTCCTCATGAGAGGACTCAGGGTCTCAGGAGGATATTGCTTTATTGATAAAAATATATCAATGCTGTTGTCTGCGAGTTGTCAATGATGTTCAACCCATCAGATCATAAAGGACGGAGTGATGAGGACGGGACTTTGTGATCGACTAAGGTGACATATTGTATATGCATGCAACTGCATCCATTTTATGTAGCCTTGATTCAGTGTACCACTGTATCTCTATGTCTTATTACAAATGCAGACTGAAAAGCAGCCTCCACAAGTTTTTTCTTTGCACTGAAAGTAAAACAAGACTTATTTCTAAAATAAAAGCTGATCTTCGCTTTAAGCGTCCTAACTAGAGTAGCAATATGTACATTAAATAAAAGCTTGCCATCTGTTCATATACCCAAGTACTTGTATGAGGACACTCTTTCAATGGATGTACCGTTAGAACTGACAATGCCACAATCATCAAGAAACTGTGAGCGAGCTTTTGAGAAGACTGTGAACTTCGTTTTCTGAGCATTTCGGTGAAAGAGAGACACTTGGACATCTGTAAAGCTGTATTTTTTTTTTTTTTAGTAAAATAGTTGTAAGAATAGACCAAGTCAGAAACTAGTGACCGTGACACACTTAACAGCCACCATTACAATTTTTCTTTTGCACCAGTCAGACTATAGCAAACAGTTCAGTGTCCTTTCTATTGATTCTGTTTCTTTGGTTTTATCTTGCCTGCACTATTGCAGTGAAAGCTGTAAAGTATGAGACCTTGGCTCATGTCTTTGGCCTTCAAAAACCATGTCAATGAAAAAACTTTAAAAGTCAAAAGCAAACAAAGCTCAAATATTACACGTATTTATAAAGAAGTTGAAGTTTTTCACCCACTCATTAAGTTCCTCCGGGTGTCTTTAGCAGCCTCATGTACCGCCAGTATCACAGATGTGTCCCCATTGACTTATTTCAGTCCCTGTATACAGGTCAGGCAATGACACACTGTAGTGCCGAAGGGGCTGTGGACGCTTCCATCTTCGCTCTGCTATACATGAACACCACGTCACATGCACGCTCACACACACACACACAGACTGTAGGCATGCATGAACTCGCGAGCCGGCATGTACTCACACAAGAACGCACATATGCAGCCTCGCGCTTACATACACAAACACATATACGGGGTCATTTCTCGCTCTGGCGCGCTTCCACTCGCTGAAACACACACACACATGCTGAGCGAGGAGGCCAGATGGAATCACAGCGTGGGCTGTTGGCCTTTCACACTCTGGAGACTTGATTTCTCACTGTTTCTTCTCCTTCACCGGCCCTTTTTCCTCTCCTTCCTCAACCCACTTACCCCGGTTCTTCTGCACCGTCTCATCTTTGTCAGCGCGTCCTCGCCTCCATTTCACCTTTTCTTTTCTTTCTATCTGACCTTTTTATTTGTTCTCCGATTGCCTTTCCATTTTGCAAACAATACATGACAAAGGTCGATTGTGTTGAGCAGATTGTTCAATTCACAAAGAGGCAAGCTGTTTCTGAAGACACTATTTGACTCCAAAGGTACAGTGGAAGGTCAGGAGTTATCACATGGTGATACTGGAGGAATAAAAAAAAAAACACATCACCCAGTTGTCCTGAGCTATAACCAGAAGCGCACTTTACTCTGGCTGCAGTCTTCCTTAATCAAATCAGAGGCAAGAGAAAAGAGGGAGAAATGCTTAGTCCTACAGCCCTTTGGGTTGTCTGTGCCGTAAATATTGATTACAGGTTAAAGGCAATTAGAATAATGGAGCAAAAACCTTGCAGCCTCTGCCAAACCCTCTTGGCTTTGGTGTGCAGTTTAAAGAATAAAGATAGTGGAGAACGCTACAAGCAGGCCGAGTTCTGATTTAAAGAGCTCGACTGTCTTACCGAAATAAGCCCTTAATACGTCTTACAGAGGATAATGCACATTATACACCACCGATCAACATCCTGAGCAAGGGAAATCGCTTGCCAATGCCCAAAAGCTGAACTTAAAAGGTAAACTCAAAATTAGACAAGGAAGTGTTTAAGGAGATCGACTGCCAGAAAACACTGAAGATTTAATTAGCGAAAACAAGCGAAGGTGTTTAAAGTCCCAAAAGTCTCTATTCGGAAGAACGGGAAGCCAGATAGAGGCAGACGTACTGCGTCCACTGGTGCCCAGGCTTTAATGCCTTATTCGTCCCCACAGTCCTATCCCATGAACTAAACACTAAACACATCTTCAACACCACCCGCCTCGTTCCAATGCTCATTTGAATTGATTTAAAATCGGCAACCCTGTCTCCTAGAAACTACATGTGTACGTTACCAAACTGTTCTTGTGGCAACATATCGCCGCCTGGACTATGTTCAGAGACGTTTCTTTCAGGTAACGAAACACTGCATTCATGTACCACATAGGCTGTTCAAGGAAGTGGCTGGGGAGGATGGTGGTCGTACAAATTGAGAGACCTTGACACTAGAACTTCTGGTTCATGTCTGGACTCCTGTCTGAGGTTTAGGCAGCAAAAGCACTTTGGATCGTGATTTCAGTTACATACCGTAAAACCTCTATTGGTTCCCTGGGCTATTGTTTGCTTAAATCACAGAACTCAACAGGCTGATATTTGGGACAGGCAATACCTTTTACACAAAGCTGTTGCTCAGCAAAGATGGGAAACTTAATCAAATTGTTTACTTAAATAAATTACGGTCTTCTCTGGTGCTCATTGTTCCAGTAAAATGAACTGAATGATTGAATTGTGGAGAATCTTACCGAGCTAACGATGTGTCGTATCTCCATATTGACCAAAAGTTTAAACATGTATATTTGTGTGTGCAAACTTACATTAACTTAAGGGGGCAGCCAACAATCCAGTGTTATACATCCAAAGAACTTACATGAAAATGAGCTGTTTGGCAACCAGACCAGGCCTCTAATGGAGACAGGCCTTTATTTTTTCACAAAATGTGTACCCACACTGGGCTAGTAAAAGGGACTGGGTGTTTAATTGGGGCTAGGCTTTTAATTGAAGTTTTACTGTATTAGTAAAGAAGGTAATAAAAAAAATTACGCTGTAGTCAATATGAGTTGTCACTGTATTGCTAGATTGCCTATTTTTATGGAAAGTAACTGAAATGCGTCGTCAGTGAATATTTTGCAGATTTCTGAAGTATGTTGTGAACATTTAATTGATGCGAAAATACGTTTTCAGTGAACATTTTGCTGATATGTTTCGTATCAACATTTTTGAGACTTGCCAGGTACATTAATTATAAACATTTCCTCTTATGTAAATAAATAGTAAACATAATTGCCCAGCATCTCATTTCTCTCAAAAACATATGTGCTATTTTACATTAGTTGTATATAAATGTGATTTTTTAGGAGAAAGGGCTGAAATCAGTTATTATTTAATACAATAGACTTATTAAAAGTGGATAATGTAAAATATTTTCTTCATTTAATTGAACTGTCAGTGTTAAGGTCAGTTTGGTCAAGTTTACTGTAAAACCTCTAATAGTAGCCTGGGCTATTATTTGCTTAAATAAATTAAATCAACAGTCCTATATTTGGGACAGGCCTTTAACTCCATTCACACAAAGATCGGGGAATACAATCAAATTGTTTATTCAAACCAGTATAATATTACTTGTATAAAAATTAGGCTTCAGATAATATATTAGCTATGAATCATTCATTTGAACTCGGGGAATGTAAGATTGAGATTGCCACCTCAGAACGACACCTGTGT
Source organism: Cephalopholis sonnerati (assembly GCA_019142605.1). NCBI lineage: Eukaryota > Metazoa > Chordata > Actinopteri > Perciformes > Serranidae > Cephalopholis > Cephalopholis sonnerati. The sequence goes on from JAGQAX010000021.1 coordinate 27,924,614, forward strand.
TCAAACTCGGATAGCTGTTTCACCATTTAAGATAGCTAACTATTTAATCTGCTTATTATTTACAACTATATACTGTAAAAGTTTAATTAAACGCCCAGTCCCTTTTACTAGCCTGGTGTAGCTACACATTGAGACAAATAAAGGCCTGTCTCAATTAGAGGCCTGGTCTGGTTGCCAAGCAGTTATTTTAGTAGAAGTCTTTGGATGTTCAAAATCAGATTGCTGGCTACCCACTTGAGCTAACATTAGATAGCTGTTAAGATCGCACTTACAAATATAAACGTCAATGTGGAGGTGTTACACATTGTTAGCTTTGTTGATTTCACCTTTCACCGCCGTAATTCAGTCAGATTTACCTGCATGACTCCGTTCCTCTGAAGCTGTCATAAAGTCAGAATACGTGTCCATTCCTCGATTATCCAGTAAGTTATTTCTATTCCTGTAGTCCGTAAGGGTCCACTGATCAAAGAAATCAAGTGTTTTTCATAAAAATTAATCCAAGTTATGAATATTGTTTTAACAGAATAAAGTGCCGTGAAACAGGTATCATAACATAACACGTAATTGATATGTCATTCGCAGCCTAATTTTTATACAAGTAATATTCACACTGTTCAAATAAACAATTGGATCGTGTTTCCCATCTTTGCTGAGCGTCAGTTCTGTGTGAAAGGTATTAAAGGTCTGTCCCAAACATGAGCCTGTTGAGTTCAGTGATTTAAGCAAATAATAGCCCAGGCTACTAATTTAACTTTTACAGGTATTTCTTTAACTTTTATCTATGCTAACTATTTCTTTTTTTTTTTTAAACTGAGCTACTCCACAATCTTCCCACGTACACCCCAGAAACTACAGGAGTACCCCTGGGCACAGGTACCCCTGGGGGGTCTCAGGTTTTTAGTGAGTGACACTGATGACAGGAAGTAAAGATTATTTCCTTTCAAAAAGAGGACAGTAAAACTTAACATGCGACGGTGGGAAATGTCTTCAGTGGAACATTGAGCGTGCACCTGATGGCATATCATGACATAATCTGTATGAGGCCTCTTGATGCCAGGCTGCAGATGGCAGACACACCAGGATCCTGATTCAAAGCAAAGCATGGGGAGCAGTCCAGATCTGTCTTAAAGCGTGCCATACAGCTCAGGGCAAAGTCAGTATCACACACACACATTTACACACACACACACACACTCTCGGCACAGGCTCTGTGTCAAAATGTCATATAAATATTTAAAGTCTGATCAGGGGACAGTCAGGCAGCCAGAGATTCCTGGAGGGTCCAAACTCCCATTTCTACCTCTCAATGCAATCCATTTTCTGGTCAGACTCCACGCATTCCCACAGGTCGCAGTGCGATCGACTCCAACACACACACACACACACACACACACACACACAGTGACTTTCTTTATCAATACAACCATTCAATCAGCAGCTCAGTGGGAGCGCTCTGTGGAATATGCTTCAAACCCCACACTGGACTGAAAAAAGTCTACACTAGATAAAGCTTAGCTCTATACTGAAAACATTTATTTTTCCTTTAAATTGAAAACTCCTTCCAGAACTGCGCCTATTATCCGTACAGCTGGCTCAGAAATGTTCATCGACCAGAGCTAAATCACAGACTCTTGATTTTCTAGGTCGCAGCAACCTTAGGGGGCAAATAACGGCTCTGCCAGTAAGAATCACTTTACTGTGAGTTACTGTAGTGTTATTTTTTCCAGCTGAGACCAAATAAAGTGAACTATATGATGATGATTTAGTCTCTGTGTCCATAAAGATCCTGCAGCCCAGCTCAGCTCTGGTTTTACAAATAAATCAGTCCTGCTTGTCCATTCAGTCCCAGCGAAGGCAGGAATGTAAACTGGGTGACGGTTTTACCTTAAATAAACATGGGGACCCCTGCGGCCCCTCCGCTTTCCCCCATAACCACCATCCCGGACTGTGAGGAGGTTTTTAAGGATGGTCGGACACATGGCTACTCTCAAACTGACAAGGGAGTGTTCATGCGTGCTTTTTCGTATGTGCAAGTGCAGGCAGGTGGGGGCGTGTGTTTGCTAACATGGGTAAATATACATGTGTCCTTCATGTGATTGATATACCTGTGTTTGTGTGTGCTTCTTTTATGAAGGCTGATGTTTGACGCCTCTCTCAGTGGTCTCATTAGTGGTGCGTCATCATTTAATGAAATACATTTAACAGGACAGTTTGGCATTTTGGGGAATTTGCTCATTTGCTGTGTTGCGTTAGACTGGTATTTACGGACGAAGGGAAAGATTCGGCTGTGATTGGTTGTTCCTCGTCACATGGCATGCAATGCACGCTGCTGCATTCCAAAAGTTGAACTGTGTTTATCTCAGGGCCCTGAAAAATAGGCGCTCGGGAACGCCTGCGCACCGTGACGGCGGCTCTCTGGCATTAAAAACAATTAATTTAAGGGCACAAAAAACGCAGCATGTGTACGGCCCTTGATGCCATTCTTACATTTGTCTGATAAATATGGAGCTCGAGCTAGCAGGCGATTAGCTTAGCTTAGCATCAAGACTGAAAACAGGGGAAACAGCTAGCTTGATTCTGTGTGAAGTTTTCAAGCACCTCTAAAACTTATTTAGCATGTTATATCTTATTTAGTAAATCTTGAAAAACTGAATTGGAAAAACATGTCGAAGCTTAGCTAATCACCTGCTCACTCTCAATATTGTACAGACATGCTTATGCTTATGCTTTTAAGCAATGTTTTTTTTTTTTTTCAAGTGAAATGAGGAAGTTCTTTTCAACTCCAGGTGCTTAGTCAGGGACAAAACGTGTTTTGTCACAATAATCCAGATTTGGAAACTACATCTTAATCACATCAATCCTTCTCAGGTGCATCTGTTACCCTCAGGATGTAGCTTTAATGTGTGTGCAGACAATTGATGGTCTGTTGGGTCTGCAGTTAAGACCCAATCACAGATTGAGCAGTAAGGTCTCCTGTCTCCATTTCCATACTGTTAATGTGCATTTATGGATCATAACTCAGTGACATTTTCACAGCAACAGTTTGACAGTGGGTGTCAATGAGCTTTGGGTAGCTAACATGTTGGACAAGTTTATCTAAAAATGTAATATATTACTAATTCCTAGTTACCTTCATTTGAAAGTAATACGTTACATTACAACATTACTGTCTTTGTAGAGTAATAAGGTAGGTATTACACTACTTTTGCGTTAATTTCACCAAACAAGCCAACAGAACTTGCTCGCTAGCGCTGGCTAACGTCTGTGCAGAATGGTTTTGCCTCCAGCGTTCATGACAGATTATCAATGTGTTTTCTCAGTCCAACTGGTTGACATCGTCACTGAAAGGAAGCAGGTGACACTACGTGGAAGATCAACATGTTCGTGGTGCTTCCATGTCCAGTGTGAACCTGGTGTCACACACTGATTGATCAGATCAGTAATTAGTTGTTAAACAAGCTTTATTTACGCTGTTCAGGGCACCAGCAGGGGTGGTATCGTTTGACTTTACATAATCTAAATGAAAACAGTACAAATGGATCATCTTATAACTGACAGAGGATCATCCCAGATCCCTGAACTGATCTCTAAACCTCTGAGTTCATTCACTTTGATCCGTGATCCTCCTCTATCCTCTCTATCTCACTCCAAAAGCCCCAGAGGAGTTTGTGGAAAAGAAACACATCAGGCAGATCAGACAGGGACCCTCAATACTGAGACCATAAACGGGCTGAGAGTAAGGCTGTGTGTGTGTGTGTGAGTGTGTAAGGTGAGATTCTGGCAGTGAGACGAAATGCAAGTATAGGGTAAAATGGAAAGCAGGCAACATGTATGTTCCATGTTTTTGCATGTCTGCATATTAATGTGGTATGTGTGCTTTGATATCGCCAAGTTTATTCCTGTATCCACTTGGTGTGTGAGTGTGTGTAGAAAGTGTTGGTACTGTAAATGTGCATAGCGTGTGTTTGTGTTTGCACAGGACAAAGGTTGTTGGATATAGGATATGACCGGAGTGTGTGGAGAAAGAGAGCTGGCAAACCCACTTGGCTGAAATTGCTTCCAGCTTTAAAAGAAAAGAGGAAATACCATTCTTGGAGAGAGATCCTCTGCGTCTGTGTTAAACATCATTGGCATTGTTCATGTCTGCAGAGTTTAAGCTGAAACACCTGCTCAAAGAGGCCCCGTCAAGCTGAAAAGCCAGTTTTACTGTGTTCATTATTGAAGTTTGTCTTTCATACAAAAAGATTTGGACTGGAGAGAGCTGTCATATAATGGCCTCGGTTAACCTGCTGGGGCCATTAGCATTTAGTCCGGCTCAGGAAGGCAGAAACGTTCCGCAGACTAAAGCACACTGGCGGTTTAAGGAGAAAATCGCAAGGATCTGCTGAACATGTGCTGCAGACAGACTCTTGAACATGTAACTACTTTTTCAAGGCTGCTCCAACAACTGCTGTTCTGTTTTTACAACTCCGTGTAGCAAGGTGGGCATGCAACAGGCTTACATAATCCACAACTGCTGAGCCAGTTCTTTACAACTACTGCACGAAACAGGCTTTAAAATCCAACCTGGAGTGGTTAAGAGGGTCTAATAGACTGCATTAACATGTCTGGATTTAATTAATGTGCTTGTTGAAAAGGATACAGAAAGAAATCAGTGCGAGCAGACACAGAAAAACTCTATCTTGAATGAATTTCTTCACAAACTGTGAGGCACACGTTAATGATACAAGAACAAATCTGCAGGGCTGTAGCTACAGTAGGTACATTAAGGTCATGTCTTCAGTATGTTGGTGGTTGTGGAGGCGTTTGCAACCTGTTACCATGTGCACGATTCAGATTTGGCAGAAGTTAATTTGTGATGTTTAGCGACTCCGCCAGTGACAACTTTTATGTAGAACTTAAGGCTTCAGGTTTAGTATGTAATGTTTATGGCTTTATAACCATGTTGTGTGTGTGTGTGTGTTGCTCTATGGGCACTGCACACTAGAGACAACTTCCAGTTTAGCACTGCGCTAACTTGAATGGGGATAAAATGATTAAATCTTGCTGCTCTTCTGCACCGAATGGATCAAGTCCTGATAGTGAGAAGAATCATTTTGCAGGCGTTGGGATTTACAGATGTCTCATTCATTGTAAAAGTGTGAGGAAGTGTATAAGACAAACTCTTTTTGGGCGCAATGGCATCACATGATGGGCTCAAAAGTTGTAATTCTACTGTTTGGCCACTACAACAGTTGGCTTCAAAGCTCAGCGTACTTCCTGGGGGCCTGGTTCTGGGCTACTGTAAAACAACATGACAGATTCCGTGGGGATATCAGTGTTAATTTCGCTGACGAAAACTGATCAAAAATCTTTCGTCAACCTTTTTTTTGTGATGAAAACAAGATGATGATGTGCTAACAACGTATCTTGCTAATAAAAACAAGAAGAAAGACAATATCCATGACGCTGATGAGATGTGACGAAAATGTTAATGGTGGAACATCGGACATTGAAGTTCAAGTCCCAGAATCTTTATTATCCCCAAGGGGCAAGTAGTTTCACAGCTAGTAGTAACAAAACATCATAGAAACAAATATATACGTCAAGACAACACACACAGTCAAAACAAGTCATTTTAAAGTCCAATTGCTGCAGGGACGAATTAATCAATCTATTTATCTTGCATCTCGGCAGCAGATATCTGCATCCGGACCGAGGCAACCTGAACTCTCCATGAAGTGGTTGGTCTGGATCTGCCAGGATCAGTCTGGCCTTTTTCACCAACCTCACCTTGTGCAGATCGGTGAGGTTGCTTAGGGCTGTACCAGCAATTTTACTGCACACCTTGACAATTCCCAACAGTTTCCTGTTCGTACATGTTAAAAGTCCAAAACAGCAGATTAAGTTAAAAGTTATTAAAGACTTGATAAAACAAGAATAAAAAATTCTCATAAAAGTAGAATCCACATTAAAACCACGGAGCCTCTGATAAAATGCTTGTAATTCTCTTCAAGTGCCACATGAGCAACAGGCTGGTGAACTCCAGTAAATAGTCTGCACCAGGATGTTTCGCTAACCAGCAAAAACACTCAAACCAGAACAGCGTCAGCCGCTGGTGTGAGCTGTAATTCAGCAGTAAATAATCAGCCGTGTGTGTCTGACTGTGGACGGTGGAGCTGCTGAATGGATCTGTGGAGGTCGTTAGTTGCAGCGGTGGCTGTTAGCAGTTAGCTCTGCTTGTTAGCTACTGACTGGCAGCAGAGCAAGCAGCCACAGCTGATCCTCGCAGGACTCCACTCAGTCTGGACTGTCTCAGGAAGGTTTATGGGTTGATGGTGTTTGACAGGCAGGTAGGAGGCTCAGTTATCTGTGAGTGTAGCTGTGCTGTAAGTCAACAGTCTGAACTCAGATCAGTTTTCTCTGAGATGAAAGTTTAGTTTTAATCACCAACTCTGTGAAACATGGGTTTAGACCTCCACTCTAACATGGATTAACTGAATTAGTATAAAGAAAAAAACATTGACTAAAAGTAATGACTAAAATGTGACTAACACTAATACGCATTTTCATCTCAAAACTAAGACTAAATCTAAAATAGCTGTCAGAATTAACACTGGTAGATAAACGACTCATTTTGAGGTAATAAAAACATCAGTTCGTATTTTAAGATGATAATAATGAAAACAGTTATGAATATTAAATACCTATGTCGCTGATAGATGGCCCTAAATCCTACACTCTGGACCTTTAAGACATCTGTCCCTTTATAGTCTTAAACTTTTGGGGAGAGGCATTGTGCTATAAAGTTTGTGTCTCACTATAAAAGTTGAAGGTAGTTGGCTTTGTTTGCTGACATTAGGGCTGATTTCCACTAAGCGTTACTTTTGGTTTGTTATTTCAACACCTGCTGAGTCACCAGCAGCTCCCACACACTCAGTGATGCGTTCGTCCTGCGATATAAAAAGGAACAGGTCAAGCCTGCTTCAGTTGTCTTTAATGGGTCAAGTGGTGATGGTGGCAAATGACCACAGCAAAACTCAACACAAAGTAACGTAAAGAACGCTGAAATCACAGATGACACATGCAACAAGTAACGACACCAGCCCCCAAGCTGGTTAACCGCCATAGAAGGAATATTACTAACATTTTTTAATACCCTCGAATACAGCTACTGCACCAAATAATAATAAACGTAAGTCAAAACAGTCACCAAAAGTGCTGCATGAAGGACTCGTGACCGTATTTTGAAAAATCCTGGCTATAGCTGTGCATATATGGAATTTAAAAACCTGAACATATTGTGTTCATTATTCAGCAAAGCAGACACTGATTGAAAGGATCCGTGGAAGCCCAGTGTGCAGAATGTGCTGTGAATGGCTGATCCAAAGTACAAATGCATTTTTGTGGTAAAACATATAGAAAGCAGCTGAAAGGCAAATCCCATTAAACAGCTCCATATACGCCAAGAAGAAAAAAACTCCGAGACGTTTCCTGAAAAGAGGCTTGTTGCTGATAAAAATCAAACACACATGTTGTGCATACCGTGCCAGTGATCGAGTATAGATGTATGACTGACAAATTTAAACCATTTGGGGAAAAAATCTTGTGTGTTTTCTGTCTTTTGATGATGATCAATGGACAGGTTGTGATGCCTTATGATAATCACTCAGTAGATGACATAGTTCACCCACCCACCTCGTCTTATAAATGTTTCTTTGGCTCTTCGTCTCTTTCTTCCTCTCTGTGAGTGTACAGTGCACACAGTATCTCGTCATCGGCCATTTGGGCCCAGACTGCCGCGCCAGATGGATAAAACAAGAACCTTTAAGACTGTGAAGGGAAAAAGAACATTTTCTAACTGGTGAGATAAGAGGCAGGATGTTTTGACACATCAAACCGCTCTTTACCAAATGGCTTTTTGTACAACCAGCTTCATCGATCATAAGAGATTAATTTTTCCACAGTATTAGTCAAAGATGTGCCTCAAGGGGCAAGGTCAGTTTGTGACTCTTAGGAGGTTGATTATAATGTGCTGAGTTATTTATTGAATAATATGACGAGTTAATCACAGTGAAAGTGTGCGCTGACCTTAAAAGCAGAATTTAAGCTGCAAAGATAATAGCATTGTCTCAAAAGTCGGAGGTGCTTGTGAGGAAGACAAATGAGGTAAATAATGAGACATTATCATGTTTATCTTTGAGCCTCTTAACACCTCGTTTCCACTTACGAATGCGACATATATATATGTACATATATATATGTATGTATCCATATATATACAGATGATGCCTCTGGTGTCCAACGCAAGGAGGTGCATTTCTCTACAGATGGATAGAAACTACCTGTAGTCATGGGGGAGAGGCTCATTTTGTCCGTTTCCTGCCATACAGTATTCGCTTGGAACATTACCAGGACAAAAACAGGGCCAATATTGCATGGCAACAAATAAATGGAGATGTTGGCCTGCCAGGTATGCGGCATGTTTTGTGAAATATTTAATTAAAAAGACTTATAAATGGCTGAACAGGTCATAATGACAGTCTAACTATACATAACGTATAACCATATTTTAGCAGAATAACATTACTCAGATTCATAATGTGTTCAGACTTGATAAACAAGTTATTTTTAGTCAGACAAACTCACTTGATGATCAACACAGGTGACTGAATTGAAGAAAGTAGCCTGTAGCTAGTTAGCAGCCTGTTAGCTAAGCTAGGACACTGTCATATGGCATTCATACTCCGGACCAAAGCATTACGGAGGGGAGGAGTTTCGCAGGCACATCAGATATCGCAGAGATTCCCATAGGAATGAATGAACTTCAAGATGCCTCGTCTCCGGACACATACGTAAGTGGAAACAAGGCGTTAGGAGCAAATCATTGAATATATGTTTTGTCCATTCTGAATGGACCACAAGCAATTCTAATTTTGTTGACAAAAACTACAACAAAAAGTTTCTGTCAACCACCTTTTTTCCATGACGAAACAAAGACGATAACGAGCTAAAAATAGAGCTTGATAATAGAAACTAAATCGAAATCTATGTTTCATGTAACATGAAACATATGTAACGTAAGTTACATATGGAACTGGACTTTTCACGGCAGCATTTACAAGCGGACCAGATCAAATGCCTTGTGTGAGAAAGCTGCTCTTGATTGGTCAGAATTTCCATGTGGGAAAAATCCAGGAAGTAAAGCAAACGTTGAAGAAGAGTACACTGTCAAGATAAATGTGACACTTTCTAATGTCACAATGGAGGGACAACTACGCAGGTTGATTTTAGGGCTGCTCATCGTGGACTATATTGCTGTCATTGTTCATTTGAGTCAAAGCATACAGTTTGAAAACGAGGCGCGGCTCCAACTAGAAAACAATGTTTTGATGCATTGGATGTGCTGAATGTGCATATTAAGGCAGTACAGGAGGAGGCGCACATTAATAATCCTCCAGGACTGTAACATGCTCATGTTTAACCCAAACAATGTGTCATGTGACTACGAATCAAACCAGACTAAAACTAACAATGATCAACAGGCTGATATGTTACGAGAACTAAATCGAAATCAGGTGTTAAAGCTGGTTCAACACAATCACACCTTGGTGCACCTGACTAACATGCAGATCCAGTTATATCCAAGGTTGCTTCTGTTAAGAGCCATCACCATGTTGCTGCAAACACAGCTCTCTTCTTTGACTTTTAAATAGATCTATAGCGTAATATCCTCAGCTGTCCTCCTGTTCACCCCAAGGGGCCTCAGAGTAGATGGCATTCTTCAGTTTCTCATTGAGCCAATCACTCATATGACGAATAAGCAGTTCGAAGGTAGTGCTACCCTTGAGGGGCACAATTAACCCAGTGAGTCTGCAGTTATAAGCAAGGATACGTATATGGGAGCACTAACCCTTTGGCTGGCCTAATGAGACCATTGCTTGGTGAAGTCATCATTGATCACCGGAGACTGTCGTGATGATTGAAGTGCTGAGATTCATTTTGTGTTTCCGATGAGTTAGTTAGATGCAATGCTGTGCTTTCAAATGCTGCTTTCAACCACGTTAATGTGAAGCGGAGGCGGACAGAAGAGAAAAGGTAAGAGCAGTGGAGAGTGAGACGAGATGGTGATGACAGGTCAATGGAAACCTCATCAGGGGTATGTCAGATATAAGTCAAAGGCAGGACACGGCTGTTGACAGGACTGAGTGCCATACACTGCTGTCCACCCTCCCACTCAGATTTACAGCTTACTTGTCCTTGACAAACCAGCCCTGAGACACAGAGGATTGTTGGGAGAAGAGTTTGCAGTGAAACGTCGATGCAGCTACACGGACAAGACCTCTCCTCAACGAAAGAAATTCTGAGACCTCAACTTTCAGCCAAGGCACGGTTAACTGCACATATTGAGCTAAATTGTAAACTGTCTCAGTTGACCTCCCTCTGAGAGACGGTGTAGCATTTCCTGCCCGGCGAGTGCCATGAAGTTGAATCAAATTCTACTCAATTACTTTCTCCTATAAGTGCATCATGACCCAGGTGAAAATATACAGTACTGCAGGGCTCGCAGGAGTGGAGGGAGATGGGACTCATTCTGACTATCTCCAGCAGAGTGTCAGGGGTTGATAACACCCATAACCCCCCAGTGTGTCCAATTTTTCAAGGTTTCACAGGGTTCGGACATAAAAACACTCCCTTGAGGCAATCATACCAGCTTGATTTTTATGCCACAGTATCCTCCGACTCCATAAAATCATGTCCTCTCATAACTGGCATTGCTACACAAGCAGCAGTGTATTAGCTTTTTATTGATCATGATTAGGTGTTTTTCTTTTCCTCCAGCCACTTTCATGGCTCCTGCCTGCAGCATGCGACACAAACAATAGGGGGTTAATGTCTTTTTTTAGTAGTGCCTTCATAACTCCTTTCTGCGTATTAAGATTAGCTTTATTATTATTGCTCTCATAGGTGCACTGTCATCGTAAAAGTTTCCCCAATTCAATCATGCACAAGCAGCAGTGATGGCCACAATGCAGGGTTTCAGCAAGTTCTGAGCGTACCTCAACCAGTTTGCCTGAAGGAGAGATAAAAAATAATTGAAGAGCAACCTGTTGTTTTATGATCCTCTTCATATTTGACAGAAAAGAAACTTTGGAAGGCTTTCAGCTCCTACTAATGTAATATCTTCCACCGCGCGCTACATAACAACTACTGCTGGCTGCTGGCGAGCAGTTTTCTGCTTCAGTGGATCTAATGTCTAACTTGAGATTCTGTTGGAAGAGCTTTTCTAACGTCTTAAAAAAGTAGAAGCTAATTTACAATCATGCACTTTTAGAAGTTTTGTAATGTTGTCTTACAAAATAAAAATAAATGTATTACATAATCTGTCTGCTAAATACGAAGCCGCAGCTAATAGACATGTAGCTTAGTCTAGCACAAACACTGGGAACAAGGTAAAACAACTAGCTTTTTCGTTCATATTAAATAAACAAGACTGAGTTTAGTGGTTTAGTGGTGATGGTGTATTCCCCAAAATGTCAAAGTATTCCTTTTAAAATATGCAGCTGTCTTGACCAGGTCTCTCTTGACAATGAGACTCTGGGTCTAAATGAAGTTCAGTCAGGAGAGACTCGTTCTGAGAGCGAAGAATATTTATTTCGACCTCAACATGATGTCATATATTCCAGGAGGGTGGTAAAGACGTTGTAGATTAGGCAGCCCCCGATGGGTGACGGCGCCCTTAACATTTGCCTCTGCCCAGGGCCGGCCCTGGAATGGAGGAGGGTGTGACGATTACGCCTAAAATGACAGAAAAAGGAGAACAGATTTAAGTTTGGCAGCAGCGATATGAATGGCTGGAGGCAATCGTAGCAAAGTTTGATTGGCTAAGCGGAGAGGGAACACCCATAGTCAGCTGATTGGTGGAAGTGTGAATGGATATAGCATAAAGAAAGTCTTCCTCACTGAACTTACGTTGGGATTCATTTACCTGTTTGAATACAGGTAATAAAAAAAGTTCTCACTTTCCCTCAACACAGCCTCTACTCTAGTTGTTTTCTTACATTTCCTAGACATTTTTTGGACAACTTGTTTTGACCTTACTTACCTGTACAATAATGTAGTACAGTGATAATGAAGCTTGAGTCTGTGTGTCGGACTCTCGCCCCTTTGTAGATGTATTTCTCTTTGTATTGCTGTTAAGGGTTGAGCCTACGTCCCATGGCTGGCTGTAGAAAGAAATTCCTTTAAAGCTGTTATTTTTAAATACTAACCGTCTCTTTAGGTAATAGCTACAGAAATTAATTGTCCGGGTGTTTTGGCCAGTATCTCTAAGTTTTCCATTTAGTCTGCTGAATGGCCGGTTAGATCAGTCATGTGGATCACTGTATGGCGGACATTGTCAGCAGTTCCTACATTATCTCCCCCAGAAGACTGTTTATTACAGGCACTAAACCAGGGAATAATTCAGGCCAAGACTTTTATAAAATGTTAATGAGAACCTGTTTAAACCAGGTGCTTTGCCAGAGGGCATTAACAGAATGGCCTCCCAAATTTCCTCTTTGGTAAAATGAACATTTGGAGGAGCCGGTGTTCATATTCTGACACAGCAGGCTGGGAGCTCCTCTCCAAGTATGTCATAAATCTTCTCTTGAGCTCTTACTTCACTCGGAGGTGAAGAGGGATTTATAAAAGTCATGAAATGTGCTATTAATGATCAGGGGAGCAGGGCCTAAGTAATAGTTCTCAGACTTTTTATTCTGCTCCTTTACAGGCATTTTATTCTACTTTTTATTGCAGGTAACTGGTTACATTTTAAAAAGCCCTGTTTACAACCAGCACACCCACTGTGTGGGAGCCAGACCTAGACGCTACTAGATACTCACCACTATACTGCTTCATTGGATTTTATGTCATGATTTTATGCTTCTTACATTTATATCCCAGCACCCAGGACAGACCTGTTGTCCCAGATAGCCTTAAATTTGCAAAACACATCCTGAAAGCCTTTTCTCTTTTAAAGTGAAACACGCTGTTTGAAGACACAAAGAATACACCTCTGATTTGCTCGTCCACTTCTGCAGCTAAGCAGTTAGAGTTAAACAGCCAAACTGACTGATCTTAACCTTTTCTTGTATTACTCACACTAGGATGAACAACCCTTTCCTGCAATACAAGAACAATTCTGTTCCTTTCTGTCAAATGGATTATCAGCTGGTGAGGGTGCAAACTTTTTGGCTGGGACAGCTTTGGGGACTGCCAAATGTTTCGGACGGCTCATTATTCCTGAACCCCAAACAGTCTGATAAATGACCCTTTGGATTTAGGGCCCATTTGTTCGACAAAGCATTGCTTACGCTCACTTAATTCTTGGGGCAGTAATCGACCCTTTTACTGTTAGTCAACAGTATGACATTTTGTGGTGGGCGGGGCTTGGCTGGAGGCAAAACAATTCTCCACAGACATTAGCAAGCGCTAGCTAGAGAGTTCTGTTGGCTTGTTGTCAACAATGGAGGAAGATGATACGAGTAGTGCAATCGGATATACTCACTCTGAGTGCCACAGCGCACTCTGGCACAAACTGGACGGTTCATAAATTCAAGGCACAGTCTGAATGAGCCGTTCCGTTACCCAGAGCACCACACTCTTAGAGAGCCAGAGCGCACCCTGGACACTCTGTCCTGGGAGACGGAGCGGCAGAGCGCCAAGTTGAGTGAATGTGTGATTAACTTAATCATTCGTAAATATAACGCTCCGTTGCTTTGACCAGCAGGGCTCTCATTTTAGTGTAGAGCAAACACACCATGTCAGGTAACTCACTCTCCAGGACCTTGAGTGTTACTTGAATAAGTAAACACTGACCAACGGGACCAGACTGGCCGACCCGTATGCTCTCACTCAGTGGATGGATGATGTCACAGGAAGTCAATCTTACAAAGGAGGACGACTCTTGAACGGTTTCCTCCAGTTTGTTTTGCTATTGAAGCTAATGTTAGCTAACGTGCTAAAAGTTAGCGATACGTAGAAATCCAATATTTATGCGGCATTTGAAGATAATTACAAGCACGGCCGTTCTCAGCTTTCAATGTGCGATGCTCCACCACTAAAATTTTCGTCACGTCTTGTGGAAAAATGAAACATAGCTTTTGTCTCAGTTTTTATTAGCAAGATGTATTTTTAGGTCGTCATGGTCTCGTTTTCATCATGGAAAAAGGTCGTTGATGAAAATTTTTTATCACAGTTTTCGTCAGCGAAATTAACAGTTATTTGTTTTGCTATCTAAGCTAATGTTAGCTAATGCGCTGAAAAGTTAGTGTTCCAGAGAAATCCAATCTTCCTCTTAATACCTCCCCAGTTTCTGATGAAGTGGACATGATAACCCTTAATACACATAATGTTCTTCATCCCTACAACAGGAAATACCTTTCCCCTAACCTGATATGAAGTGTGCGCTGCACATGTGAGCGTTTTTGATGATGGCCTCTGTCCAGTCCTTTCATCTTAACGCATTTAACCGCAGTTGTCTTTGTTTGTGTTGACGGGCAGTGGCGGCTGGTATAAAATTTAACTTTTGAGCCATGACTCCTTCTATTCTGGCTCCCAATAACACAACAAGAAAACATTTTAAGACTCCTATGTAGCCCACAGCCCTGTGGTGGAGTCATGTTTTGCCTCCAGCTAATAAACTGACGTCATTGTGATGTCGCCCTAAAAGGGTCTATTCATCAGCTGTAATACAAACCAGTTTTATAAGATGTCATATCCAACTGTCACATGAGGACATGTTGCACCAAAGTGTTTTATGTATTTCTCATAACACACTTATATTGTGCATGTAGTGAGTGTTTCAGTCTCCAGTGAGAGTAACCAGTGTTTTATATTAAAGAAATACACATGGCAGGAGAAATACCAAGAAAGTCCCGAGGTAACTTTTTTATCCACCCAGAGTTGAGAGAGCTCTTTCCCTCCACGGCCAGATGTTTGGCCTTGGTTTAAGCTCACATGTTGTCGAGTGAGAAGAAAAGTCTGCCCTGCACAGGGCAGCACCAGTTCTCTCTGAGAACCTGGGAAGTGTAGCATGAACAGAATGTGAGGGAGGATATGTTTTGAAAATGACCTGTAATCCAATCCAAGCTCCACACTTCCTCCCTGATGGGACTCCCTCGCCAGCTTCTGTTGTTTTCATTTTTGACAACATGCTGAAGCACATTTCATCTCCGCAGAGAGCGACCTCCTTTACAGGATCATCCAGTACATGTTACGCTGGTGTTGCTGAGCCAGGTGCCCTCGTTCAAAGGAGAACATGCATTTCAGCATGGCTGTCTCCTGTGGTGAGCAAACCACAGGCTTTTACAATAACAAGCTTTACCAGCCGAGCTGCGCAGGAACAGAGTGCTCATGGCTGGATACTCTGGTACTGTGCCGCATCACTGTGATTACACTTCCATACCAAAACGTAAATGAGAGGAAACACAGAACTTTAATTTAATAAGGTCATGATTGAGCGACGACAATATAGCGACATATATAGCTCTAAATATTCTCCACTATATTGACTTTATATTCTGGAGGAGTTGGATATGAATTGCAAATATTACAGTCATCCATTCACACTTTCAACTATCAACTTAGAAGTGTGTTTGAACAAGCAGTGAACATTTAGTCATCAAATCTAATTTAGACAATTGAATCACACAGTGCAAATACATGCATCCTAACTGTAACATTCACTCCTCCGTGAGGTGAGTAATGTAACCGAGAAACATAAGACACAGGCAGGATATCAGTATATGACAGAGGAACATGCAGTAAACATGAAAAAGACATTGTCTGTATCTTTTTAACCAACAAAATTGTCCGTCTTTTTATTTGTATTCGGATAAAGGCTGGAAGTGGGCATGCTTTATACTAGAAAATAAATTTATTGTAAAAAGAAAAATGATTAAAAAAAATAAATAAATAAATTTAAAAATAATAATAATTTAAAAATAATTTAATGATTTAAAACAAATACATTCAGAACAGGATAATTGGATATTTTAAATATAACAAAATATAAATAATATTAATTAATGTTAAATAATGTAAATGTATTCTTGAACAGTGTCGCCCCAGAGTGAGACGGTTCCTGGTTCAAACCCTGGGGTGGGGAGCCCTTCTGTGCGGAGTTTGCATGTTCTCCCCATGTCAGCGTGGGTTTTCTCTGGGTACTCCAGCTTCCTCCCACAGTCCAAAGACATACAGGTTAATTGGTGACTCTAAATTGTCCGTAGGTGTGAATGTGAGTGTGAATGGTTGTCTGTCTCTATGTGTCAGCCCTGTGATAGTCTGGTGACCTGTCCAGGGTGTACCCTGCCTCTTGCCCAATGTCAGCTGGGATAGGCTCCAGCCCTCCCGCGTCCCTCAAGAGGATAAGTGGCTACGGAAAATGAATGAATGAATGAATGAATGAATGAATACTCCTGGGTTCGGTACCCATTCCTAGTCATGGTAAATAAGGTAAATGTTGCATATCCTAACCTAATATTCGTTGGTGATTTCATTGTTGTGCCTGAAAAACATCAAATTAATGTAATAATGGCATATAATCAATTCTGAAATATATTTCAACATCCTCATACAGTGATTCTCGTCTCTCTCTGTCTCTTTTATTTGTGAGAAACAAAGCTTTACTTTACTTTAATTTCACAGATAAGAAACAATAAATAGTGAAGACAATAAAGCCTCCACAAAAATAGCATTTTAAGTCCTGTGTGTGATTTATCCTGGCTTCATATGAACAGAGGAAATCTCCGCCAGTTGCAAGGCTAATGTATACAATGTAAAATGCCATGGGCTTGTGCTAATAATGTTAGCATGTTGTATTTGTTTGGAAAACATATTTTATAAGACAGTTGTTTTGTCGGTGAAGCTTGTGAGTTGTAATGGAGCTGAATTTTGTAACGTTACCTTTGTTAAATGTTGCTGTTGTCCCTGGCTTCATATGAGGAGAGGTAAAGTCTGCTAGCTGCTAGGCTAATTTATACAATGTAAAATGCCATAGGCTTGTGCTAAAAACATTAGCATGTTGTATTTGTGGGGAAAATGTGTCCAGATAAAGACAAGTGTTTGTCTGTGAACGCTGCGAGTTATAGTGAAGCTGATTTGTGAAATTGTCACTATTAAGTCATGTTTAATGTGTGTTTTGAATCAACTTAACTTTACTCAATAACCCCACCGCCGACCAGTGTTTTGGAGGTGTAACTGCAGAGTGACACAGACACACCACCGCACAAGTATAAATGCTCACAACGGCGTAGGTCACATGCATAGAGCTGATGCACAAGTATAAATCCTGCTGAAGAAAAGGGAACAACTTAGAGGTGTTTAGATTATCATGCAATAGTTTACTGGTCCGGCTGACTTCAGATCACACTGGGTTTCTGTCTATCCGCTTCCACAGTCTTTGTGTCCAGGGTGGTGGCCATACATAAATGCACCAGTACAATCTGTAGTTGGAGCAACAGCCCTGAGATGGAGGGAATTTTACTGCAGCTAATTTACCTGCCTACATCTTTATGATACAAAGCTGGTTGAAAATCAACAAAGTGTCCCTTTAAAGCAATCAGCTACGGTTCGGTGCTCCGAGTTCTGCTTACTCTACTGGACAGCGATTACAGCAGAAGGCATTCATTGATATTTTTTTCCTGCCTTTGCCCTGCAGCAAATTTTTCTGCAAAAAGTAGGGTGCACAGCTAAAGCTTCCTTCGCCTGCAACGGCTCCATCTGGGCACCAAATGACGAGTGGGTGGAGAGAGGGGAGAGAGAAAGACAGAGAGGGAAAGAGAGAGAGAAAGAGAGAGGGAAAAAGAAGTGTGCAAAGTGACCGGAGTCCCTCCCCAATGTCAGCTCTGTAACAGAGACAGATTGCGGTGGGAGGGACATGTCCCATTTCTGAGTGTGAGTAACACTGAAAGCAGATGACAGCATGATCTCAATCAAAGAGGCTGTCAGGGATGGAGGGATGGACGGAGAGAGACAGAGACACAGTGCCAAAGAGTTTGATGTAACACTGCACACACACTAAACAAAGAGGTTTTTTTTTTTTTTTAAATGGGGCAAACCAAATCTGAAACTACTTACTGGGATTTAGATTATTTGACAGCTGCTTTGCAAATTAACTATTCTGGTCTGTCCAATAAAACCTTAAAGGTGCAGTCAGCGATTCTAATCCAGTACTCTTTTGTCTTTTCTCACGGTCCTCTAGCTGTCCATTTTCTGGTGCATGCTGAAGAATAAATGTGGTGTTCACACACAGTCCTGGCTCTGTAAACGGGTAACAAACAAAGTGGCACCGACAGAGCCGCAGCCAGTGGACTGTTGGGAGATATTCACTGAATTTAACAGAAAGTGTGTTAGATTAGAATCGCAGACTGTCCCTTTAATGCATTTATTTAAGTGTCAACCCATCATGAGACAGAGGATGTTTCTCAGAGTCAAGGAAGGGTCCTGAAATGGCTCAAATCTCACCTGTTCCAATGTCAAGGATCCTTCAAATTCTACCAAGGACTGAGTCTTTCATTCAGAGAATTCTCAAGGATCCATGTCTGTATCCTCAGCAGGTATAAAGTACCCACAGTTCTTTGGCACAATTTCCTGGATTTATTTGGATTAATATCTCCAGGGGTTTTTATCAAAATAGAGACAGAGACCTCGTAATTTACACTTTCCAGTGTGACTATGCTTACTGTGATTACGATAAAACACGAGAGTCTTTAAGTTAATCATTTGCAGCAGTGATAGAGCATTAAGAACCACAGAAATTTCAGTTTCTTCAAGCGTTGAGAGGTATAAACAAATTTCAAGTAGATTATGTGAACTGCGTATATTCTTACCCTCATTTGAAGAAAAAAAAGTGTCGTGGAGCGTTGTTCCTGTGGGTCCGGCAACACTAAAGCCCTGCGCTTCCCCGAGAAGGACTAAATGCACAAACCCACTATTTTTAAAAACCCTTTTGGGAGAGACTCTCTGCAGCCTGTTTTACTTTGTTCTGAAATGTCGGTGTGCAGCCTCGTTCTGTGGACGATAAATGAGCTTGCAGACTGATGAAGGACAAAATACAGTGAGTACTAGACGGAGCAGTGAGTAACGACAACCCCGCCCACATTCAAAAGTACTGTTTGCGGTGGAAACGGCAGCGTCTAGGCACCATGTCTGAAGGGTTACTGTTGGTTCCAAAGATACCATACTGAAAGTGTTTGGTGGAAACAGGGTTATTGTCTCTGTGCTGACTGCGTAATGTGAGCGTGGTGGCAGGACGCACTAGCAGGGGTTTCAGGGTTGCTTCAGGGGGACTTGGCTTGCCTTCCTCTGCAATGGCAGAGGACCCAGCTGTTTTCCAGAGACCATGAGCCTCCCGTTTCACCTCGCTTAGGCATCCATGTCTTGGGGGTGTGTGGGACAGGGAGGACATCTGGCTGTGAGTCCCTTGCCTGGGCCAAGCCTACAAGCCTGGCCTCCCTCCTGTCCTCTTGGTACGCTGCTGTAGTACCAGGGTGGTGGTTTCAAAAGTAAAGTAAGTAAACAGAACCCTGTGTTACCTCAGTTACCTCAGATTAATGAATACTGAGCAGCTTTGATCCAACAGCTCAACAGCTGTCTCCAGGTCAAGCCTCAGTCGATGTTTGCATGTTCTGAACCTCTCTCACCTCCCAGTAACCCACCACACTGGCACCCATGTGCCAGCAGAGTGATTGCTCTGTTCCCACTTGGACCATCTACGCTGCAGCTGGCCACCACGCTCAATACCCACCCAGACACATCATAAGCGACCCAATCAGATAATCCAATTCCACCTGGCTGTCCAAATGACCGGCTCAGCTGCCTGGATGCTTATTAGCCATTGATTACAGCACTCACAGATTGCCTATCATAGCTTTAGATAAAGCTCCGAGCACCCATGTGCTGAGTGCCCATACTGGGTCAAATGGATAATAATGCAGATAGTAATGTGCGGCATTGATAGTAAGATAGCAGCTGCAGCTGTTGGGCTCAGCGGCAGGCCACCAGTGGAGGACATTCACTGAATTCATTACACAACAGAATGGAAGCAATTGAGCACTATTACTGTCAAATATCACTGTTTGCTTTCATAATGGGGATTAATGATGATGAGAAGCTCAGCCGGCCTTGTGAGTCCATCAAGTGAGCACACAGAAAACCATACACCAGCAAAACACACTGATAGGGGCTGCATATTGATGACACTCAGAATATAGTGTCATCTCTCATCTGTCGCATGTTTTCTGTGACACAGATAACGTAACAGGCCCAAACGTTGAGCCTCCATCTGCATGTAAACACCACTACTACTACCACTTGTTGATCAGCTGGGCTAATGCCTCCAGCCTCAAAATACTCTATACATAGGTAATGTAATATTTGCAGATATCTTCAGCTGTTACAGACGAGCCCGACCGTCCCAAATGAATATATCTTCTTATCATGAATACAGTTCTGATAGATTTGTTTGAACCTGTGCTGCTGCCACGCTGCACACAAACACCAGCACTCCCCTGGGCTGCTTTCATTCGTTATGGCATTTTGTTGCGCCGCGGGCTGTTCATCAGAGCCAGCTCATCATCCTCCGGGAGAAGAGATCGCTGACCCACACAGCACACTGGAGACGACCCAAACGGAGGATAGAAATCTGCTCTCCCACCTGGGGTCAACAATCCTCACCTGATCCACAAACCTGCCTGCAGTTACATAACAACAAATCCACAGTGTGAAATTTACTGTCTGTGTGTGTGTGTGTGTAAACACATGGTAGAGTCTGACACCATCAGCTGCTGCCATGGTGCTCACCTCTTCCATTTACCCAACATTGGGAATTTACCAACATCCCACATATGTAAGATAAATGTAACAGTCTCAAACTGCCAATAGTAAATATTCAGCATCTACAGTATGTATGTTCTGTTTTGTATTTCTCTTACCCATGGTGCTCTTCATTTCAACATAAATACAGACCAGTAGTCTGTTTACTTACAAATTCTGATGCCCCATTTTGGGTAATAAAGCTGCCTTCTCTAAAGTCCTCCACACCTGAGCTGACCGGTTTATTAAAGGCAGGGCTTTCATCAGTACAGGCTTTAGTGAGACAGAAACAGGCCTCGCAGCGTCTGAGATGGAAACCAACTTGATATGCATGATGATCCGTTTGGTTTATGTCCACAGACGTAGAGATCATGTCACGAACTCTCACCTGGCTCAAGTGATTTATGTTTCTACATGCTCATGCATGTGAATGAAATGCACTATAATTTGTGTCTGACCCACGTGATCGTGAACCAACAGGCTGTGATCACATGACACATGTGCTACAGTCTATCCACCATCGCATGCGAGCAAAAAAGGAAGTGAGGTCACGTCGTATTAACAGCAACAAAGTCCTTGTATAGGGAGGAAGGTCAGAGTGGTGGACGGGTCAAACAAACCAGCCCAGAAGAAAATTATGGCATTGTACGTTTCTTCAAACCACAAACATCATATGTTATGAATTATGTTTTACACGGGATTTATACTTCTGCATCGAATTGACACCGTACCCTGCGCCGTTGCCTGACGTGCACCTCCTCAGAAATGTCATCACATTGCAGCGATGCAATTTAATTTCACAGATAAGAAACAATAAATAGTGAAGACAATAAAGCCTCCACAAAAACAGCAGTTTAAGTCTTGTGTGTGATTTATCCTGGCTTCATATGAGAACAGGTAAAGTCTGCTAGCTGCTAGGCTAATTTATACAATGTAAAATGCCATAGGCTTGTGCTAAAAACATTAGCATGTTGTATATGTGGGGGAAATGTGTCCAGATAAAGACAAGTGTTTGTCTGTGAATGCTGTGAGTTATAGTGAAGCTGATTTGTGTACTTGAGTTTGAAACTATCGCTGTTAAGCCATGTTTAATGTGTGTTTTGAGTCAACTAAACTTAACAGAAAGAAGAAATAACCCCCCAAAAATAGCAAGAAATTAGTAAAAGGAGAATTAAAAACAAGAAAATTAGTAAAGAAAGAAAGAAAGTTAAAAACAAATAAACAAAGAAATGGCCTGGAAAGAGTGTAACTTAATTTCAAAATGTAATAATAATAATTATTATTATAAATATATTTTTCCCTAGCTGACTTTTGTCCCGTGTTTCTGAGAGAAATGGCACCAATTCGCTCAGGGTTCAGGTTTAAATACTTGTGAAAAGCGTCTCAACGCAGCACAAGAACAGTGATGTCGCTCCAGGTTTCAAAGGGTTAAACAAATGCAGGACTTCGACCCAGGAGGCCGCTGTTTGTGTCCCGTATGAAACCAGAGGTCAGTGTTGAATTATTTTAAGTTATGTACATAACAACACAGTGTCATGTTGTCATGTCACATCATGTCATCAACCATGATTTGTTGATCAATGCATGCGTGTGTTGAATATGATCAAACTGCCACTGTAGAGACATTTGTTTACTTATTTCATCATTAAAGTTTCCCATGATGTTCCCATACTGTTGATCACTGAAGTCTGTTCTAATCCTGCAGAACATAATGAGTCAGACTGCGTGGTACTTTATGTTCTGGAGGACGATCACACTAACTGGATGTGACTTATACTAAAAGGCCAACATACAGTAAATATCAGAGGATGTGACCTATTACATCCTCTCTCGCTCATGCAACACACATATAAACATGTTGTACATCATTCTCACCCCACTTGGCAGTTTGGCTTATGAGTCAGGGTCAGAAGCAGCAGGTAAACTTCCTGTGATGCCGTCACATGTGTGCGCGGGGGGGCTGCCAGGAAATGACACATTGTCTAGGAGGCGATGCTGCCAGGTTGCTCTCCGAAAAACACTTTGTCCATTTGTCTGTGCATCTATCTGTGAGGTTCCCATATGTTATACAGTCCCTGTTTGTTAGGACATGATGCTTGATGTTATTTTATTCATGACCACATGAGCTCAGGTGCCTTCTGATTGTGTATGCGTGCAGGGCGATGGTGTGGATGTCCCTGAAGCTGCTTTACTTTTCATAGTTTGGCATTTGACGTACTTGTGCAACAAAGGTCACATGGTGGACTGAGAATATAGCGTCAACATTTTTCTGTCAGGTTAAATATTCATGATTAAATGAGCAACAGTCAAACTTTCAAAAAGACTAATGCTACAGCTACGCTAGCAGCTCTGACTGTGCTTTGACACAGCAGTGCTTCGAGCTAAATGCTAACGTCAGCATGCCAACATGCTCACAATGATGATGCTAACATGTTTGCCAGCTCAGTTGAGCACATTATATAACATTTGATGAATGTCATAATTCTGGAGGTATTTGGTCATAAACTTAAATATAAATGTACATTTGGTCCTTTTAGTGGTGCTTGAGAGTCTTTGGAGGATCACCAAAGTCATAAAGGTTCATCATCCACTGTGGATGTCTGTAAAACATTTTATAGCAATCTATATTTCAGAATGGACCAAAGTGGCCGCTCAGTTTGTGCGTCTAAAAACAACTTCAGTTATTATTATTTCAGAAACATGTCTCAGTCGTCAGGACTCTGTGTAGTTGAGCTGTAATGGATCGTCTGACATCACTCCACCCCTTTGGCAGTCTTATGTCAGTTTAATGTCTGAGCTGCAGGTGCTCTGTGAAAAAGAAATATTTTCAGGATTGCATTATGTTGGTGTTAACAAGCGCAGCGAGCCCCCCACTCCTTTCCTCTTACTGCTCCCAGTAGTGCCTCCACTTCTCCGCTTTCATCCATCTGAAGGTTGGCAGTGATTTCAGGAGTATGTTCTTGTGTCTGTATCACAGTGAGACACAACACCAAACCTTCTGTACTCCGTCTGACTCATCACCAGTGTGACCAATTCACCCAGCTCATTAGCAAGGCACATTTCCCTTAATGATCGCAGTCTGAAAGTCTTTCTCTTCGTATCAGCTGCACATCTGTAGCATCTCCTCATAAAGTGTTTCTTAACTGTTGGAGCAATTTTGCCTTTGAAAGCCCAGGGCCTTTTGCTTACAATTAACATTTTTAAAGGCCTCTCATGTCATAACACCTTTGTTTTAATGTGATCATTCATCTGGGAAGCATCTGCAGGATAATGGTTTTCCCATGGCTTACTCTCAGCTCACGATTATTCTTGGCCCCCGGCTAATTTAGCCCATTACAGTTTTCACATTTACATGCTAGACGTGTAGCTAACACTTGTGTCTTGAGCTGCTTACGGTGAGAACTGGAGTAGGCTTCCATTTCAAGGCCGCCAGCGCTACCAGCAGGAAATGCGTTGTTTAAAAATTGTGTAATTTTAGAGAAAATACTGGATGCTACTTATAATAAGGCTAATTTATTGGTCATAAACATTGCTGCCTTGGTCGAGCATTGAGCGTAAGAAAAGCCTCCTGAGTCCCGAACTTTTGTTTGGTGTGCATTTTTAATTTCTCAACAGCCTTCGATTGGTAAGACCAGTGCTGTAAGAAGTAGTCAGATCCTTTACTTAAGTACTACTGCCACATTGTGAAAATACTCCACTACAAGTAGGTCCTGCATTCAAACCTTTAAGTGCTGTATGTGTTATCAGCAAAATGTACTGTAGGTATCAAAAGTAAAAGTATTGACTGGGGAAGCTTTAGATTTACTGGTCCATCTATGTCCCAACCCTCACCTATGGTCATGAGCTCTGAGTAGTGACCGAAAGAATGAGATTGCGAATACAAGCAGCCGAAATGAGTTTCCTCTGTGGGGTGGCTGGCTCAGCCTTAGAGATAGAGAAAGGAGCTCAGAGTAGAGCCGCTGCTCCTTTGCATCAAAAGGGGTCAGTTGAAGTGGTTCGGGGCATCTGATCAGGATCCTCCTGGGTGCCTTCCGATGGAGGTCTTCTGGGCACGTCCCACTGGTAGGAGGCCCCGAGGCAGACCCAGAACACACTGGAGGGATTACATATTTCGTCTGGTCTGGGAACACCTTGGGGTCCCCCAGGAGGAGCTGGAAAGCATTGCTGGGGTGATGTTTTGATGTTTTGATATGATGTTTTAGAATAATATTACTGCTGCATTAATGTGTATGTTGCGCTCAGGTGAGGGCGGGACTTTATAAAATGTACCAACCAGGTGCCAGACCGTTAGCATCAGGCATCCAAGACAGCGCAGAAAAAACATATATAATGAGGTGAAGTGCCAATGAGAGTGAATGTAGGGCTGTCTTTTACTTTTACTTTTGCTGGCTAGCATGTTTAGAAACAGTACCTGATAGTCCCTCATAGTATACCTTAAAGCATGTTTTTAGCACTTAAGTGACATCATCACAAGTAAAGAAGGATGAAGGCTTAATTTATGAGACCCCCCATCACAGTAAGTAATTCTGAAATAGCATGAGTATGAAATTTGATCCTGATTTAATGTCACTTTAAATTATGTTCAGTTTTGTTTGGAGGATTTTAACATTTGTCCGGTGCAGCTTATCAAGAGTGGAGCAGCTGGTTTTGGTAGTATGACCTGATGTAAACTGTCAGTGTAAGAGGGTATTGTTGTTCAAAGTGACTGTAGTTCCTGTACATTTTCTTTTCCCTCCCTTGAGCTAAACTGACAAAAACTTTCTGTCTGCTAAGTCTTGCACTGCTTCACACTACATGAACTTGGCCAGTCTGGGCCAACAATTCAGACACATTTTAAAAATCATATGGGGCTGCGACTGCAGCCTGGAGCTTGCTCTGCAGTCAGGAGGTTCTGGGTATTCACTCTTCAAACCATTCAGACTACAGGCTAATCTGTGCCGACAGCTGGGCTCCTGCAGTCACACTCGGAATAAGAATAAAACTCATCTAGCGTAACACAGCATTAATTCAT
This sequence comes from Cephalopholis sonnerati, assembly GCA_019142605.1. Taxonomy (NCBI): domain Eukaryota; kingdom Metazoa; phylum Chordata; class Actinopteri; order Perciformes; family Serranidae; genus Cephalopholis; species Cephalopholis sonnerati. Next base: position 27,950,460 of record JAGQAX010000021.1, read on the forward strand.
ATGCTAACTGTGACAGGTCTAGGCTAACCCACTTCTGCAGGCTACAGTCTGCTTTAAAATGTCCCTGTGTGAAATGGTGCTTTGCCCTGAGCCAAGAGCCAATTTAGTGCACGGAGAGGACCGGTGTGAGAAACGCTTCAGGGAGCTATAATCAATCATAATTTCTCAAAGTAGGGTGGTAAGTGCATTGCTCATCTTTCTGCTTTGGCGTTCCCCTCACTGCTGAACTTGCACCATTCAGCTTTTATTCAGCAGTATGTTGAGGAGGACGACAGGCGGTAAACGGCAACCAGAATGCTGGAGGTGGTTGATCCATCGCTGAGAGTATTCCCACTTAACATTAGCTGTATTAATGCATATTGGCCAAAGTCTTATGTCATATTACTCACACGAAGCTTGTGTGTTTGCTCGGAGCCTCAGGTCACAGCCAACTCCTTATCTCTTCATCACACACTCACAAACACACACAGACATTTGAAGAGGATGGTGCAGATATCATTAGACCCTGACTGGTAAATTATAGATCAGTTGGCAAACACAGCACTCTCCCTCACTGTGTAAGAGCATTTTGTGCTTCTTCACCACAACATTTCAGAAAAAATTACTCTAACTATGAATAATGTATTGGTGGCAGTAATTCATACTCTTTTTATTTCTGTCTCGATACAAAACACATGCACTGGTGCTGCTTCTAATATTACTGGATCATTTAAAGTTGTAGAAACAGTAATCATCACTGTCAGGGTGGGGAAAGTGATTAAAAGCCATATTCTGCACATTTTCAAACCTTTTTTTTTCTGACATTTTTTCACTGACTTTTCAAACCAATTTTCAGACAAAATGTTGGCATGGTACCTCTCTGCAAACCACGAATGTAGTAGATATGTTGAAACACTGTGGTTAAGTGGTTTGCATGTTGTTAGGTTTAGGCACAAAGAGCACTTGGTTAGGGAAAATATAATATTTGGGCTTCAAAGTTCCAGTTTGGTTGCTACAAACACTGCAGGTCATGTATCGAGCTGTTGTTAGAAAATACCCAAATTTGTTGCTACAAACAATGCTGGACATGCCATACACCTGCTTTTGTAGCTAAAATAACCACTGGAGATTTCCCAAGCTGTCATTAAAAAAAAACAAAACACTTCTGTCATCACAGTAACCACAGGAAATTTTCTAAGCTTTCGTTCAAAAAACACCCACATTTGTTGCTACAAAACGTGCAAATACTACCGCAAATACTGGTGGACATGTAATGTACTTTCATTAACAAATACCCACTTTTGTCGCTACAAAAACCACTGGACATGTCCCGAACTGTTGTTAAAAAACACCTGCTTTGGTTGCTACATCACAACTGGACATGTCCTGAGCTGTCATTAAAAAACACCCATTTTTGTTGTTACAAACACAACTGGACATGTCCAAAACTGTTGTTAAAAAACACCCACTTTTGTAGCTCCAACACTGCTGCACATGTCCCAGGCTGTCATTTAAAAACACCCAAATTTATTGCTGCAAACAATGCTGGACATGTCATACACCTGCTTTTGTAGCTAAAATAACCCACTGGAGAGTTCCCAAGCTGTCATTAAAAAACACCTGCATTTGTCACTACAATAACCACAGGAAATTTTCTAAGCCTTGGTTAAAAAAACACCAGCTTTTGTCGCTACAAAACATGCTGGACATGTCCCTGGCTGTCGTTAAAAAACACCTGCTTTTGTCACCTCAAACACTTGTAACACATGTAATATACTCTCAGTAAAAACTCCCGCTTTTGTCGCTACAAAAACCACTGGACATGTCCCGTACTGTTGTTAAAAAACACTGGCTTTGGTTGCTACATTACAACTGGACATGTCCTTAAATTCTGTTAAAAAACACCCACTTTTGTCGCTACAAACCCAGATGGACATGTCCTGAGCGGTCATTAAAAAACACCCACTTTTGTAGCTACAAACACTGTCATTAAAAACAATTGCTTTTTTTAAACATCACTAGACATGTCCTAAACTGTTTTGTCACTACAAACACAGCTGAACATGTCATATACTTTCATTAAAAAACCTACCTGCTTTTGTTGCTACAATAAACACTGTAAATTTCCTAAGCTGTTGTTAAAAAAACACCAGTTTTGATGCTACAAAACTTGCTGGACATGTCCCTGGCTTTTGCACCTCAAACACTGCTGGACATGTAATGGGTCTTCATTAAAAAATACCGACTTCTGTTGCTACAAAAACCGCTGGACATGTCCTGAGCTGTCGTTAAAAAGCCCCCACATTTGTCACCACAAACACTGCAGCACATGTCCCGAACTTAGGTTAAAAACACCCACTTTTGTCAGTACAAACACTTACGGACATGTCCCGAACTGTCGTCAAAAACACCTGCTTTTGTTGGTCTTGAACAGTGGTCTGCAGCTGTCTCATCATAGCAGTCATATCCACCATCCCCTCCTCCTCCAGCTGAAAAACTCAGCTAATAAACATATGTAATGTGAACGACATCATACGTATGAAACGAACAGACGTAACATTTGTGGTTTGCATAGTTGTACAGTACCAACAGTTTATTCTGGGCTGGACTTTAGCACTGACGGTTAATTTGAAATGATGTGAAAAAATGCACTGATTACTATTTCTTGGCTGTAAAAACAAACATTTCCAAACTAAAATACACTCTCTACAGAAGATAGACTCCAAGACTCCACACAAACTGCATATTTTTTTTTACATCTTGTCATAAAGGGCAGGAGAGGGGAAGTGCCATTGCCTTCTTTAGTGTTGCACTTCCCCTCCAAGTTTCTCCCACTGAAGTTATTAACAGCTCTGTTATGGCATCAGTCTGCCTTATTCCCAAAAGCACGAGTTTGAAAAAGAAACTGTCGGCCACACTGAGCCACAGAGAGTGAGAGTGAGTTAGAGGGAGACAGAGTTTGCCAACAGCGCCAATCGACCTACTTCCGATTTTGCGGTGCGGATCAGTTTCAGGTTTTTGGCCAATGGGTGGCTGCATGGTACGAATGTTTACCCCGTACAGGAAGGGTGGAAACATTTTTGGTGCAGAGCAGACTCTGGGTTTCAGAGCCGCTGTAACCACAGCCAATCACTGGGGAAAATCTCCCCAAAGCCATTTCTGCATGTGTGTGTATGGAATTAGTTTCCATTGCCCTGACTTTGAAGCTTACAGTTTCTAGTCTTATCAGATCTACAGGGAGGTACTGTGCAACTATTTTTGGCATTGCAGCGGCCGTCTGGTTGGTAAAGTCAGCATAATGCTGTACGTTGGCTGAAACTATCAATGTAAGTTTATAGTGTTGGTGTAAATTCAAATTCACTGGTAGCAAAACCATGAAGTACATAAACTGAACGTTTTACTCATTAATCCAAATTATCATTGAGCTTCCAGATCCAAACATCTTAATGCTTATTGTACCTTTATTTTATGATTCAGCTCAGTATCCCAAAAACACTTGAGTTCATATTTGTCTGATTTACGTCACTGCTAATGTTCAGTGCCAGTGCAGGAAGTAGTGTGTCCTGTTTATAGCAACATGAATTTTGTGGCCCATCACAACCAACAATTCAAGTTGGCCTTTTTCCCCTTCAACCATAACCATTCTTCTTCTTTCATTTGCCAAATTACAGTATTTTTCAACCTGTGTTTTATTGTAATTGTGGCTGTTGTGACTATCTGTCATGTTGGGAGAGATTCAGGAAACACTGGAAAACATATCAGAGTAGACATTTGTCCCCTTGTTGCCTTTCTGCTTCTGCCTTCATTCTTTTTTTTTTTATTTTTCCTCCAATTGATGTAGCTCCTTGACTGTTCGCTCAGGTTGGAATAATTATGGAGGGCCACCAAAGTGATATGACTCACAGTCGCCCTTATAATAGTCCACTATTACCACCACCACCATTATTAGCCATTGCACTTAGTTTTCTTGAATTTTACTAGAAGACAAAATGCTTCTTCTGTAGCAAGCAGCCACTCAGGAGGCAGGTCCCCATTCAGTTAGCTACAACAACGATCCAGGGGGCTCCTTTTTGTGTTTCCTCACAGTCCAGTTCAGAGAGAAGAATTTGAAAGTGTTTATTCAGAGTGGACGTTTGCTTGGAAAAACTCAGGAGGCTCAAATTGTTGTGCCCTGAGGGCAAAGTTAGCATGAGCATCTGCAGTGGTGCTACTGGGCGCCCACAAATGATTCTGTTCTAGTCTTGAAAGAAGCTCCTCCAGTGTGTGGAGATGTAGAGAAATGCTCTGTTAAACCAGACCTGCAGTTGCATCTGTACATGTATTCTTCCAAAGTAAAAGCTTTAAAGAAAGCACACATTTTTATTCTGACCTGTAGCCCTATTGTACCGAAGACAGTTCCGGCCTGTGGTGTAGGCAGTACAGGCAAATGCCAAGAGCGCCATCATCCATAGGGGGCGCCACAAATGGGAGAAGAAAAATAAAATAAAAAAGTTGATCTTTTACTGTTTTTTACTTTTACTTTTTTGTTCTGGCCCCCCTCCCCAGCTTGTTACACTTAACCTGCTCTCTGAGTGGCGCCTTATCTGACGTCACGTTAACCCCACAACAGGCTGTATTGTTATCATGTCAAAACGACAAAAGCTCTCTGGTGCCCACTCTGCTACCACGACACCACTGAGAGGAGTGTATGTGATGAGGAAGGACATGAAATCAGCAGAAGGAGAGCTTGTTAAGTTAGCTGTTAGCAGTTAGCAGCTAGTTGTCGTTACCCCTAAACCTTCTGCAACAGAGGTTGCATTGATTTACATTGAGAAGTGTTTAAGCTCTACTCGGTAAAATGAGTGTAGGATGAAGGTAAATTGTAACGTTCTCATGATGTGTTCAATGTAATCTTGGTGAGAAACTTGAATGAATCCAGCTGTCGATGTTTTCACAGCACTATAAAATAGATTTTAGAGAGTGAATTATTATGTGTAAAATATAGTAAAAAAGGCCTTTTGCTTATTTTTTGAAAGGTGTTTTTCATTTGGGAGAATGTTATGTTACAGGTTGTTTCATTAATGTGTTTTGTTAAATTTGTGCTCATTCAAAAGTAGTGTAATGAAGGACTGAATAACTTTAAAACTTTTTTTTTGTATAGTGTTGATTTCTGTGTTTCTCTGGAACAAAAGAAGAATAAATAACAACAAAAAACAAAAGAAACACCAATATAAAAACATCAGCTATTGGCCAAATTGTTATTTTAAACATTGGTATCAGTATCAGTCCAGAATTTCAAAATGTGTGCATCTGTAGTTCAATTAGAAAATTAGTTTGTACATTTTATTACTATTTTATAATGTCCTGTATTATTTTATTCTTTATTCTTCTGAATGAATTCATTTGTAATTTTTTATTTTTTTTTCTTATTGTTGACTAAGTTTTTTATTTACACTTTGGTAATAAATGTGCAAAACGTTTTTTATGTTTAAATGTTTTTATCAATAACACTTTATACAAGAACACAAACATTTCTAAAGCAGAACACAGTCCCTGAGCCTGTATACCTGACAATATATGGAGTGCAATTTAAAATAGTTAAAACACTATAAAATAGTAAAAACAGTTAAGTAATAAACGTGTGGTATGACATCCAAAAACATTTAAAAATGTCTCAGCCTTTATCACATTTCAGTCTGATCTGGGGAAATGCTGATTTTAAACAACCCAGGAAATTTAGCCATCTACCTTAAAACTTAAGTTAGTACCGCGGGCTATTATTTGTTTAAATCACTGACATCAACAGGCCTATATTTGAGACAGGCCTTTAAATTCTTTCACATAAAACTGTTGCTCAGCAAAGATCAGAAAATACATTCAAATCGTTCATTTACACCCCCCAACATACTGACACAACATCACTTTATCCTGCTAAAACAACACTTATAACTTGGATTAATTTTTATGAAAAACCCTTTTGATTCTTCTGACCTGAGGGTCTAAAGGAGTATGAATAACTTACAGAGTAATCGAGGGAATGGACACATAATCTTAGGTAGCCAAAAACATGGTTTTATTAATCAGAAGAACCTCTATCAAAAAAATGAACTGCTTGTTAACCAGACCAGGCGTCATTTATTCTAGTTTAATTGGGACTAGGCTTACAGTTTTACGGTACACAAAGACGGAAATAATTACGTCATTTGGGGAGATAACCTATTAAGAAAGCAGGTCTTTAAATATCTGTGATTTCACAGTTTATCTACACAAGTCAAACTTGAAAATGTGACATTTCCGCCCTCTTCTCGCTGGAGGAACAAGTCACAAAGAGACTGTTATTATGAAGGCTTGATTTATTTTTTCTGTGATTTCTTAATTTCTGGATCCCAAGTGTCCTCAGAGGGAAAATTAGGAGCATGGAGGAAGGATTTAAATAAGAAATAACAGAGGAGGTTTGGAACATTGTTTGTGGAGATGCACAGAATATTCTATAAATACTCGTCTAATACTATTGCAGTATAATTGGCTCATACGTGGTTATGTAACACCAGTAAAATTAGACTGTTATGGTGACAACACACCAGACAGTTGTACTAAGTGTGATGAATGTATCATTGTGTTTGGGAATGTAATGTGTAAGAACGTAGAATGTGTTATAGACAGGATCACCTCAGCTGAGCTCTCTCTCTAACCTCAGATTTACATTCTGAACTACAAGAAAAGGCAGAGACACTAACAGATGTGTGTCCTGCAAGCCAGACTGCTTATCACTCTGTATTGGAAGAAAATAAATAGAAATACACTGCTCAAAAAAATTAAGGAAACACTTAAATCAGCAGTCAATGGAAACCAAAATCATCAACCCACTGAGGGCTGGATTCAAAATCACACCGAAAATTAAAGTAAAAAATTAAGATCACGGGCTGATCCAACCAGATTTTATCAGGAGGAACCCAGGGCCCACTGCACCAGCGTAAGATCTGACAATCACTCTGAGGATTTCATCCTGGTCCCTAACAGCAGTCAGGGTACTGTTGGCTTTGACATGGAGGTCTGTGTGACCCTCCAAGGATATGCCTCTCCAGACCATCACTGACCCACCTCCAAACCGGTCATGCTGGATGATGTTACAGGCAGCATAACGTTCACCACGGCGTCTCCATATTCTTTCACACCTTGTCACATGTGCTCAGTGTGAACCTGCTCTCATCTGTGAAGAGAACAGGGCGACCAATGGCGGACCTGCTAATTCTGGTGTTCTCTGGCAAACGTCATTCGAGCTGCACAGTGCTGGGCTGTGAGCACAGGTCCCACTAGAGGACATGGGGCCCTCATGCCACCCTCATGGAGTCTGTTTCTGACAGTCAGAAACATGCACACCAGCAGCCTGCTGGAGGTCATGTTGTAGGGCTCTGGCAGTGCTCCTCCTGTTCCTCCTCACACAAAGGAGCAGATACTGGTCCTGCTGCTGGGTTGATGTCCTTCTACGGCCCTGCTCAGCTCTCTTCCTGTAACAGCCGGTCTCCTGGTATCTCCTCCATGCTCTTGAGACTGTGCTGGGAGACACAGCAAACCTCTTGTGACCATGTGCCATCCTGGAGGAGCTGGACTACCTGTGCAACCTGACTGGGCTGCAGGTACCGCCTCATGCTACCAGTAGTGACAAGGACACTAGCAGAAGACCAAACTAGAGAAGAATCAGTCAGGAAGGATAAGGAGAGAGCAACTGTCTGTGGACACCACATGTTAAACCATTCCCTTTTTGGGGTTGTCTTGCTTTTGCCTCTCCACTGCACCTGTTGTCACTTTGATTTGCACCAAAGCAGCTGAAACTGATTCACAATCACTTGTGCTTCCTAAATGGACACACTGATATCCCTGAAGTTTAACACTTTTGGTGCACCAGTTGGTGTACATGAGGCAACAACTGTATAATTTAATAAAAATGATACACAAGTACAACACATTAATATGACCTTTGAGACAGGAGCTACTACTACTAGAAGAACTACACTGGATCGCACTAACTCCGCCCAGCCTCCAGTGATGTATATCACACACCTACAGTTCCTACTCTATGCTTTGTATTTCACAGAACTCCTCCAGACCTCCTCCTGCTGCCTTCCTCTCCCTCCCTGTTTATCTTTCTCTTTCTAGCTACGCAGATTCCTCTTGTTGAGGTTTTTGCTTTCATCAGCAAACAGACCGGCAGGACTCCAAAGCCAAAAAATCCACTGTCTTCCCCACACGTCTTTAACTAATCTTCTGCCAAATCAGCTGACAGCCCTTCGTATCTGCGCAGCTTCATCTCATTCATACATCTTCTTTCTAATCTCTTTAAACCAAGTCAAACTACATCATCTTCAGTCCATACGCGTGTGTGAAGCACGCCACACATTTGTTACCCACATTTTCCTCTCCTCGTACAGATAACAGGGATCCTATTGCTTCTGCAGAGTGAATCTGGTTTTCTTGTTGGTGTGAAACTGACTGCACGACTAAGCTTATTATGTAAATATCCAATCTGTTCTCAGAGATGGCAACGTGTGGGCTGTAATCAGGTTATTTTTGCTCCGAGCCGACCCATTTCTGCTGTTTGTCTGTACGTCTGTGTGTCCCAAAGTTTAAAAAAAAAGTCAGTGCCCAGCTCGGATGGAGCCACATGTCAAGGACTCTGGGCTCGTGGCTGGGTTAATAGAGATCAGCTCTCTGCCTTATGTTAAAACTTCCTAGAAGGAGGCGCAATCACATCACCGAGATCAGAGCCAGAGACCCAGATGTGTTGATTTCCTGTGTCATTTAGCCTCGAGAGCTCTGCCAAGCCATGATTCAAAATGGCAACTAGTGCCGTTTTCTTTTCATCAGAGCACATGCAGTGCCACATTCTGGTTGGTTCAGTGACATCATACTGTATGTAAGAATACATGTGCACAGGGCTGCAACTGAAGATTATTTTCATTGTCCATTAATTTGCTGATTATTTTCTTGACTCAGTGATTAGTTGTTTGGTCTATGAAATGTCAGAAAAGGGTAAAACCCAATAATGTTCAGTTTACTGTCATAAGAAACCAGAAATTTTTTGTTACAAGAAAAAAAAGAAGCTTGACTCTACAAAACCCCTGAAGACCTGAAAGATGAGATTTTTTTTATCTTGTAAACACACAATAATAACTTGTGCACACAAAATAAATAAGTTCTTCCCATGATATACATAACCTGTGCGCACAAGATAATTAACTTGTTCTCACAAGACATATGACCTGTGGGGTGACCTCTAACTCATCTGGTAGAGTGTGCACCCCATATAGGCTGAGTCCTCTTCAGCAGCCCAGGTTTAACTCTGACCTGCAGCCCTTTGCTGCAGGTCATCCCCCCTTCTCTTCACCCACCTCTCCTGTCTGTCTCAGCCGTCTCATCAATAAAGGCAGAACATGAGCTTAAAACAAAAAAGATAAAAAGCTTGTGTGCAAGATGATTAACTTGTTCCCACTTGATAAATATCTTGTTTCAATAAGACAATTAACTTGTTCCCAGAAGATAATTAACTTCTTTCCACAAGATAATTAACTTGTTCCCACACAATAAATACAGTAACTAGTTCCAATATTCTTGTTCCCTACAAGATAATTAACTTGTTCCCACATGAAAGATATCTCGTTTCAACAACAAGATGATTAACTTGTTCCCACAAGATAATTAACTTGTTCCCACATGATAAATATCCTGTTTCAACAGCAAGACGATTGACTTGTTCCCACAAGATGATTATGTTTGTACCTACAAGATGATTAACTTGTTCCCACATGATAGATATCTCGTTTCAACAAGATGATTAACTTGTTCCCACACGATAGATATCTCGTTTCAACAAGATGATTAACTTGTTCCCACACGATAGATATCTCGTTTCAACAAGATGATTAACTTGTTCCCACAAGATAATTAACTTGTTCCCACAAGATAATTAACTTGTTCCCAAATAACTAGTTCTCACAAGATAATTAACTTGTTCCCACATGATAAATATCTTGTTTCAATAACAAGATGATTAACTTGTTCCCACAAGGTAAATAACTAGTTCCAGCTGTCTTATTTCTGCGAGATAATTAACTTGTTCCCACATGACAATTTACTTGTTCCAACAAAATAAATAACTAGTTCCAATATTCTTGTTCCCAGGAGATGATTGTCGTCCCTACAAAATGATTAACTTGTTCCCACATGATAGATATCTCGTTTCAACAACAAGATGATTGACTTGTTCCCACAAGATAATTAACTTGCTCCTACAAGATAAATAACTAGTTCCCACCAGATAATTAACTTGTTCCCACATGACAATTAACTTGTTCCAACAAAATAAATAACTAGTTCCAATATTCTTGTTCCCACAAGATGTTTATGTCATTCCCACAAGATAATTGACTTGTTCCCACAAGATGATTATGTCGTCCCTACAAGATAATTAACCTTGTTCCCACATGATAGATATCTTGTTTCAACAACAAGGTGATTAACTTGTTCCCACAAAATAAATATCTTGTTCCACAAGATGATTATGTCGTCCCTACAAGATAATTGACTTGTTCCCACTAGATAAATAACTACTTCCAATTAACTTGTTCCCACAAGATCTTTTCTCTTCTTTCCACAAGATAAATACTGGTTTCAATTATCTTGTTCTCACAAGATAAATAAAGAGTTTAAATAATCTTGTGCGCACAAGATAAATGTTCCCACATGATAATTTTGTTGCTCCCACAAGATAATAAGCTTGTTTCCACAGCTTAACAACCTGGGCGCACAATATAAAAATATCACCTTTAGGAGCTCCGTAGATATCACAGAATTTTGACTTTTTCCTCTTTAACTTGAACCAATTAAACAATTATCAAATTAGTTGCGAGTAATTCAATAGCTGACAGTTAATCTGTTTATCACTGCAGCTCAAGTTGACAAACTGTGGAGGGACTTTTTGAAGTCACAGGCAGCCTCGCAGAAAATCTCGTTTTGAAATGTCAAAGGATTTGATGCAAGTTTGGGAAAAATGAGTCAAACTTTCCATCTTTTATTGAACTGAATGAGTAAGAGTGCATTGGCAGACTTAAAATCCAAACTCAATTTAATCCAATAAAAAGGGGAATATTAGAGAAACTAATGAAACATGTGAGATAAACCAGTCGAGCAGAAACTAGGGCTTGACATGACCCCAAAGGATCAAAATCAGGTTGAAAGTGTATTCCTACAAAACCTTCATAGAAAGGTTTTAAGATGCAATGCGTGAGTACTTTTTAGAGTTTACATTAAAAATAGTGGCATGAAATAAACACAAAGTCATGCCGACAACCGCAAACTATTCGTGGTTAGGAAGAATTTCCATGTGAAAGAAAGCAACACTGTCAGGGTGAAAAGTACCCCGAAATGATTTTGGGTTCAGACCCAAGTAAAATGGTCCAACTGTGAAAAAGGCTCTTGTTGGAAGAGAGCAGTTATTTCTTGCTGGAGTGTTTTTTCCTTTCAGTTGGCTTCAGCTGGCCATACGATAACACAGCAATCAATCCGAGACCTTGTTGAGAGGGCGGCTGCTCACTGTGCTTCCAAACCGGCCCGGCAGCTTCATCTGGAGAGAAAACGTGATCTGATCGTGATCCCACCCAACCTCAGGAAGCACATTCAGAGTTAAACATGCTGTGAAGTCTGGGCTGAAGACAAGTTTTACTCCAGAATAAATGAGGGAAACGTCTGCTCCCTGTAGCCTTTTGTTGATAAATTGAGGAACATTTGAAGTTTTATTGCACGAGCAAAGCAGAAGTACAAAAGAATTTGTCATTCCCAGAACAAATGTACTATTAATAGGTTTTACAACACCTTGAATAATACAACCACTTGGAGGGGACTCAGTGCTTCGCTGCAGATCGCTTGCATCTCTTCATCTTCCCCTCATACTCTTTTTTTAATTCCTCTGCTCGGAGAGAAAGGGAGACAGACGGGAGGCTTTGGATTCATGCTGCCAGGAGATCCAGGAGGTCTGACTGGGAGCAGATGCAGCAGTTATGAGACAGAGACATGTTTGGAAAGGGAGGCTTTGAGGATCCTGGCAAAGCTCTGCGCTGGTGGGAGGGCCAGTTGGAAAGGGCCAGAACCTTTCAGAAAGGGTATTCAGGATTATCGAGTGAGAGAGGAAATCATTAAGAAGAGGAGACGGAAGAGAGACGGTGAGAGCGAGAGAATTAGGAAAGGAGGGAGGAAGTCAGGATGAGAAAATGATTTGAGCAGCCAGCAAACTTCTAAATGAGCACGAGGGGAACAAAGAAAGGAAGTCAGACTTTCACACTGGGAAGATTATTGTGAACTTCTATCACAGCAAAGTGCAGTGAAATGAATTCAATCCGAGGGACAAAGAGAAGGGACACAACTTCTGTGTCACTACCACTTCCTTCCAGCTGTGTTTGTGCAGTTTATCCGGCAACGAGGATTCAACCAAATCTAATGCAGATTACACATCATCTTCACTGATGTTAAAGGAGCACACAGACGCTTTTAGACACAGAGCAAATGTTTCAGCGTGTAATAATAAAGACAAGAAGCTCTGTATCATCTTGATAGTAATTGCTTGCTCTGTAGCTAATAGGCCAGTTTTCAGCGACATCATCATAAGATGCGTGCGGGGGGTAGAAAACAAACAAGAACAACTGAGACTTTATAGGGAGATCAGTTGTTTTTGAGCTATAAACTGCAACAGCATCTTTCAGCTGAGTGTATCATCCGCCATTAGCATCTAGCAATCAGAGCCCTGGATTTTAATAAGGTGATACTGATGAGGCAGAAACATGTTTAAAGGTAAGACAGCTGATACTGTTACTACGTGGTCATGGCTGTTAAGTGTTTGTCGGGCTCTGAGATCAATGCTGTGGCGACCAGTTTGATGTGTATTCAGAGGTCTGTGTGACTCGTTAGCTGATAGATGCAGCAGACTGACGGCTTTGGATGGAAAATGCATCCTGTTGTTACGTTTACACTTCTTCCAGAAACACAAAAATACAAATAGATGTGAAGACTATTTCATAATACCCTGTGGCAAATACTGTATTGACAAAAATGCTGCTTGCAGCAAGCACCATCCTATTCAGGGTGCGCTCAGACCTAGAGTTGTCTTGCTTTGGTCTGAATCAGGGACTAATGTTGTTACAAAGTTGTATAATTGCCTAGAGTTGGTTTATGTTCTCACGGCAGCATTTACAAGCAGACCAGATCAAATGCCTTGTGTGAGAAAGCTGCTCTTGATTGGTCAGAATTTCCATGTGGGAAAAATCCAGGAAGTAACTAGATGTTGAAGAAGAGTACACTTGCAAGATAAATGTGACACTTTCTAATGTCACAATGGAGGAAGTTTGTTTGAAACCGGACTGAGACCACCTCTTCAGGAAGGTCTCAGTCCGGTTGTTATGATGCACACCTGAGTGTGATTGCTGTGTTCACACCTGCCCAAACAAACCACACTTTGGGGCAAACGAACTTGAGTTTGATTGAACTGAACCAAACAGGGAAATGCTTCGGAAATGCCATGGTGAGTGCCCCAATTACACACAGACATTTTACTGTTTTCCAGCAACCTGTCTACTGTCACAAACACCATTCTGAGCCGCAGTGGGACATCAGCATGATCTCAACAGTGAGAAGAAATGAGAACCTGTCAGGTAAAGTTGAATCATTGATCCACTGGGGATTCCCAGGGTGATTTTAGTGTCTGTATCCTCATCACTTATGAGGCAAATCATCCGTGTCCGTGTCTTCCACACATCTCTACATTTCTAAACGATGGCTCAGCTGTGCAAAAGGTAAATTAACAATTCATGAGTCTGCAATCCGCCTTGTTACACACAGTGTGAACTAATGGCTGTGTGAGTCAGCAGACCTCAGAGCACAACACATCCTTTATCCCTCATCCAACCCGTGATTAACGGTCACATGTCGGCCGCGACGTGTCAGACAGCGTTTCTCACTTAATGTATCGAGATGTACATTTGATTCACATCTCTTAACTGGGTCGTGACTAGTCCTGTTATGAGCCACAGTTTGTTTGTTTTTACCACTGCGGTGTAACAGTGTGTCCCAAAGAAACTCAAAGGTCGCGGGTCACGTGGAGGTCAAGCAGATCATTGTGATAAACAGTTGTGTTCCAGACTGTAATGTTGCTGATCCTCTTCCAAACTTTAAATGGAGTTTTCCATTTTGTTTGATTGGTGAGAATCCCTCAGAGGAGGGTGATGTTAGTGTGTGTGTGTGCAAATTGAAACCTCATCAATGGGCTAATGGTGCGGCTCACCTAACTTTTCTGTGGCACACACACACACTGACACACACTGACTTGTTCCTCATCCCCTGGTGTTAGTCTAAGTGGAAAATCATTGATCTGGCTCATTAGATCTGACCCTTCTCTATTATCCGAGGAGATTAGAGAGAGGCTTTTTCATTAGATGCAGTTTTGTTTGTGTATTACGAGACAGTCACCAGTCAATGTATATATATATTTTTCCAGGCGGCTGCACTTATATAACATATTTTTATTGATATAAAATCATACGCTTCATGAATGTAAAGATGAGATGAGACCTTGATGAAAGTACTGCCTGTAAAAGAAGGACCTTGAAACGCTGAACACATCACTCACTCCACACTGACTGCAATGACAGTCGATGGCATCATCATCCCCTACTGGAAACAGCGCTGAGACACAGACGAGACTTCTGGGTACCATGAAAGACTCACTTGCACTGAGGCTTGTGGTTATTTTACATCAGCACTGAGCTGATCAACGCCCTCTAGTGGACTTGGGGGATTCATAAAATGTATACAGTAAATAAAACTCACACACACACACACACACAGATACAGTGATGCAACATGCAGTTTTGTGTTGATAGATTAGGAAAGAATATGAAAATAACACTATATCTACATCAATTATGAGAAGGCTGATGAAAAGTTAACATTTTTCTTTTATATTCTCATATAGCTGACAGTGTTTTTAATCAATTTGCTGACACATTTATGTCAGAAAAATAGGAATTTAGGCTATATTAAAGCAAGTCTCCAAGCACATATGTCCTGGTTGTAACATTGCTATAAAATAGACACCATTTATAAATGTTGGTGCTGCAGTTTTCCAATATTAAAATCATAAATATGCCCAAAATAAGCCAGGCTCAGCACTTTGCTGAGAGCTGTACCTGTAGCCTTTTGTTAAATGGTGTGTTTGGAGAGTTAAATCAGCTACACTCTGCTATTTAAGGGTGGTTTAAGGGTTTTTTGAGGGGGTTAGTTTTTCCTTATCAGCTGCGAGGGTCCAAGGACTGAGGGATGTCGTGTGCTGTAAAGCCCTCTGAGGCTAACTGTGATTTGTATATTGGACTTTATTGGGCTACAATGAACTTGGTTAATGTGTACAGTTGTCTGTGTTTTGGTAAACTGACACTCATGTCCTGGGGTACCCAAGAAAGACACCTTCATCCATGACCTGTCCTCGAGTTCTGCCTCTCTGGTAATCAAGAGATAATCCAGGTTAGGTGTGCCTGTTCCTGAGTCAACTTTGCCTCTTGGGGGACAGGTCATGTCTACCTAAGATCTCCAACCCAGCATTTGCAGGCTTTATCTCAGCTGCTACGGTCATCTTTTGCAACTGGAAAAGTCAAGTTAGACCTGAATATAGAGAGTGGGTTAAGTTAATGACACAGAATGCATCATTTGAGTTAATGACAGCCAATCTGCAAAACCGTAGAGCATCATTTTGTCTTAAAATAAAAGGATTAAACATGTCGTAGGAGCTAGACACTGGACTGAAATGAACTACAGTTGTAACATACAGATGGAAGGAAGAGGGCTTTTGTGTGTTTTGCTTTGGCTGAGTCAGAGGGACCTTTTTTGTTTGTTTGTTTGGTTGTTTGTTTACAGGCTTGATGACATGAGGATCAGTGCTGTGTTGATGGACTTTGGAGTCATGAATGTTATAAACACTGCAGGGCGTGTTTTTGTTTAGTCTGTGCTGTTTGTGTTTATGTACTACTGTGTTGATGCTGAAATCAACACACAAAATGACAAAAATAATGTTAAAAAATTTGGAGAGTTGATTTAGTGTTAGTGAAGACCTGTTTTTATAGGCAAACCCAAGACCTACCTTTTTAGCCTGGCTTTTAATTTATTATTATTATTATTATTATTATTATTTTAATTTATTTAATTATTATTATTATTCTTATTTTAATTTTGTATTTATGATCATTGTGAATTTATTTATTTATTCATTTTTATTTATTTTATTTTTTTTTTTAGTTGGCATATATATATATATATATACTCTTCTATTTCATTATTTATTTATTTTAACTTATTTATTTACTGTATTGAGTTACTTTATTTATTGATGGATCTAAAATTATTTTCTACTCTGAGTTTTTATCCTGCCTCTGGTGTTTCCCCAATTATGACTGCGTTTCCTTAGTTCCTGTTTTATGATTTTAGTTTTTACTATTATAGTATCTGAATTTATCTGTGTGTGTTGTTTTTGTTTTCATTGTGTGATGCACTTTGTGTTGCATTATTTTGAATGAAAAGTGCTGTATAAATAAAGTTTGACTGATTCACATGAAGACAGGAGACACAGTGGTACCTGAGCTTGTGACACACACACACACACACACACACACACACACACACACACACACACACACACACACACACACACACACTGTTAGTTTTTACAGCACAGTTTGACTAAGGAGTGGGGATGGGGGCGCTTGGCCAGCACGCGCATGCGCATTCGGTGGGAAACACGATTGAAAACGGGCAGCTATGCCGCGCGGTGCAGAAAACGGGCTGGACGCGTCCGCTTGGAACAACGGCCGGTGTACCGGAGGACTGACCCGGGGACTGCGGGACCGGGAGGCTGCTGACAGGCGCTAACAGCGACACTTTCCCCGGGGATAACCTCCTCCTGACACCGCGGCGAAGGCAGCGGCGCGAGCGGTCGACGAAACGGTTCCTTCTCCCCCTTCTTCCCCCTCTCCTCCTCTCTCCTCTCTCCTCTCCTCTCTCCTCTCTCCTCTGCTTTCTCACCGCAAGAGAGACACCGAGACATCAGCAATGTTGCTGCTAAACGTGTAGGATTTACCGCCCCGTTGTCCGTTTCTTTGCACCGACTGTACATCAAACTAAACCGAGACTATCAGCGACAGCAGCGGGTTCACTATGGTTTTACTGGCGCTCCGCAATAGGAGATGTCTTAATAGCTGCTGTATGGGGACGTTATGCTTGCAGTTGTTGCTGTGGATTTTATGTGCCGTGAACGGAGAGGAGCAGCCGTTCAGTGTGGAGGTAAGAAACTGTGTTTGTTGACATGACAGCATCTCAATAAAGCACCAAGAAACAGGCATTATTTTGTCCTATATTTACAGACTAATGCATGTGAGGCACATTGTGGAGTGTAATGTTCAGGCTGTGTTGATGTTTGAGTAACAACAGGGTCTTTGTGAGGTGCCCAGCTGGGTTGTACTTCATCCTGTCTCCTCATACACTCTTTAATGTGATTATTTTGCTGCTGTTTAAGTTGTATCACAGCATTTATTTACTTATTTTGGCATGTTAAAGTGGGCTGTTTCAGCTGAGAAGCAGTGTCACCAAACAGAAGTAATCTCCTTCTAATTTAGTTTAATTGAAAATATCCTCTGTTGATGCTCAAAGCCAGAAAGATAAGTTCACATTTACTCAACTCTTACACTGTTTTCTTCCCATATAAACTTCACATACCTGTGTAATTCAATGCTCTGTTAAAAACAATGAACTCTCCATTGTCAGATCTTTGTGTTTTTAAGGGTCCGTGACTTGGAATTTTTAAGTCAGGAGACGAGCATTCAGATAGTGCCATCGCAACAAAGCAGCACATGCTCTGAGGCTTAATTCAGCTGAAAGCGATCCTATGGGTCCACAGCAACAATGTTGGCAGCCAGAGGAGATTCTGACTGAGAAAAGAGAGGTTTCTCTTCAAATGGAGCTTTTATTCTGATCTGATATCCCGACTTAATGGCTTGTTAAAAGCCTCCAGGCTACAAGTGTTACGCCAATAAACTTTAACACTCAATCAGCTTTTTAAAAAGAATCAATGTTTGTTTATTCTTCTTAGTCTTTTTCTTTCATGAGCCCGCAGGACTAACACAAGCTTTCCTCCGGGTTTTTATCAAGGGCATGTCTATCTGTTTGACATCCATTTTTTTATTTCCATTTCCAGGGCGACTCACCTCTGTTTAGCCAAAGTTGAATGCAGACGGCTATCATAAAGTGTTACACCGCAAACCCCTCGCTGTTTCTCACACTTGGCTGCACACACACACACACACACACAGCACAGAGACACCACACAGGAACATCCTGGCATGTCCACTGACAGCCATTCAAGTCGTACATCCACATATCCACATGATTTGCAGGCTTGGCATGCCACACTGTTCCCTCTGGAGGAGCGGGGAGCAGATTTAGTCCAGATGCTACAGGTTATTCAGTTAAAATGTCCGAGCTCACATGACAGACGGAGGAGGAAAGTTAGACAGAGGTAAAGAGGTTTGTTCTTTGCACCCAGTCCACCACTGAAGTCTTGCAACTACCCTTTTTTTTTGTTTTCAAGACATAATCAGCAACATAAAAATGAGCGATTGGTGATGACGGCTGGTATTGTTATCGTCGTCATATTTCATAATGTATTTCAAGTTCCCTAACTTGGCTCCACATTGTGCTCTCCCACGTCCTCTGCCTTGACTTGCATGTTATTATCCTCCCCCAGCTCTTGCGTCTTGCCCTTTCTTTTCCAAGCCTTTCTTTGTCATCGTGTGAATGTACTGTAGTCGAGGCACTGCGATCTTTTCCCGTTTTGTGTTTGCCATTTGTACTCGAAATGAAAAGGCTCTGGCGTTTATTGTGCGCTAAGCCCTGTGGCTAAAAAACAGGAAACACTAAACGTCTGTTTCTAGAATTAGTTGTCGTCGATAAAAATGTGAGAATTCAGTGCATTTCTGCGTGTGTACGATTAAAAGCGTTACGAGAAGTTCTGACTGACTGTCATGTGTCCCGCTAAGAGAATACAGTGGCTACAGTAGTTTGATATCTGTGTTTTCAGCTTCCTGAAACAACAGTATGTGTTAGTATAACAGGCTAGCATAAAGTAGGCCATTTATAGTCCCTAATTCAAGCGTCATCATCGTCTTGAGTATCCCA
Organism: Cephalopholis sonnerati; assembly: GCA_019142605.1. NCBI lineage: Eukaryota > Metazoa > Chordata > Actinopteri > Perciformes > Serranidae > Cephalopholis > Cephalopholis sonnerati. The sequence continues at coordinate 27,969,678 of JAGQAX010000021.1, forward strand.
GAGGTGAGAGAATCAAGCATCAGCTTCAATTTGCCCAAAGGTTCCTCAGTGAGACTACTGGGGAGCTCTCAGGTGTAAATGTGTGTAACTGTGGGTGTTCAGTAAGCTGCAGCGACGATTATAATGCACACTGAGTGGGCTAAATAAGAGTGATTAAATTGGGTACAACAGAATGCATATTTGATGTATTATTTGAGCGTAGTCTTACTGTAAGTGCTTTGTAAACAGCGTTGCCAGGTCTGGCTTCAGCAGTGTTACGCTGCGGTTAGACAGCCAGCAGCAGGACGACTGATCACCTCCCTCTGTGCGTCCACAGCAAAAAAGTACTGAACAGTTTTTTATCGGAGCCATCTACTAGACTTGTTATGACTGCGTGTGTGCTCGCTTTCACCGCAGGTTACAGAGGGTGATAATGAAGAGAGAGTATTTCCTCTAAATAACAGGTGTGGTTTGAGGTGGGAGGTCACCTAAAGCCGTCCCCTGTAATTGCCGGTCAGACTGCGGTCTTTGAGAAAACTTTTTGGACGGCAGCTTTAGTGCTGACTTCCTGGATTAGGCTTCATGGCTGAGTTTACTGTGTTGCCAATTTGCTCCTTTCTTACAATTTTCCTTGGATTACATTTTACAGAAAGTACAGCCTGTCAGCGGGCGATAAAACGCTAATTAATACTAACTCGTAACACCTCACTTCAGTCTAACACTACAGATCTGCCAGTCTGTGCTCATTGCTGAAATAATTCTGAAAGCTCCTCGGCTTTTGTTTATCCGATTGTCTTTCCTCAAGAAGTAATTTTCTCTGCAAATTAGACAATGTCATGAACAATGGCAAAGCCACGAGTTAATTTCATTTATCTCCTCGTGAGTTTTATTTTCTCTTTCAATCCGTATTGATTTTATATGAAACAGTAACGCCAGTGAAGTCGTTTTTTGCATGCAGGATTGTAGGTGGGCTGTGCAGGCAGTCGAGCTATCTCGGGTTATTTTTATCATTAGCTTTTACATAACACGGAGTAATTAAAAGGGAGATAATGGATTTTAATCTCTTTTTCCTGTCTGTGTTTGACACTGTCTCACGGTGAGGATGAAATTTCACTTAATATTGCATAAGAGTCGTCTCCGCTCAGCGCCACAAACGCACAGCCGTGCTGAACTGTGTTTAACTGTCCTCACATTTTGTCTAAAAGCGGTGTTTCTGAACTCTGTCTGATGCTTGAAGGCTTTCAGTTCAATGTACACCAACACATTCAGCAGGTTTAAAGGCCAAGCGCACTCTTAAAGCTTTGAACGCAGCCACCGTGTGACCAATATGTTCATTTTGAGAATATGCAAACATCGCGGTGAAACTGGAATATTTTCATCTTAAATGCTTTTGTTCCCATCTCTGTCAAAAACAGCGTGGTTACATAAAACCCTCATTGTGTCACTCGCAGCTATTTCTGTGCTCTGTGGTCTACCTTCTTCTCATTCTGCTGGGATTTGTGATATTTTGACTCATGGATGATTTTTCTCACCACAGTAGCTTTCTCTAGGAACACAACAACAACAACAACAACAACAACAGCAACAGCGTGGAAGTGCCAAAGCCTCATGAGCATCGCGTTGCCTTGGTTTAACTCAGTGTTTCACAGAGAGGCATCAGGTGCAGCGCTTCGCTCTGAGTCACATTAAGTGTTTGAATCATGCCACTACGCTCACCAGAGACAAAGCGAAGTTGCTTAGTCAGAGATAATCTGCTGTACAACAAAGAGAGCGCAAAGTTGCTCCGGTGTACTCCCATCTGTTAACACATCCTGTCTCAGATGGATGAATGAATTAATAAAAGCTGGTTTGGCTAGACTCCGCTGACTGACTGTCAGCTGTAATCATTAACTCCACCAAAGATGTTATCTGTTCCCTCTGTTTGTCTCTCTGTCAGAGAGGTATCTCAAAAATCTGTGATCAGATTTCCATGAAATGTGGCGGACAGACCTAGTGTCAAAAACAAATTGATTAGATTTGGGTAGTGAGCCAACATTAGTCAGTTATTGTTTTTTAGCCATAACTCTGAAATGGATACAGACAGTTATGATTAGAGAGTAAAAACAAGGCCAAAATCTAGGGATGAACCGATATGAATTTTTTCAACCGATACAATACTGATAATTTCACATTTTTGTATTTTAAAAAGAAGTGTATAACCTGTAGCTTATGTCCACCTGAGGGTGAGAAAGGCTGAGATGTGGTCTGAACACATGGGTGATTTAATATTCCAAAGCTCTGACTGAAGCAAACACACATTTTAATACAACTTTTGGTGCTAGAATAATAAATTCAATTGCTTTTTTGAGTTTTTTTTTCTCTTGGTGAGGTCAGCAGAGGTCTCAGTCAGCGGCATTTGGCAGAAGTTCATCAAAACAAAGATGGAGGCATGAAATTGGCTTTAAATCAAACGTCGTGACTTATTTGGGATTTTTTAGCACGGAAGGAAAGAAGGACTTGGATATGACACATGTGATTTGCAAGCAATGCCAAATGAGAATAAAATACTACAAATATGAGGGCTCACCTCACACGCCACCATTCAGAGATAGCATTAGCCGCTGACGGCCAACGCTAAATCTGCTCTGCCGAAAAATCAACCAACACTGGACGCGCTTAGCTCGACAAACTTACCATCCAACTCAGAGAGAGCGACGGAAATAACACAGTCTATCAGCTACTTCTGCAACCATACAGCGTTGCCGAAAATAAAGGCTTTGTTACATGCTAATAACGCTAGAACCCAGGTGTGTGACTCAATCCCCATGGTTTTTCACCGTCACAGCCGTAACCAAGCTCTTAATCTGGGCGTTAAATCTTCCCACAGTTCAGTCTGTCAGGTGTATGCAGCATCTCTGACAGGTTTTATGATGGTGTTTGTCAGTCTGTCTGCTTTGTGTCACATTTAGCTGCAATTAAAATGATTAACGTCGATGAACAGGAGGTAAAACTGATGTTGACAAAGTTTTCCTTTGGGGAAAATAGTTGGCCGTTTGGAAATAAAGGTAATACATTGCAATATATTGTTATATATTTGATCGCAATACTCAGCATATCGCAACCCAAGTATTATGATGATATCATATCATGGGTCTCCTGACGGTTCCCAGCCAGTGAGTATAAGGTCCAACAAGACCATCAACCAACCAGACGGTGTCAGCCCCAGATGATATAAAAGTTTCTGTGTTACATGTGTGAACAGTTTGGTCTGGTGTAATATATAACATGAATGTTATCTCCCATATCATGACACACTATATATCAGCATAGTAAACTATTCTCATTAAGATCATGATAATGATTTCAGCCCAGTCCTGCTGCAAAACTCTGAGTCACATGCCTTTCACACTGTCAGTACTGTCGCTGTTTTCAGCACTACGCTCACAGCCCAGTCCAGCCCAATGCAAACTGCTTAGTGCTGTTGTCACTATGTGGAGAACGGTGGAGCTTCATTCCTGTCACAGCTCATGTTACCAGTCGGCAGGCTCAGCCTCTGAGTGGCATCTGAATAATGGGAAGCAACTGGTGTGAATGTAAATGTGTGTGTGTCAACAGTTGTGGTTGTTCTCTCACTTCCACGGATTTTTGTTTTCACTCCTCGCTGTTTGTGCATGTGTTTGTTTTTAACTGTGCGTGTTTGTGTGGCTCTGTGTGTGTGTGTGTATAGCCCTGTTTTCACCAAGCAGCCTGGTGAGGTTCAGTTAAGTTCGGTACACTTTTTTTTTGTTGTTTACAATGTGAAAAGTTGTAGATGGTACCAATGGACTTGTTCCTTATTGTCCCCGTTTTTGTGTGTGTGGTCTGCCCACACATGTTTACGTGGGACAGTCGCTGCATTGCCCTCGCATTCCTGTTGATGACCAGATCAAAGAGACTGAATACGACTCAAAACAGTGCAAAAACAATCGAAAAGATTGTTTTTGCACTGCATTTCCCAGAAATCACTGAGCTTTTGTGTGTTTTTACTTGAAATTCCTCTTAATAGTTTCAGTGTTCTTTTACTTTCATGTCATGGTAACTATCAGTACTTCTAAGGGTGCTTTCAGACCTAGAGTTGTCTCCTTTGATCTGAATCAGACACTGATTTTGTCACAAAGTTGTATAATTGCCTAGAGTTGGTTCATGTTCTCACGGCAGCATTTACAAGCGGACCAGATCAAATGCCTTGTGTGAGAAAGCTGCTCTTGATTGGTCAGAATTTCCATGTGGGAAAAATCCAGGAAGTAAAGAAAACATTGAAGAAGATAAATGTGACACTTTCTTTCTTGGTCCGGTTGTTATGGTGCACACCTGAGTGTCCACACCTGCCCAAATGAACGGCACGTAGGGGGCAAACGAGCTTGAGTTTGATTGAACCGAACCAAACAGGGCAGGTGTGAAAGCACCCTAATGAAACACTGTACTCTACAGAGTTATCTGAAATAGTCTCAAACTAAAAAATGCATCACTTCTGATACTTGGCACTTTTGTGTTTCATCAATCAGTGATCGTTCTTAGGCTTTTATTTACATTAAATAAAGTCAGTTTTCTTTGTTTTCGCAACAGTTTTCATCCTCATCATAAACAAAATAGGTATTGAAATTGTTGCTGTTTCTATGCAGCCATATTTCCCTCCTACATACAGTACACTCTGTATGTATGGGCTTACCTTCTGTGTCTGAGTGCACGCAGGGGCGCTTATGAGTGTATTTATACTTGTGTGCTTCGCCCTCGTTTCACTGAGCAATCACACGGATAGCAAGTACACAAACACACAGCAGCATTCTTGACGTCATTTGGCTTTGGTAAGAGAGCAGATTTCGGAGCCACTGGGGTGTCTGTGTCAGTCTGTTCACCCAGTCCTAGAGAATACACAACACCTGCACTGACCTAAATGATTCATAATCGCACACACAGACGCGGACTCACACGCCTGATCTTCCTTAGCAGCCACTTGTTATTGTTGTGCGTTGTTCCCAGTCTTTCTGCCTGCGTTTCAACACTCAGTCTTTCTCTCTCTGAGATGTATCTTTGGTCACAGCTTACTGAGCTGGTAAATCTTTAATGTGACTGACAACTGCAACATTAGGAGATGCCAATGGGGCATCACATGTAAGGCTGTCAATTAAGCTGTTGACAGAAACGCTTGGGGAAATGTGTGTGTGTGTATGTGTGTGTGTAATTTTTTTTACACTGCACAATTTTGTGAGTCATGGCAACTGTTGCAATCTGTTTCTGTGTGCAGTGATGTAATCGTATACCAGCATATTTGAATATGTGATTACAATAGTAATCAATGAGCCGTGTGGACGTCGGGTCTTTCAGGATTGAGATCTTTCCGCAGAGTGAGTTTATAAGATATCAGCTAGTGTCAGATGTCGTAATCCAGGGATGTCTTTTTCTCATTTCCAACATCTTAAGTCATCACAATGCTTTGGAAAACCCCCAAAAGATTATCCACTAGAAAAGACACTGTTCTGATCAGTATGTATGATCAGACTGTGACATTTTAGGGTGACATTTTTGTGACATTTTGTCCTAATGGGGCCACGGAGATGGTGAACATGGTGTGCATTAAGTATTTTTTGCGTGTGTGTATGTGTGTAAGCGCTTGGGGCTAAATATGAAGCAATGCCCTGTTCAACCTCAGCAGTAATCACGTTGCATCGGGGTCATGAGGTGCAGACGATAGTTTCGGTATCATTAAAAGTCATGCGGAGTCTTTTGCAAATGCAAATTTTACAGTATGAATTCAAGTGCAGCAGTAAAATTATGTGTGTATGTGTGTGGGTTTGTGGTTACTGGTGTGGGCAGGAAGGCTGTGGTTGCCTTGACGACCCTGGCACACTTGCCAGTGGTTCTGCGTGTAACCGATGAATAATTCAGGGTGGTCAGAGGCGGCAGGCTTTCCCAGGAGGCCGAGATCGTGTTCCCACGAGTCACCTGTTCCCAGAGCTCCGGTCACTCCCAGCTGCTCTGTCCTGACTCTGTGACTGAACAGATAGATGCACCGTTATACCACCAGCCAATCACACAGATTGATGCTTAGCTGCACGGCGCACTCACTTGAGTTTGTAATATAATATCTCTACTGAAGCGAGAGGTGATGTCATTATAAGGGAAAGTAACATGAAAAATTTTGGGTAAAGCGTGTGTTAGTCGAGGCGTGATTCCTCCTCATTGTCTGTTGTTCTTTTATCCACTGTAAATGTATGTTTATCACACAAAAAATACTGTAACTTTTTATTATAATCCCAATAAATATCAGAGCTGGAATGACTCCAAAATGTGATTTCTTCTTCAACTTTCTTAACTTTTTTAATAATTAGTAGACCTGATATTTGTGGCATAATAAAGGACTTGGGGCAAGGTCTTCCACTGCCTGATTTTCTGTCCTAGCAGGGAGCTAATTGTATTCACTCAGCATCCCTGAGTGTAAATCACTCACTGATGAGATGAGTAGACTGAAAACCAGGAGGGCTCTGAGGCAAGTGCTGACAGGAGCTCGGCCATAGCGGAGGAACTTATTGACATTTTGCAGCCTACAGGCAGTTGTAAGGCAGGGTTTCTGTCCTGCCAGCACTTTAGCTGTCACACCGAGTGACACACCTGTGTCACCTCAAGTTTGTGAAATTGCATCAAGTGGCGTATGGCTCATAATTTGAGCGCCATGTCTGCTGAATTAATGTGAAACATTAAGAGTGCGGAGGTACAATTCTCTGTTTTGACAGATGGATCTTATGAATATGAAATATGTGTATATAGAGACAAGACACAAAATAGCACGCACTTATTGGTTGTCTGGTTATACTAGGGCTGCCCCCGACTAAGAATATTCCTAGTCGGCCAGTAGTCGTCATTTAGGGCCATTAGTCGACTAGTCGCCCGCGTGTTTACGATATTAATGTAATGATGAAATGATATATTTTGGTGGTTTGAGTTGAAGGTGTGAGAAAGAATAGTCTCAGTAACATTGTTAACACTGTGCTACATTACAGAGAAATACAAACTGTACTAATGAACCTTCATTAATATAGGCCTATATTTTATCTCCAAGTGCACGTCACACACTGAGCGAGCCGCCTGTTAATGACGCTGTGGGCTAATGGGCATGTAGCTACTTCCATGTTTCACATGATACGTCATGTTTGTAGTGGACCAATGAAGATGAGTTTACATATCACCTTGGGTTGGTCCTTCACCTTCTCAAAATGATCCCACACTTTGGATTTCCTGCCCGACATGTTATTAACTAGCCTGTGGAATAACCACAGGTACCAGCCCTGGACATTAGGGGCCGCACACATGCTGCGTCTTTAACCACCTGGAAATCGTGAGGTCGGGCACTGGGCGCTACTTTTGTGCCTTTTGTGTGCCAGGTTTCAAGAGCACGGCAGCAGGTTGCGTCTGAAGTTGCGAAGCAGCCTTAACAACCATCGTATCATAGCCTATCTACCTGAAATCCTGAGTGCAGAGCTGATCTTCTTCCAGGAGCTGTTTATAAGTGTGTAGGCCTATCGTCTGTGGAACAGATGTAAAGCTCTGGGTAGCCCTGCACTAACATGACCAACTTTTCCGTATTTATCAGACCGAATATTTACAGTCTGTCAGTTGTGATTGGTTTGTAACGTGACTCCTGTCTGACTGCTGAGCGTGGCCACTTCCTGTGTTTGTCCTTTCAAATTAAAGTCCCACTTGGTCCAGTCATATAGGTTTTGATTTATTTTTACAAGGCGCCGCTCTTAATAGAGTTTCCCGTTGTTTGTTTATTGTTAAGCGACCAGCAAAATCTGGCCGACTAGTGACCTCTCTGGTCGACTAACGTTTGGTCGACTATTAGCAGGCAGCCCTAGATTATACTATATAAGGTATGTGAATATAGTTTAACTAATAAGTGATATGTTACCTTTGTGTTTGACAGACTTTGAGACAGAAGAGGCTGAAACAGCTAAACTATAAGCCAGATGCATGACGGGGTTTCTGATGTTGCTGATGCATACTGTACATGTGTATAAACTCTTATAAACATGTAGGAACAGTGTGTGTACTCAAGGTGAGTCCTACTGTTATATATACGAGGTACAGTTTATGTTTTCTGTCCCATACTGCCTATAAACCCTCTCTGAGTAGCTGCAGGCTTGTAAACACACTCACTCTCGGAGCAGTTCATTGACGGTCTGTGACAAACCTGCTCTGATCACAAGCATAATTCTGAGATTTTATACAACAGTCTGAGCCTAATTGCCTCCAATATTGCAGTGTGTATCACAGGACTGTGGAAAAACCTGCGAAATATTCAAGGTACTGTCAACAAAAACTTGCGTATGGACTTCAATTTAAGTGAATTAAAGGACTTGCAGGCGTGGCGGTTCCCAAAGGCCAATTAATGGTAGCTCTTTGCAAAAAGGACTTGAGTTGGTGACCAAAGAAAAGCCTGATACTAACAAATTAAAGCAGTGGTCATTTCTTTAAACGTTAATCACTTGATCCCTCTCTTGACATGACTTTTTTTATACGGTATGTGTCTTCTCATTGAATTTTTCACCATTTTTGAAGGGGACCTTATTATGCTTGTTTTCAGGGTGATACCATAGACTGTATAAAATAGTGGACATAGCTTCTGTGTGGACGCTAGAGGTGGGGCGATATGGCCCTAAAATAATATCAGGATATTTCAGAGTATTTTTGTGATAACAAAACACAGCGAGAGAGGAGAGGGAGAGACGCTGTGCTGCTGCCAGAGGAGCCGCTGAATGAGTTCCCTCTGAGCTGTAACTCACTAAAAGAGTCTGAGAAGTCCGGGGCTGTTCATAAAACATTCAGGACGCCACAGTTTATTCCACACTACTGAAGCTGCTCCTCTTTTTGGAGCCTGTGTCTGTGATCATTTTGCTTTCAGCCATGCTTGTTGTTGCCCTGGGTAACAGTATGACGTCAACACGTCAATAAGTCGAAATTTCACAATATGAATTTTTCATACAATAATTAAAATCATACCAGTATTATTGTGCATGAAATTATATGGCACACCCCTAGCGGACACCTGTTTTCGGCCGAAGGTGGAGCTGTGCAGGAGCAAGGAGAAGATGTGATTCACAGACTATGGCGACGCCCCACTGACAGCCTGTCACTCAATTTGCCCCGCCCTTAAATATGCACAACTGTGGCCCTTAATAAAATGTAAACGAGGTGAGTCATAAACCCCTCCCCCCAATTTGTGTGTGAATACTATACTGTAAACATGTTTATATCTGCTGTCAAGTCATTTTAATATTGGTGTCTATGGGAATTTAGTGGACAAGTGGACATTCGATGAACTGTAGTTTTTGGCATTCATTTATTGGCCTAGTTTTTCCGCCTTGGAGGTTGCCACCTGGTTTTATACTTGTATTTTGAGTTTCCACTTGAACACTTTGACATGTTTTAATTTAACACCTCTGTCTGAAACACTTTGTTTTAGCGCCTGTCTCTTCAAACCCCCCTTTCCAAAAAGGCCCGCCCTGCTCTGATTGGTTACTGTTACCAGGTCTTACACATTTCAGCCGAGGGGATGACTGTAATGGAGAATAACGGCACTTTCTACCATGAAAAATCACCAAGAAAACTTCACAGCCGGAAATGCTTCATCAGGAATATCATTCGAAATCAACAACATCCACAACCAATATGACCTTTCTCTGACATTAGCATGTCTTCATGTTGTAGTACAGGCTACATAATGTCAACACTTGCAGTAGCGTGACTGGAGCAAAGAAATCCATCATGAGCTGACGTCAGTTTGTCTCTAAAGTAGATTGGAAACAGAGTATTCAGACCAGTTTGAAGCTTGAGGCTTTCGCTCACAGAGAATTCCTTTGAAAGTGTTTACCTCATTATTTAAAACCTTGGCCACATTTAATATAAACATCCGACGCTGTAACATTATATACATGACAGAAATACAGGGAAAGCATAACGGCTCCCCTTTAAAGTCACCTTAATGTCAAGAGTCAAACTCAAGCTGAGCTGCCACGTCCACAACCCTCCATAAACAATTAATGACCATGTGATCTTTGGCACGAGTCGCATGCTGTGCCTGTAACCTGAGGGTGCCTGAGCTCCTGTCAGCTGATCAGTCACAAACGTCAACATCAGCAGCCACTGCACGCCGTCAGCACGTTGCCATGCCAACCAGGCTTCCTGAGGCACGTTTCATCCATAATAGATTGATTCCATCGCCTCGCAGGTTGGCCTTATGATTGCACCCGTCGGCTAATTGGCCCTCCTTCTGCTCGTCAGGTAGCCGGGCCAAGCCGGCTGGTTTAGAGGTGGTCCAGGGACATGAATGCTCCGGGTTCAGCTCAGTTCAGTGCTTGTGTGAGGCATGTGGATGAGGACAAGACCTCTGAGTCACTCTCTTTCCTGATGCGTGGCATGTGCGTGTTGGCAGCATAGGGAGTTTACCTGAGATGACTTTGCTAAGTCTGATTGTGTGTTTAGACTCTCTGTTTGAGACTATTCTGAACCCCAAGGGTCTTATGGAGCTGGATAATAGCCTCCGAGAACCAGCTTAGTGCATTCTCTATAGATATGCTTGTATAAATGCACTGAAGTGTCCTTTCAGGGTAGCCACGAGGGCCAAGATTTTAAACCACAAGCTGTTTTTTTCTCAGTGTGACAAAGGTGAAAATGAACTGCACTGTGTGAAGGAGTGTGTAGGGGAGTGAGGTGAGGTCGGGCTCCTCTCCCATCAGAAGCATGAGAGAAATCTACATCAAAGAGGAGTGAAATCAAGTGTGGAGAACCCAAAAATAGGCACTGAAGCATTTAAGTCATTTTAGCCTTCATCTGGGCATGCTGGTGGACTCCTTATCTTTCCACTTCAAGAGTGCCTTGATTTCTGGAGAAGTTTAACCTCATTATAGCACGCCACTCTTTCCGGAAGGCTCGCTATTTTTCTAACAGCATAATTATTCGATTACACATGAGAGACTTATTTTTGTTTCATGACGTTTTCACACTTGGCTGCTTTGATTCAGTTGCCTCATGATGTGGGTGAGAGTCGGGGTGAATGGATCAAACAAACACACCAAAAAATGATTGCTGGTTTGTTAAACCTCAAACAGTTTTATCTGATATCAAGATAGCTACATGTATTTCCACTTGTAAACTACATGTCATCCAGTGTGTAGCTGCCCTGTCTTTGTTCCCTTGAAGAGATTCAGATCTTCTCTCATGTAGCTCTTGGCAAGAATGTGAATAAACATATTTCCCAAAATGTAGAACTATTTCTTTAAAACTCCTGGCACCAAGTCATTGTTCTGCAAGTCACAAGTCTTTGCACTCAAGTTCCAAGTCCTAATCTTTGAGTAGTGAGTCCTAAACAAGTCCAAAAAAGCTCCTCACCAAATGTAATGCCATTTTAACAACAGAACAGGATTGACACGGTATGAGATTTACACAGTACGATCATTCATTCATTCATTTTCCATAACCACTTATCCTTTTAGCCTATCCCACCCTGGACAGGTCACCAGACTATCACAGGGCTGACACATAGAGACAGACAACCATTCACACTCACATTCACACCTACGGACAATTTAGAGTCACCAGTTAACCTGCATGTCTTTGGACTGTGGGAGGAAGCTGGAGCACCCGGAGAAAACCCACGCTGACACGAGGAGAACATGCAAACTCTTGAAACCTTGAAACTGGTATATTGCAACAACCCTACAACAGAGTAATAATATATTACATTTACAAAATTCTTGAATGTTTTTTAAAATTAAATTTTGTTAAGACAAGTTTGATGGCCCACATGTTTTGCATATTGCAGTTAATTTTTTCTTGACCACCTGTAATTTTTGTACACAAACGAAACTGTCTTTGGTACCTATTTTTCCAACTGCCACTCAGCAACGTAACATTAGTTCTTCATAGTTCTCTTCTGCAACTTGACTGGATCCTGGTGGATTGGTTAAACGTCAACTCGCTGGGAATGAATAAAGCTAATGTTAGTCGATTCAGGAAACAAAGGGAAATTAATTCATTCTTGACACACTTTCTAAACAGCGTACTTCTTAATTTTTGCACTTGGTGGAAAGTATCAAGTGTTTTTTTAAGCCAAAAGGCCCAAGTCCGAGTGAAGTCATGAGTCATTGCTGTTAAAATCGGAGATAATTTGCAAGTCTTTTTTGATTTGTCAAGTTTAGTCTGAAGTCAAGTTAAATTTGTGACTCGAGTGCAAGTCGTTTGACTCGAGTTTACACCTCTGCTGTCCAAGAATTCCTTTCTTTTCTTAGATGCAGGAAAAGAGATCCCACTAATTTACAGTTGAGTTCCCAATCAGTGTGGAATGTTTGAAATTTTTAGGTTTGGTGTGTTAATTCTAAATGTGTAAGATCTTTGGCAGCACCAGATACAGTATGGTTACCACTCTGAATCATTATTATTACAACACCGAGCGCTCTAAATTGCAGCTCTATCGAACCGTGCTGTCTGTTCTTACAAGCTTCCTCGTTATCCATTTGGACAAGGAGGAATTTCTGTCTTATTGAATAAGGAGGAGTGTTGAGCTGGAGCCTCCCGCTCTCAGGAATCCTTACATCAGTAGAACACTGGGAACCATGGATAATGAAGAGGATGAGTGAATCAATGATGAAGAGAAGAGGGAGGATAAAGACAGAAAACAGACAGAGATAAGGACGGACAGGAGAATAAAACGTAGGAGAAAAGCGAAGCGCTTGGTAATGATTCAGCAGCATTTTTAGACTCTCCTCTTCTCTTTCTAGGATTATAAGTAGATGGGTCACCATCCTGGAAGTAGTGAAACACTGGGAGACACCTCAGCAGTCAGCTGTTTGCTGTTTTGTAGGCAGTAATAAATATCTGCTGTGTTGTTCCTCCGGCTGTTCTCCTAAATGTTCCACAAGACCCAGAAACATAATAATTCAAGGTCCTTCTTCCCAAAGAAGTCATGAAATACTAATAAAGTTTGAGTCAACACATAATCTATAAGCTTCGGCATGATGATGGAATCAAAGATCAAAGACGTGGATTCAATCTTTCAAAGTGCATGCAGTATTAACACATTTGAGCCTTGAGCTTACGCTTCTCTTTGAAAACTTGAGTGTGTGTAGTTTGATTCTGAAGGTGCAACGGTGGCAACATTTGTGTCAGTTTGACCATGAAAGTTTAAGGCTTTCTATGTGACTGATGAACAGAAAGACAAGCTTGTAAGGAAATGCAAAAAGCAAAGTTAAAAGCTTCAGGCTTTAGAGAGATCCGAGCAGCGTTGCAGAGATATAGAACATTTGACTAAACAAGAGTAGTTGCTTCAAGTTAGGACCACAGCAGCTGTCTGAACCAAAACTGCAACTTATCCAAAGAGACAGAGGGGTTTGTGTTTTTTTTATGATTAAACTTTTAATTGCTTTTTTAGCATTTGAACATAAATATGCATGTACAAATGGTGTACAAAGTTAAAAGAAAAATAAGTTAATTCTTTTTAGCAGTGTGTATCACAGACTGTCATACAGCATTTATACGACACCATAGTATGCCTCATGTGCATTCACTTTGCACAATTATTTATATAATGGACAAAGAGCAATCATTACCTATCACTTCTAGACGGGGACTCTAGATATTTCTGAAAACCTTTATTACTGTTCTTAACTTTGTCAATAAGCTGCCCAAAAAAAAGCTGTCCTAGCCCGCTCATCTCTCCATTTTCTGAAGACGGTTTTATCTTCTAACTTCAGATGTTTCAGGACTGTCCTGCTTCCTGTGATGAGGGCTAGTTTTACCCAAGAACATACTTGTGATGACAGTTTGACAGTTTGGTTTCTGTAGGTCGACGTGGAAGTTAGCATCGCCCTTGTTACCTTGTCAAAAAGCTAATGGGATACAATCGCAAACATGTGTTTATGATACTTACATGTTTTGTTCAGCAGATAAAAGTAAACACCACTTTTATGATTTTTAAAGTGTAAATACAGTCTCCAAACGTAAAAAGCTAATGTTTGACTATAAACTAATTACACCACAGTCACATGACTTCAATGTCGCCACCACAACAAGGCTGTGAAGTCATGTTCAGCATGATGACGTTCTGTAGTCTCATTGAGCCACTTCTTAGCAGACGCCTTTTTCAAGACACCTAAAGGCTTCAAAAGTCACAAGTGAGGTATTCCTGACATATTTTATGTTGTAGAACAAAACTTGAAAGTCTCTTGATCTTGTCTCGTGGTCGTAGCTTTCTGGATACACATCTTAGGGCGTATTCACACTGGCGCTATTTGGTCCGCTTTAAATTAACCCTGGTCTGCTTCCACGGATAGTTTGGTTTGTTTGGAGTGGTGTGAACGCTCATTTGAACTCTGGTGTGGACCAAACGAGCGAACCCTGGTCCGCTTAAAAACTTGGGGTCTCGGTGCGGTTTGCTTACAGTGGGAAATGCAACCGGACTATCCAGTGAACCTTAGAGAGGAAGTGACATAGAGCGCAGTGCATACGTATGATTTACGGACATGTATGTGATCTGAAAGCTTTTAAATCCTTGCAGTACCTCGCTCGGCATCTGTTTAACCACAGCAGCACGTCGTAGTCTCTCGCTCCTCGCTTCCTGGTCTGTGGTCGTTTCGGGCAGTACCGCCCCCAAAACCAGCAGCTGTTGTAACTGCGTGACGTTGTCCAGGCAGGTTTGGTCCACTTTAAAAAGTGCAGGTGTGAAAGTGAACCGAACCAAATGAAGATGTGAAATGTTTCAGCATTCCCTACTCAATCGAACCGAGTCCCCCTGGACTATCCTGGTGTGAATACGCCCTTACCGTCTAAAGATTGTGGAGCTTAAATATGAATTCTGGTGCGTTACTTTTCGTAGGTATACGTACGAACAGTGCATGAGCACAGCCTGGATGGTGTCATAGTGATGTCTTCTGGGTTATCTCAGCTTGGAGGTTTTTGGAGCTAGAGACTAAAAGTTAGACTAAAAAAGTACCCTAACTTTATTGTAGTGCAGAACTGAAACAATGAAATACTCCTTTAAGCATGTAATCATGTACCATCGAGAAGTTTGTTGAACACTCGTCTGTAATTCTGAATCAGTCTCTGTATTCATTTATAGTACCGTCTCGCTGTTTCCCTGTATATAAAGAACCAGTGTGACAGCTACACCCTGCATATCCTGCCTGTGTCTCTCCATCCCATTCTCTGAAAAACCCCCACCCCCAACCTCACTCACCTGCTTCATACAGACACACACATACACACCATCCAATATCCTGTCAGCATGTGAGTGACAGACATATCTAACAGCAGCCTCAGCTTTCTCTTTCTCCGTCGCCTCTTCTCTAATACAGATCTGTATCTGATAATGGCTGCATTGTCTGAAAGCCCAAACACATCACACCGCCTCACTTAATACATACTGCCAACACCTCCTGAAAAAAAAAAACTCACCGTCTTGTTTTCGTTGCAGCTTCTCATTTAAATAATAGCCGTGTAGCTCACACTGCACATGCATCTCATACACACTTTTTGATGTTCTGAGCAGGGTTTCAATATATCTAACAGTTGTATCTGTACACACATTTATGTTTACATAAAAATGTTAATGTAAATGCAAATTCATTTCAAACGAATAGACACTTTCTGTATGTTCTGTCCCCACACAAAATGTGGTCCAATGTTTTTAAAGCAGGTGCAGTCCACCAGTTGTACAGTATTCTGAGACTGCAGGAAAAAAACAACCTCGTAGTGTTTGGACTTTGTTAAGCTAAATACGCAGTGCCACGTCTAAACTGTGTGCTTTTTCATCAGTATGTTTTTTTGTTCCCTCTTTCACCCTAGAAGCAGCGGGGAATTCACAGGGGCAGTAGTTACAGGACAGAGGCAATCGTGGTTACAATGAAAAACCCTCCAATGTCAAAGAAAAGATGTGAGGGAGGGACGGAGATGATTACAGGACAAGAGAAGGGAGAGTAGACATTAGGAGGAAAAGGGACAGCGGTAGAGACTAGAGGGTGACATGACGGACAGAAGATGCACGCAAAGAGTGGGCGAGAAGTGTGTAAAACCTGCTGTTTTTAGAGGTTTAGCTTTATGATGGGGTTATAAAGATGCTTGTAATTGAGTGTGAATATGTAATGCAAACGTTGCTTGAGGTATAATCAGATTTACAATTCTAAAATTGAACATTTGGAAGGATAAACAAAAGTTCTGGAAGTTTCAACTCCGATTTTGAAAGTTAAAAATAAGATCTGAAGGATTAAAAGTAAGATCTAAACGTCTGCAATAACTGCGCCGTGCTCGTAATGTTTGCTGTGTTACAGAGATTTAATTTAAGTTTGTGTGCATGCCTTTCCGGGCTCCAGCTCACTTCTTCAGAGATTAAAACATGCCCTTTGAGCCTTGCCTGCTGGTATCTGTGATACTATTTTAACAGGGGAAAGATCTGAAACTCAGGGAGAAAAAGCCGCTCAAAACAAACCAGACTTGGCAGAGTGTAACGGAGGGTCGATCAATTATTTGTGCTTTTCAAACCTGAATCGTAGTTTAAGCTTTCAAAAACTTACTTTCAGTTTTGTTTTTTTTTGTTTTTTACCTCACACCAAACTTCTACACCATGCCAGATAAAAACTGAATACATGCATGCGTTTTGTAGAGAGATTTGTCGATGAACTTGTACATGTGTGAGCAGCGTGTGTGGCTGTCGTGTTGTCAGACTCACTGTCAACTGTCATGTGTTTTTAATGGCTGTTGACAGGCTTTAACGCGTGTCAGATCTCTTGTGAGAGCGCAGCACGTCTGCAAGTGTTTCATGAAAGTGTATCTGTGTCTCCGTCTAAGCTTGTGCATACATGTATGCATGTGTGTGTCAGATTACGGAGCTGCAGTTTCAGTACCTGAGCAGCCGAATGGAAATCTCACCCATGCACCTCTCTCCCCCAGAGGTGTATTCAGAGTGTAAGAGAACATGACATACATCATAATGTTATCACCCACTCACTGAGTGCGACGAGAGCGCAGATAGAGAAGGAGAGGCAGTGGGAAATCCATGAAATATACCTGAGTAGAGAAAGCGAACAATTAGAGAAAGTGAAAATGAGATGCAAATAAATGTGAAGCATGACACATGCGTGACATTCTAAACATCTGCCATGCTGTCGAGAGTTGGGCATGATGTCATTGCCTCAGAGGGTTAATCTGTGCATGTGCCTACCTACAGTCTTTAGGGGACGGGATGTAAGGAAGCAGAGCATCAGGGATTTCTCAGCGTGCCAGTCACAGCACAGATAAACTACAAAGATGCAGCCTGGCTTAGATACTGTAGAATCCTGTCTGTTTATCCCTTTTAATGGGAGCATGAAAGACTTTTGATTTATGTATTAGTGCATCTCTGGCTCTGCCTGTTGTATATCTGCTGTAGTAATATAAGATTCAGCAGGGCTCAACACTAAGGACTGCCCGAAGCAAGTGAAATGCCAAGTCGGACTAGTAAATCTAACAGCTCACATCAGGGAAGTTGTAAAAAAGGATTACACGCATTGTTTTTTCTGCAGCTGATGATGGCAGCAGCTAAGGAGTGAGCTGTCTCGTTCCCTTCTCATCTCTGTTGACAGTTGCAGATTGGCAGTACCGATCAGGCACGAGCAAGAAAATGGCAGCGGATGGAGACGAAACAGGAGTTTAGTCAGGTGTTCGAACAGTGGTTTCCAACTGGTCCAGCCCTGGGGTCCAGATTCCTCCTTAGTCATTAGTTCAAGGTCCACACAGTTTAATACATTCAGCGTCATACTTGTGTTTGACCATGTTGCCAAGCTAGTTTGCGGTCTCTGTTAAGTAGTTGTCTGTTTGTCACTCACTCTACAGCAGGAAACGGCACTTCAAAATAGAGGCTCTGTGCTGGAAATTCACTGTATTTAAAAATAAAGTGTGTTTTTTACAAAGTTGACACGTTTGCAAGTCACATACGGTCCATTCAGAATGGACCTGCAGCCCACTTTGGACCATGACCCACCAGTTGGGAAACACTGCGTTAGTGGATGTGAGTGAAAGTTCAAACACAGATGCACCCACGTAAAATTTCCTATTTCTATGTGATAAGCCCAGGACGATCCATGGTGGATCACCATTGGGACCTTGCAGGTCCTCGGTGGGGCTGCCCCCAACTATTAATATTCCTAGTCGACCAATAGTCGTCATTTAGGGCCATTAGTCGACTGGTCGCCCGCTTGTTTACGATATTAATTTAATGTTTAAATGATATATTTTGGTGGTTTGAGTTGAAGGTGTGAGAAAGAATAGTCTCAGTAACATTGTTAACACTGTGCTACATTACAGAGAAATACAAACCGTACTAATGAACCTTCATTAATATAGGCCTATATTTTATCTACAAGTGCACGTCACACACTGAGCGAGCCTCCTGTTAATGACGCTGTGGGCTAATGGGCATGTAGCTACTTCCATGTTTCACATGATACGTCATGTTTGTAGTGGACCAATGAAGATGAGTTTACATATCACCTTGGGTTGGTCCTTCACCTTCTCAAAATGATCCCACACTTTGGATTTCCTGCCCCACATGTTATTAACTAGCCTGTGGAATAACCGCAGGTACCAGCCCTGGAAATTAGGGGCCGTACACATGCTGCGTCTTTAACCGTCTAGAAAACAGGAGGTCGGGCACTGGGTGCTACTTTTGTGTCTTTTTTGTGCCAGCTTTCAAGAGCGTGGCGGCAGGTTGCATCTGAGGTTGCTAAGCAGCCCTAACAAGCACCGTATAGCCTGTTTACCTGAAATCCCGAGTGCAGAGCTGATCTTCTTCCAGGAGCTGTTTCGTCTGTGGAACAGATGTAAAGCTCTGGGTAGCCCTGCACTAACATGATCAACAAAATAGTTTTTTAACAGTTCAGTTTTTGTCCAGATTAAACAAACAAGATTTAACGTGAATACATGAACTTTAGAAAGACAGATTTCTTTTATTGCTGAATGAGCCGGTGTTTCCCCCCTGCTAACAGTCATTATGCAAAGCTAGGCTAATCATCCAGTAGCTCCAGCTCCATTTTCAGTCAACACATAAGAGAGTAATGTCAAAATTCTCATCTAACTCTTGGCAAAATATCCTCAGTAATCCCCACATTATATTGTTATATTTTAAATTCTCCTACATTTAGAGGATCTGCTTTGTTCAATCAGCACTCAACCATTTGCCGCTGCATACACACAGTGTTCAGAGCATCTCTCTAGTATATGTAGACACTGCCAGAAACTAAATGTTACTCATTAACTTTCCCCATTTACATGATAGCCGAGTCCTCAAGCTCAATTTAACTTTCAGGCAATCACAAAAATCACAAAGATATCCATCTCTTACTGTTGTAACAGGCGTCTTTCTTGTCCCAGTGTGTAGCACTTTATGAATATCTACAAACAGCCCATCCAATGAGTTTCTAAAGAGCTCATTGTTGCTGCTCGGAGCCTGACATGAGGCTCACTCACTGTAGCAGAAGCTGTAGACCCACATTTGTTCCATTGTTGAATAATGGTTTGCCTTTTTATTGCATTCTCCTCACCCGCTCTCACACCACGCATCCCTCCCTGTTTAGTGAATTTCGTTCTCAGTGTGTATGCTTTCCTGGGCAGCAGGCCGCCAGAATGACTGAAGCAGCTCGACAACATTGTGTACAAGAAAAAGGGGGCTCAGGTTTCCCAGCACAGCGTTGCAGAATAAAGAATAAAAAAGTTTGAGGCAAAAACACAGCCTGACGGTTCATTGCGTCTTTGAGATTCTGGGCCAGTGTTTTAGTGTTGTTTCTCTACACTTCAGACAATACAATTTGGGTTTTTTTTATATGTTGAATTTTCTTTTTATTGGTTGGTTGGCTCAGTGTTGCTATATGCAGCAGTTGGCGAATCTGTTTAGCATTTTTATGATGAAGACTGAGAGAATACAGAGAGGCTGGGAATATCCAAATCCCTAAAGCCTCTTGTGTGGGGAAGCCCGGCCGATCCCCCATCTTCTCCCTGGTCCAAAGATCTGAGCTGTGATTCCCTCTGGCAGGATTTTATAGGCACACTGAAAGCTCTATTACACCAAAGCCTTTCCCTGACAAGCCAAATGACATGATAACAGATGACATTCTGCACTATAAACTTGTACAGAGATTTCTCTCTTTCCGCTCGTGCCCTTTTCCTAACCAGTCTTTAAAAAGGTGCCTTTAGATCTGTTATTTGCTGCTCTTTGTCTTACTTTCATATCTGTAGCTCTCGTGTTAAGTTGTATCTTGATGACATTTAAATGATGTTCTAGGTCAAACAGATCGAGGAATATTTTAATATGTATCACATTTATTCAGAGAAAGTCAGCTGAGTGTGTTCAAAGTGCCTCTCATGAACATATTCGTTACTATAAATTCTCAGCTGCTAACATGGGCACTCAGCTCACAGTCTAACCTCGCTGTTTTGTTTATCCTCTCACCTGGAAACCCTTGACTGTAACGCCTCACCCTTCCCTCTCTGTGTGTTTCTGTCCACAGGCATGGCTCCAGAGGTATGGCTACCTCCCTCCTGCAGACCCCAGAATGTCAGTGTTGCGTTCTGCTCGAGTCATGCAGTCCGCTATCGCTGCCATGCAGCGTCGCTACGGCCTCAATGTTACAGGGTCTCTGGATAGCAACACTATAGCGTGAGTCACACTCCTTTAAATACCTTTTGACAAAGCCACAATATGGGACATTGAGTTCTGACGTCTGTACATGATGGGGTTTTTTAAAAGATGAGGAAACATGGGTGGGAGTTATTAAAATTTGAACAGAAGGGAAGACATGGCCAGTTATTCAGTGACTCCATCTTAATGCACATGTAGCCTATTTTTACAGATAAATGTAAGAACAAAGAAGAAGGAGCAATGTTTAATTTAGTAGTGTAAGTGTTCATGTCTTGTATTAGCTTGTTTTGTGCATGGTACTTTGTCAGTTTAGTTTACTGTTTTTCAAACAAATGAAACATGGTAAAATGTTATAATTTTATAGGTCTGATTAGAGCTGCACAAAACATTCTTTTATTTAGGTGATGTCAATTGACCCTATGCTAAGTCCCGCCCACAGACGTAGACTGGCCAATTATAACGTAGACCAGGGCCCGACAACAACACAGCTGTGCTCCATTGTTTCAGATTTCCTTCATTTTCAGGCTGGTTTTGTGGATTTGGAGCTAAATGTTGTGCCTGGGGCACGTCGTGTATTAATGATACTCGTTACCTGGAGAGGTTGGAAAAAGATATACGTTTCTTCCCTGTTCCAAAACCAAAATCAGACCCTGAAAAGTGTAGGGTTAGCTAGCTAGCTACTGAAGATATAGCCTACTGAATGCATACACATGCTGCTTTGCTTTGTAATGATTATAACAGTGAAACAAAGACCGACCCTGCTGTACAGGAACCAGTGAAGGGAAGCAGGGAAACTTTGCTCATATTCAACCAGCTGTGTGTCATCGCAGTGTGCGCAGATGAACGTTGTTTGAGGTCCGGGTGCTGGCAGCGGCACGCTGCGATGCCACACAGCTGGTTCAATATCAGCAAAGTTTCCCTTTATATTCATTGTCTTCTGTGTTGATCAGCAGTGATGTGGTGGTTCTCTTTTACACTGTGATCTGTAGCCTATAGTTGGGCTTTGGCTTCTAACTATCTTTGTCTTTTTAACCTGTTGTTGCTGCTGAGTCAGTTTGACATCCTGGATATATCCTTCAAACACAGACTGTAGACCCCTCTGTCTGCTTCTCTCTGGAATCACTGTTTCATTTTCCCTAAAATATGATAATATAGCTAGTTGGACCATCACAAAGGGGCGGGAATTTGCAAAAGGTTGATTTGTGCAAATTTCGAAAGTCTACGAGATCTGTCTGTTGGAGCTGTTTTTGTCTCATACACACCTCACCGTTAACTCTTTGGCTAATCATAAAGTACCCTTGCTGTTAGACAGGGTCCAACAATAAAGATTGCCCACTGTCCCAGGGTGGTAAAAAGCAGTCTGATTGGGCCAGTGCTCAAAAAAGTGAATGAGCAGGTGACATTACTATGTCTGCTGTACACTCCGAAACTTCGCTCTGTCTTTATATGTCTTAGCGTGGGTTGAGCGCACTGCATGAAGACAGACACGCAGGCTTGTTTACTTCTTAGATGATATGGCGGTCAATCCTAAAACAACATGCTAGGTTGAGAGTGATGAGTGATTTATATACACAGTTAATGTGCACGTCTGAGTTAAGAACTGACAACACTTTAATATCTGTTTATCACAAATATTGTTGTTATCGTACTATTCGACGTTATGGCATGTTTTCCTTCATGTCAAACAGCCGAGGTCAGATTAATTATTGAAAAACCAGAACAGCCAAAAAGGAGACATACTCCTCAGATATTATCCCTAATATGCTGGTGTTGATTTTCATGTTCTGATAAACACTACAAGCTGAAATCTAAATTTCACCCAGGCATAAATAGATATTTTACAACAGCCAGGAGGTAAAACATGTCGTAAAGTAACAAGCACTGGTAAAATCTAGGCTGTATTGTTTTTGAATGTTAGGACTAATTTGGTGTAGACATCTTTAAAATGAAGGACAAGTGGTGGATGAGTCTCTCGTCCATCCCGTTTTGCATTCTGAAGGCAACCTGAGTCGTTTTGCCAGACACTGAGTAACCCTAACATGGATTAAGTGGGGCGTTTTAATTTGATCAAAGGGGCCTTTTACAGAGAGTACACCTCTGTTGTCAGATCAAAGGCTGCAAAATGCCAAAGTATTAATACTCAGTGGAAGACAGGGGAGAGCGGGGACAGCGTTTGGTTGCTCCTCGTACGATGAGTCAAGCCTGAATGCTGCACAAAAGGATGGTGATGGTTTAGAGGAAGAACTCACTTATCCGTAACTACAGTGACAAGAGGAGTGTGTGTGATGTTGCCTTTTGTGCATGCAGGGGAGGGTAAACCCACCTGAGGCTTACATAAGAGGTATTATCAAATTATGCTTTGCAGTGGGAATCAAAGTGCTATTAGTTATGTGAGATTATTAGACATAAAACACAATATCTAATATGTATATTCGTGTTTTAAAACCTGAGTTTTAACCCCTGGGCCTGAACCAGTGTCCTGTTACCTGCGTGTCACTAAAACCAGTGTTCACTGACATTTGTCCCCACCAACACTGAAATGCCATCCGTGCTACAAATAGCAGTGAGCTCAAATTGGCCACTGAACTGTAACGTGGCAATGTGGTGGCCAGCGGTGTGAATGCAGACTAACAGCTGTCCAACCTCTGGGCTGAAACCGAGTGAAATGTGATAAGCTAACAGCATGCCTGTGTTTCTCTCTCTCCTCCTCTGCTTCTCTTTGTGGAAGCAGCGATAACACGATAAGGTGAGGCGTCTTTTGTATGTTATACATGAGGGAATATGTACTTTTGTACACAAATTGCATGTGCTGTGTTTAGATTTTAGATGATCATGTGTGTGTTTTGTGTACATCATCCATCTCCTGCAATATCTCTGTGCTGTTAGACAGCTTGATATGAATCATTGCACAGTCATCAGTAAAGCCTCCTTCTGTTCCTAAATGTAAAGAGCTACATTGAATTGAACATTTAAATTGGTTCTCTTCATCGTTCATCACTTCATAAGAAATATGCACCCACAGCAGAATGACCAGTGTACCCTCAGTGCTGATTGGTGGCCTCCTCTCGTCTGTCCTGTAGGTGGATGAAGAAGCCAAGATGTGGAGTTCCTGACCAGATAGGAGGTGCATCCAAATTCAGTGTCAGGAAACGGCGGTACGCCCTCACAGGACAGAAGTGGCAACACAAACATATCACATACAGGTGGGTGGTTTTAAATTTGTCAAGATTACGTTGGTTATCTTACCAATATTTTCACATTTTTGTATTTTAAAAAGGTGTGTAACCTGTAGTTTATGAACACCTGAGGGTGAGAAAGTTAGTAAATATGGCTGCTTTAAAATTCCATAGCTGTGACCTAATCAAATCAAACCAACATCACTATTAACACAACAAAAACAAACAACAGTTGTGACTCTTCATACCTGCCAACATTAGGTTTACCCTCACAACCCGCGCCCATATAACCCTACACCACAGATGAACATCATAAACACAAGGATGTGAAAGTAAAACGACTTTAATCAGTATTAAATTTATAGTTAACAGTAAGACAGAGGGAGATGATGAAGCCCAGTGTTACTGTGTGATTCTCTGGTGTATCAGTAAAGTGTATAAACTACACTGCAGAGTGGAGTCTCTACGAACAGAGACAAACACTGACAGCTGACTCATATGAACATCAGCAGGTCCGCGTTACATCTGCTGTATGAAACGTTTATTTTGTCACGCTGCATTTTAATAAACACACCCAGGCGCCGTCTCACCGTCCCATGATAGACTAGCCTACAGTGGTGCGCTATTGATTCACCTCACATGTTAACACCCAACTCAGACAAACAAGCGTCTGTGTCTCACACACACAGCCAGAGAGGTAACGATACAAATACTCACTAACTGTAGTGCTTATTAATAAGTGTAACAACAGAGTCGAATCTTTTAAAATCTCGGTGTTGGATGTTAGCCGCTGCTGCTGATAGCTCGTGCTAACACTCTGGAGACAGTCCTTCAGTGCTGTGTGGAACCTGTTCAACAGTCAGAGATTTGACTTTCGGAGCAATCCTGTTGTCTTCCTCTGGATCTGTGAAAGACGTCCACACCGTGACATGTTTTGCCCTCCTGACAGCGACTGCAGTTGTTGTTCTTCTCTCACAAACAAAGTTTAAAGGTACACACTGTGTCGGGTGTGTGAATGCTGCCCTTGTTAAGACAATAAAAACAGTTTGGCTTCATATTATCAGCTATGATTTTAATCATCAGAATTATGCATAATTATAAAATAATCCCATTATCTGACAACAGTTTACCGGCCCGATATATATTGTGCCTCCCTAATAAGGCCGGTGTCATTACAGCATTTTTTTATGATCCAGTTTCCCTCTAATTCCCACAACTGCCCGACATGAACAGAAAATCCCAGCCACGCACACTGACTCTCCACGTCAACGATGCTTTTGTCAAGTTGTGAAGATGTTGGGTCAACAAGATCAACCCCGTATGTGCCTACAGCCACAGAGAAACAACTCACAACCGCACACAAACAGCGCTGTACGACGTAACTGGTGTCATTGACCTTTTCATGAAGATACACATCCCTTTGAGAGAGACATAAAAAGAAACACACTGCTATCATTTTTTCCACACAGTTGCTCTTTTTTTATCTTCCGCAACAGCCTTTAAAAAAAGAAAAAACAGGCTTCATCTTCCCTTGACGTGGCAGCTTATATGAAACTGTCAGGTCTCTGTCTGTAAGCTTTGTCTTGTTCCTTGAGCAATTACTGAACACAATATCTATATAATGGATGAAAAGCTAAAAAAGTAAAGGGTTAAACCGAAGTTCAACGTTGCTTTAAGCCAAACTACAACCATCAAACACAGCACAGAGCATGTTCTCCAAAGCTCGGCTTTACCCTCCGAACATGTAGCACAAATGGGAAAAAAATGTCAGCGCAAGACTCGTACATGCACCAGAGATCTCATCTCCAATTTTATAATTCACAAGCACATTTTCTGGCTTTCAGCTACATGAGTAATAATGTATAGGATATGTTATATAATATTTCCCTTTTGATTTAGCGAGGTCAGTAGCCCAGTTTGTGTAATATTTTATACGTGCTATACCATCCCTCGCCCCCAGCCCTGTGTTTCATGGGATAATCCTCAATAGGGGGCTTGTTTTTTATTTTTGCTCTGCCCTGAGGATAAATGTATAAGCAGTATTACATGCTGAACATAATCTAGTGGATCAGCGACGTACAGCCGAAGTAGGACTGCGTATCACTGATGGCAGAACTGTCCAGCTTCCTGCCTATTCATTTGTCTTTGTAAAAAAAAAATTAAACTGGCATCGGGTTCGGAGCGAGTTTCATGAGTGCTTGGTTCATCTGCGACGGCACGGATTTGAAAAGAGAAAATGAGCAGGCTTGATGAAGAGTGGAGGAGTGGATAGGTGGAATTGAGGAGTGGAGGGAGGGTGTTGGAGGAGAGGCAGCTGCAGAGAGAAAGAGATGAGTTGAGAGGAGAGGAGGAAACCCCAGTGGAAAGCAGAGGGTGCTCTCTGACAGATTAGGGTTATGTAATAGGATAGGAGCATTCAGAGTGTGTGTGTGCTTGTGTGTATGCATGTATATGTGTGTGTGTGTTGTACATGGATGTGTGCCTGGCCCTCAGTCTTTAGTCAGATGTGCCTGCAGCTGCTCCTTTTAACTCAAATTGGTGCAGTGGAGGTAGTTAGACGTTTTATATCAGATAAAGACATCCATAACCGGGAATCCTTCACCGTTCTGTTCACTGCATTTCCATATTCAGTCATCTTCACTTTGAGATATCAGTATTAAAATGTTCCAAATACAGTTAAGACTGTTATACTTTTGTTTTAGCCGTTGGTTATCATCACGTTGCAGTGATAAAGTCAAGCTGCTGATGTCACCACAACAAACGATCACCTTTAGCCGCTCTGCATTAGCTTGCACTGTTGCACACATAGTTAGCACTTGTTTATCTAACTGGCTGTAAAAGTATACCTGATTTTGTTGTGGTGTCCAATAGATGACATCACAACAAAAAAGGCAAAAGTAAGTTTTCATTTAAAGTCTTATTTTTCATTGGGTAATAGTATTGTGATTCGCATTTAAAGCAGCTCTTACCTTTCTTGCATTTTACATAGCACTTTGAACATCCACAACTCCCGCCTCCCTCCAAAGTCCTACTCCCCCCTCCTCCATTATATCCTCCATACATCTATGATAGACGTAGGCGTTGGCAAGGTAACGTTAGATACACGGAGGCGGAGAGCGAGCGTAACACGCCAAGAGAAGAGTAGAAGAGGAGTAAAACACGCTGCTGATTGCTGAACGTTATATGTTATATTAGAAGCAAACTAAACATAACGTTACCCATCCTGCACAGTCAAACGCAACCCCAGAGTTTTGAAACTTAGCCGGCGTCAGTGATGACTGACGAGTTTCATAATATAACGTAAACGCTAACGTTAGATAGCTCTGGTGACTGGCGACAAATGAGGAAGATAATATAGAGGCTCAGGCTTCGTTATGCTACAGTACGCTAACCGTTAGCAACTGGATGCTGTGTTGTCATATATGACGTCATAGCCTATGTTACATTAGAGGCAAACTAAAAATACCTGTCAAGCAGAAACTCTGCGACCATCTCGTCCCTTTTTAGCTCAGCATGAAGCTGCATCAGTCTTCGCCATCTATATGTGTTACATTAACATTAATGTACATTTGCCAGTGAGTGCAATATCATTTTCTCAGTCATGTGCAATACTAGTTTTCATTGTTATATCATATTCAATGTAACATTGGTTTTTGCTTCTGCTCCTTGAAAACATCTTGCATATTAGTATATTTTGCCAAATATTTAATACCATATTGCGCTTAAACTGGGCCCACTGAGTGACCCTGACCTGGGGAACCCACTAGGTGTGAATCGTTAAAATGATGGTTACCGTACTTAGTGTTACTGTAATTTGAAGCATTCTCTGGCACAAGAATTTCCTTTGGGATAAAAAAAGTTGAATTGCATTGAAGCTGTAGGACAATTATCTATAGGTTAAACTGTAACACTGCAGTGTTGTGGGTTTGTTGAGGTCTTCTTCCTCATTCTTTTAACTGTGAGCTGAAATATCCAAAAATAAAAACAACTCTGGCATTTGGAAAGTATAACAAATGCATGGCCGCCCCAGGTGTGTGCTAGTTTCCATGTAGCCACATACAGTACTTGCTGTGGGGAGGCACTAATTAGCTTTGGCATCCCTACAGTTCTCGCTGCATGCAGGTACTATTATAGCACATGAGTTGCATCCGGAATCATTATCACCTCACAACATGGAGTTTAATATTTTATATGTCCTCAGAGCAGGCTGGGATTCTTTCATTTGTGGTTTTATAGCTTCTCCCTGCATGTGTTTCTCTCTTGCCCTAAAATAGGATGCACATACAGTGAGGTGGGTAATAGAATCAAATGAAACCGTCTTTGTATTCCTCAAGAGGCCACACTTGCTGCTAAGGCCTTTCATTGTAACCCCAGTATGAGCAAGACAAGGACATGTATTCACGGAGAACCCTTGAGGTGCTACAGCATTTTCTCTTCATTTTAATCTCAGAGAAAACATTTGTGCCTCTGCACACTCTCTCTGGGTCAGCTGATATTGATTTGATAGCAGGATTGTCTTGTACATTACAAATCTCTATCTGCTCTGCATAAACACTTCAGAAGACAAAAGGGCCATTTTGTATTGCCTCCCTAAGTGGCCCCAATCAGACAGAGGCTGTTTGCTTACTCAACATCCAGCCATCACACTAACACCACTTCAATTTGATGTTCAAGATTGTTTCTGTAATTCAAGAGCGCTGGCAAATCTTCAGATGCAAGCTTTTATTGCTCACACTTGTTTTAGGACGGTCGAGGACACACAGACTGATATCAGTTACCAGAAACCTCATGACAAGCAACAGGAGATCAGCTCATTGTTTTGATTTGACAGCCCACAACTTTATAGCTGTATATCTTTGTATTTCTTTTGTTAGTTTTTAGCATTAATTTCATTTTCAATTCAGTTTAGTTGCAGTAAATTCCCGGATTGGGTTTACTTGTTTCAGTTTAGCTTTTATTTCTTCAAAATGTTTAGTTTTAGTTGAGTTTTTATTAGTTTCAGTTTTAGCTTTAAGGGTTGTTTTTAATCATAATTTGGGGGGAATTCGTCAGGGACAAGAATTAAGAAATTCAGTTGACTCACAGTTATGTAGACATCCCATTGTTAATAAACATATGCACCAACACCTCCACAGACCAAATTGAGAAAGACCAGAAATAAAGATGTATATATTTTTGTTACATTTGTTAGTATGCAATATGATTTCAGTTTTTAAGTTTAATTTTTACTTTTATTCCAGTTAAATAGAATGTTTTTCTGACCTAGTTTTAGTTTTTAGTTTAGTGTTACTAACTGCTGTATAATGACCTCGGTTCACTCTCACTGCTGTCATTAGTGTTTTCAGACGGAGTAAGCAGATGTTTTTTAGCAAGAAAGCTCTTGACGCCTGTTTTACATCACCTGGTCAGAACCAAATGGCAGATAGACGAAGTTAACGACTAGTAGGTGAACATAGTTGCTTCAGATCCAGGTCGGAACACGTTCTCACCACAAATGAACCGCACCAGAGTTCGTTTGTAACCAGACTGAGACCACCTCTTCAAGAAGGTCTCAGTCCGGTTGGTTTGGTGCGCACCCGAGTGCATTTGTTGTGTTTACACCTGCCCAAACGAACCGCACTAAGGGGGCAAACGAACTTGAGTTCAGTTGAACCGAACCAAACAGGGCAGGTGTGAAATCACAGTTTGCTAACATGCTCTTCTAAACTTTACAAGGTGAGAATATGGCAAAGCTGTCATCACAGCATTTCCACCCAAAAAAATAAACAAATATTGTTAGTTTAACTTTCGGCCGACTAATATTTGAGTCACTATAAATCATCTCAGAACATCAAGTCATGATCATCAACTGACCCAAAGAAAGACCAGTTTAATTATTCCCTCCTGGTTCCCTTTTATCTTTGCAGATGTATCTGCCGTGCTGTTATTGACTATTAAATCTGCTTACTCAATCATTTCTGACACCAAAAGCTTTGCTTCCTCTTTCAACAAATTAATTTCTGATGGTTTGTTTTTGTAGACTTGTCTGTTAGTATAATTACATAAATCCCATTTCCTCACGGTACCTGTGTGTGTGTCTGTCAAAACAGAAAATCATTAGCTGAAAGTGAAAGTTTTGCCAAATCTTGTGAGAGTGTAATTAAAGCATCTTTGCTAAAGTGGTAGTCGGCTGACAGCAAGTCCGTCTTGAAAGAGCAGAGAGAGGAATGGTAGCAGATTGTGGTTTGGTTTAAACAATTAGACCATTTTAAATGAACATTGCCGGTTATTCAGTGGCACTCTATTTATATTTCATACCCAGCCTTTATGCTTCCCTTTTCACTGAGTTTGATTCAATAATTAATCTGAGCTTACATGCAATATTAATACGCAGTATATAAATGTGCCTTGCAGCAGTCTACCCACCATGCAGAAGAAGATGAGCAATAGTCAAAGACAAAAGACGTTCTGATAATATTTATTCCTATTATGGGAAATGACAGCCTGACAGCCAAACAGAGACGCTGTGAAGAACTAAATTGAAGACAGGAACAAAGGAAAGGAGGTGTCAGGGAAAACACCGCTGAAACCAGCTGGATGGGAGGAGAAAAAGGGAATTCTTGAAAATACTTGAAACACCTGAGCAAGAAGACGTGTGAAAGAGAACAGAAAAAGAAATCAGCACAGTGCTGCTACGCTGCACACTTTATTCACACACTGCACTTATCAACTGAACATCAACCAACCAACTTTGCGCCCAACACAGACATTGCGCTAAAGGCATAAGAAGACACAGAGCAGTGTGTGTTTACAAGGGTCTAAGATGGTTGATGTAAACTATACCTATCTGTCTATCCCAAGAGAGAAACCAAATTTTAATAGAGCGTGACACTGAGATATTTTCGGAGCGAATAAAGTGAAGTGAGGTTTTCCTGATTGCCCAAACCAGACTGGGGCTCTCAGCAGGCAGTGGGCTGTTGATAATCCTTAATTAGAAAATAAATTCCAGAGGCAGGAAATTGTCCCGTCCTCTTCCCACACCTGCAGCAACTCAAAGCCGGCAGGGGAGGACTCAGCTGTTTTCTCTCACAAATCGCTCCATTTAGCTCTCTGCTGGCGACCACGATGAGCGTGAAATGGCAGCATGCAGGGAAACAGTGATAGTGACGGAGATTTTATTTTTTGGCGTGGTGTGATCATGTAGATTGACGTGCTGTAGTATTGTCTTTTTTCAGCCCTTGAGTTTTTAACAGTTAAACTAAACTGACTATTGTTTTCCACCCTACCATATCTCATGCTTCAGAGGAGGTGGAGGCTATTTACTTTGCCTGATTAGATTCTAATCTTTCATTTTTCCTCTGAGTGGACATCCAGCAGAATAAGCCACTTTTCGGTGTGTTTGTTTTACCAAACGCTCGGAGAACCCAAGAGTCTTATCAGACCAATTTACAATAGATTTGCTCATCCTGACAGTTGAAGGAGAAATCCCGATTCGAGGCTTACTGGGGCATGATGATAAGAGAAAATTATCTGCTTGTGTGAAATGTTTACAAAGACTTCTAGTGTTTTCCCAGTCTAACTTTTCTTCCCCCGTATCTCGTGTCTCTGCAGCATAAAGAACGTGACACCCAAAGTGGGTGCAGAGGAGACCCACGACGCCATTCGGCGAGCCTTTGACGTTTGGCAAAACGTGACGCCGCTGCGCTTTGAGGCTGTGCCCTACAGCGAGCTGGAGAGGACCAAGAAAGACGTGGACATCACCATCATCTTTGCTTCAGGTTTCCATGGCGATAGCTCACCTTTTGACGGCGAGGGTGGCTTCCTGGCCCACGCCTACTTTCCAGGGCCGGGAATAGGAGGCGACACGCACTTTGACTCGGATGAACCGTGGACACTGGGCAACCCCAACCATGACGGTAAGCTTTGATAAGTGTTCTTAGGACATTTTAGGATGGCTTTGCACGAGATGATATCAGACATGTTTCTGAAACAACCTTCGTGCCAACTTTCAGCTTCCTAGGGCAAAAACTGTGGCCACGAAAGGGTGGGGAAATTGTCATGGATCAACATAGCGAGCTATAGAAAAAGTACTCTCTGCTGAGGTCAATGACGGGACCTGCAAGGCTGTATGAGGGGCAGGGTTAAATAGTCAAGGCAGGGCCAACCATCACTGATGAAAAAAGAACGCTGCTAAGTCCAACGATACCTTCCATTTGTGTCTATGTCAACCGGTGCATGAGTTATGAAAGGTGTTGTGGCAAAAGTTGTAAAGTCTGTTTAGAGTTTCTGTAAAGTTTGGTCATGTTCGGTGAGCCTGCAAAGAGGTTTTGCACCTTATTACAGACCACTCCCATTACCACACCCCCTTTTTGCCAGTTGAACATGATCACAAACACACCTTCACTCACTTGACTTTGATGCCAAATTTCAGCGTCCTAGGCCAAAAAATGTGCCGCCAAAGGGCGTGTTGGTGAAGATTTTCAGTCATCCAGGTCATGGTAATCTTAAGTGCTATATTGTAGGAAAGTTGAGATTCTTGAAGATGTTTCAGAGGCTGAACTGAAGAAGCCTCTTGGTTGAGAGGTGAAATGTCTTCAAGAAACTCAATCATGTCCAGCTGCCCCCGATATAGCACTCAAGATCAGCTAAAGATTTTTGGGAGCCAACCAACAGAGTGACCTGTAGAGCAGCTGGTTGCATCTAAAAAGTTCTGTCAGCAAACTCACTTCAAATGGATTTACATGGGAGTCGATATTTTGCGTCTGAGCTCTGACCTGAGTTCAGCAGCAGCAGGGAGGGGAGTGATGAGCTTTACTCACCTCTAGAGGAGCATAGACACAGAGTTTACAGATGGATGCTGAGGTGGAACCAGGGCTTTGAAATGCTATATGAACAGCAGCAGCAACAAGTAGCTTTCATGTGAGCGTTGTGGAAGCAGGATTGGCAGCAGAAGGATGAGTCGAGCCCTGGCTGCTTATGTACACCCTCATCTACTCTCACTGACAGATTCTGATGCTCTGACAGCAGGTCTCGTATTGAATTGTAATGCCAACTGGATATTGGTTTTGCTGGTCAGTGTGTTGTAGATTTCCAGTGTGATCTGGTGTGATTTAAGCCTGATCAGTTTAGCAGACTTGGATGTTTTCAAACAGCAAGCCAGAGGATATCTCCCCTGGTGAACTAAAGTAATCATAGCACCTCTCACTCCTCTGTGACCTCGAGCTTGTGCCCTAGCGAGCACTTGCCCTTAGAGCTTTACAGCTTGTCAGGCTGTATGTAAGCCTTTAGCTGGGTCCCTAAGTCATTCTGCTGTGTGAGTTGCATGTTGAGCAGCTGCGTTGCTGTTTAGCATCGTGGTGAAGTCCAACAGATCTCTACTGGTGTGTGTGTGGCAGCCAGCAGCCTGTCGACTAAGCTCCCAGGTTGACCTCTGACCTGTGTGCAGCCTTCAGTGTGGCGATGACAGGGGGCTTGTAAGAGAGTAGATGGAGAAACAGATGGAGGAAATAATGGAATGAATAACGAAAACACTGTAAAAGAGACACAACACAAGTAAGGGTAAATAGGGCGAAGAAAATCCAAGCAAGTTTTGAAGGTTAATTGGATTCTTGGTTGAAGGACCCCTCCGCTCAGAATGTGTTTTTCTTATGTTTATGTCCTCTGAAATGTCTGACCTTGACCATACTGACCTGGAGATGTGCTTCTGGCCCCATTTCAGAGTTTTTGTTTTACACTGTTGCAGTGCCATCCATTTTCTAACCACTTATCCTGTTAGGGGTCGCAGGGTGCTGGAGTCTATCCCAGCTGACACTGGGCGAGAGGTAGGGTACACCCTGGACAGGTTGCCAGACTATAGCAGGGCTGACATGCAGAGACTGACAACCATTCACACTCACATTAGCCCCTTTTTCACTGCAGGAACTTCTTTCATTTGCCCGGGATTTTGAAAAGCCTCGGAGCGTTTCCACAGATATTACCTTGGGAAAAACCTTCCCCTTACCCCCAACTTTCCCCTGAAAAAAGCACCTATTCACACCTACAGCCAATTTAGAGTCACCAATTAATCATGCATGTGGGAGGAAACTGGAGCACCCGGAGAAAACCCACACCGACAGGGGGTGAACATCAGAACTCCGCACAGAAGGGCTCCCGCACCAGGGATCGAATCAGAAACCCTCTTGCTGTGAGGCGACAGTGCTAACCACCACACTACCTTGCCGCCCCCCAGACAGCTATAGACTCATTATAATGTTTAGATATGGAAAATAAGGACTCGGCATGAGTACTGCGCTGCTCAGAGCGCTGTTTGCTTGTTTATTCAAAGTTAATTCACATTGGTCGTGTTTCCAAATTGCACCAAATTCGACAATTATTGGGTCACCAGCAATACACCTGCCACAAGTACATTGGTTAAACGGCTCATGAGATGTGCGAAGGACACACATACATACACACAGAGATTCTGTGCCTTATAGTTAGAGACTGTGGGAAAACCATGTTGGACAAAATATTGGTGTAACACACTTAAAAAGATGTCTGGAGGGGGGCTTTAATATTCCTGACCGAACGCTTGTCGCAGCAGGCAACTTGTTTCAACTTTGTCCCTCATATTCTAAAAGATGTTTTCAGCCTTCTTCTTTGAATCCCTCATTAAATCCGAGGGACAGGCCTGCTCTGTGGTCCACCAAGACAACTCAAGGGGAGTCATGACTGTCTCTGACTCATGAGTCAAAACAATGACAGCGATGACTGAGCGAGGGACAAGGAAACGCTCTGAAGAAATAAGGACACAAATGAGAGGAAAAAAGAGGAGTCACTAGCAGGAAGGCAGCAGAGATAACACAGAAAGAGAGGATAAGAGAGAATGGCAGAGTATCTCTAGACAAATATTGGAGGTTCAAGAGCTCACGAGAGACAGACGGAGAGGGAAAGACTGAGAAGTAAAGAAAACATTTGAAGAGGAAAGGGGAGAGAGGAGAGCAGAGGAGATGAGTGGGAGCTGTTGAGCACTAGGCGTCGGAAATAGAAGTGAGCAACTTGCTGTCGAAGACTGAATTTTAAGTAGGAGCGCATGGGCTTTTGTAGGCTTAGATAATATGTTGTGAACGGCTATATTTAAGGCTTTTGAGAATGCGTAGTTTGATCGAACTTACAAGAATCACTCCCTGCAGGTTGAATAACACGATGAAAGTGATGACAATCACCTCGAGTGAACTATTGACGCGCCTGCTGTTTCATCACCCACATGATCTGCCCCTGGAAACTCATTAGACATATTTAAACACACATATGTGTACATGTGCAGGTGAATAGCCATTCTGAGCACGTGCACACACACACACACGCGCGCGCATCCCTGCTGTCGCGCCTCGGAGGAAGGAGAAGCAGCTGTCATTGAAGGCTATGATTCACCCCCTTCACCACTCACATACAGACACACTCTCTTTCTCTACCCCTCAGTGCAATATTAATACAGCCCTGCTGCGGCCCACACTTCTGTGAAAGCATCCCATAATGCATGCAGTTCTATTACGCACTCTCCAGCTGGCTTTCTTGCCAAATATGAACATGCACTGGCTGAATCCTGACTGCTGGCCGTGGCGGGGGGTGCTCTTACTCCTGCATTATGACTGGTGTTACACTGAGATGAATCTCTGAAGGCTCATGCAGCTTGAAGCTGCCCGTGGACAGAATTTTCTGCTTGAGATTTATCTTCAAAATTCACTTTTCTTAAAATAAAAAATACTACAAGCATCAGGTACTGCTGGTATTGTTTTTTTGTCTTAGCACTCAGCTCACGCAGTGTGTAGATTTAGTCTCATATTAAGAACCTGTAAGATAACAGTGCCACAAGTCTAACTAATGTTAGTGCTAGTAGTAAACACAGTCGCGTGACAGTGTGTGCAACCAGTGTAGCATTTATCAGCGCCATACGCCATGAGACAATCTCTTGTGTTTTGTGATATGATGTCGATACTCTGGCTGCAGTGTTTGTGAGTCATGCTTTCTTTTCTCTTAGAAAAACACATTTAAACTCTGAAATGCTGTTGTAGCTCTTTGGCATTGAGAAGAGGTGTGTGGGTGTGTGTCGGTGTGTGTGCATTTTGGTACACTTTGGTTAATCGTAGCTGTCTGTAAAACTGAAAGCTCGTCATCATGCAATAAAACATACATTTAAAACTACAAAAACTAATGATAGTTCAATTTTTTTGACTAATACCTCTATTAATACACGATTATGATTAAAATCTAATGATATATTGAATATGTATTTTACATTTTATGGAAACATACAACACATAACAAACGAGAAGTAAAGACACTGAAAAAACACTCCTATTCAAGAAGCAAGAATCAGGTTTTTTTTCCAATTAGTGGTTGATGAATATAATGGTTGACAACTAATCAATTTGTTGTTGCACCGGCAGACCATATATCAGCCCAATCAAAAGAGTACCTGTAACAGTGAGCAGATTGGAAAGCTTAGTTTGCATTCAGAATGAAAACAGTCCTGCTGTTCAAACAATGCAAGGGGCTGCTTTGCTCTGTTGCTTCAGGTATTGATGAGACACGAAATACAATTTAGAGAGTCCAGTCTGAGTAACAGATCCAAAACTCTTTTACAACTCTAGAATTCCAGCATTTTATGTTTCATTGTTGTCAAAGCAGTGCTCACTCATATGTGATTCTAATTGCCTCATTGTTAACGCCGGAACACCAGTGAACACCACGTGTCAAAAAATATGCTAATATTATCAGTGTGTAACCCCACAGTGGCAGTGACAAGATGTGCATCGGCATCTTTGGACATCCCTTAAGGCCACTGTCCTATTTCCTGGAATGAAATGCATTTTTTCCCCCACTGGCTCTCTGCTTGTACATACCAGCTCCCGTAGCAGCTCTTTTTCTCTGCTCCTATGGCAGCTTGACTCCTCTCCTCTCCATCGATGCACGCAGAGAACTCTGTTGCTGTTGCTATCTCATGTGTGAGGAAGAATGGATGAGGAGAGACTCTTTGTTGAAGTCGATAAATATCCCGAGATAAACAACCCACAATCCCGTCCCCCAAAAAGATATGGCCTGGCGAGTCCTAGCTGTGAAGATCGGCTCTTCAGGTGAGAAGTCAGATTTAATTCGGGGCCTTCCACACATGATTTTAAGCTAATGCAGAGGTGGAGGAAGTACAGATCTTTCAGTGAAAGTTGTAAGAACTTTGCGTGGTCGTCTGTTAACGAGCTGCAGCGCAACGTGTCCATTGTGTTCTAGTAGCAGCACTTGACGCACATCACATGATGTGCTGCATTGCAGCGGTGCAGGTGTGTCTTCAGCTTTAGGCCCAGTTCAGACCAAAGATTCGCAACGAGACGAGTTAAAACAGGCAGCTACTTGCAACATGCTGTTCTGCAACGTTCTAAAAACCTGCTGGTTCACACCAACGCAACTATATGAGATGGTGTATCTTCACTATGCAACAACTCTCTGTACTTTTGTTCTGATTTTCAGGTTTTCGGGCTTCTGTTGTGGCTGAATATAATTTGTAGCTTCTTAAAATATGAATGAGGATAGTGATAGTTAGATACTGGCTACAGCTGCATTTGTAGTGATGATCAAACGGCGAAAAACCGAAACAAAATGAGCATCAGATGGACTGTGTTCATGATAAATACGCTGTACTAATGCAAATAACCAGCATTATTAGTAATTTTGACTTTAGCAGTGGACAAGCGACACCATCAACTGGCTTGAATCGAGCTCAGACCGATCAGTTCACACCACTGCAACTTTTCTCAGCAACCTTTTAGAACAATTTTGTCTTGTCACAAATCATTAGTCTGAACTGGGCTTTAAATGTCCCTCCTTCCATATGTGAAGATGGCCGCCGAAATCAATCTCCAGAATACATTGTTTTAATATAAACATGTGGTAGATGTTCATTTTAATCTAGATGTTGTCTCAAAATCTCTGCCAGCAGAGGTAGATAATTCCATATAGTTCCAATGCAACTAGTTTCAGGGATTTGTAATCCATCCATCATCCATCTCCTCTCTATTCCTGTATCCATGCTTTGTGGGGAACAGCTGGGAATGATGTAATTTTTAGCCCAGATCCGCACATGATGTCTGTGTGTCTGGCTTTGCTTTCCCCTTTTTCATCTCTTGTTTTTTTAGGCTCCTCTCCCTCCTTTTATTGTGTTTTAAAAGTTGCAACAACAACACACACAGACACACACTGGAGATGAGCTCCTGTCCAGTAAGCTGCCCGTGCCTGTCATACCTAATCCCCCGCGTTGTTGTCGAGAGGGATCAGTCGTCCCGGCGACCGCTGCCAGCATCGCACCGTAGATGTTACTGTTGTTGTTTTGGATGATGATGTCACTGATGCACACTGGAGGATGAATCCCCGTCTGCGTGGTGATAAACACTCTCAAACACTCTCACTCACACACACGCATGCATCTGCACTGTTTTGTCTGCACCTTCGCTCACGCTGCAACTCAGGCATCTGAGGATAGAGGATTACTCAAAAGTTGCATTCAGTGGGATTTTTAGCACACACAGCAGAATGAGGTTCTTATTAGGATTAGCTAATGGCATTTTAACAGAGACTTGGAGACACAGTGCACGCCGGCTGCTTTCTATATGTGTGTGTGTGATTTGATGCTTTTATCACAGAGAAGAGAAGGTGGTGTGATGTCAGCAAAATCAGACACGCTGAAAAAGGCAGATAACCGTGCCAGCATCAAGAGAGTGGTACTGATCTGAGGATTTATTTTGCAAAACATTGATTGCTGCTGGAAATAAGTGAAACAGTTTCTCAGTGTGTTGCATATTTTAATAACAGTCGTTTGTTTACACCAAAGAGCTGCGTTCATTTGCTGCCTCTTGGCTGTTATGAAATATCTACCTCTTGTGACTTCCTGTTACATCACCGTCATCAGGATATTGATTTGACTGTAGACACATTGTCATTGTATCAAAGTAATCAGAATTCTATTCAACCTAAGCACCTGGATTCATCCTCCGTCTTTCTTTATCTCCAGTTTGATTTTTTAATTTGATCTTGAACCAAAAAATGAAAATGAATCAGCCTTTGTCACACAACAATCAGCATATTGTTGAAGTTAGAGTTTTGCATGTGCGTAAAGCTGAAAAGAAAAGTTGAATTATAGATGAGGCGATCAGAAGAAAATACTTTGTGTGTTTTGTGTTTTTGCACAATAATTATTAAGGTTGTTTATTCATTTCAGTCATTTTCTAAGCAAAAATCTCAAATTCATTGGTTTCAGCTTTTCAAATGTGACACGTGTTGTGGGTGGCTGATTAATGGTTTGGCTCTCTAAAGCCCCATTTCTACCAAACACTTTCAGTATGGTACCTTTGGAACCAAAGTAACCCATCAGACCTAGTACCTAGACGCTGGGTCAGCTTAGCGTTTCCCTGGTAAACAGTACTCATAAATGTGGACGGGGTTGTTGTCACTCACTGCTCCTTCCCGCACTCGCTGTATTTCCTCATCAGCAGTGACACAGATGGAAGTCTGCGCCTCGTTTATTGTCCACAGAACGAGGCTGCACGCAGACATTTTCAGAACAAAATACAACAGGCTGCAGTGAGAGTCTCTCTCCATGGGATATTTAAAAATAGCAGCTTTGTGCATTTAGTCCTTCTCAGGCAAGCTCAGGGGTTTAGTGTTGCTGCAGCCCACAGGAACAATTCTCCATGATGCTTTTTTTTTCTCCAAGTGATGGGACGTGAGAACCAGAATCTAAATTAATATATATATATATATAAACACTTGAAGATCCACTCATTACTGAAAGTGTCTGTCATATAAAAACTAAAGTAATGGTCAAGTTAACCTGAATTGTCACCGGCAGTCGGCCCAGTGAATTAAGATATTTTTTCTCTGACTCCAGCTGCTGTGAGAGGCAGCAAAACATCCTTTCATTTTATAGTTCCAGTTTACTAATAAAACTCTCCACAGTATGAACAGTGGTTACATGAGCCTCAAAACCAGACACAACTCAGCCCTGAGCAGAGTGACCGTCCTCTACTGACCAATCAGACTGCAGTGTTCACAGCTCCACCTTTTAGTACCAGATCTGTGTGCTAGGTACCCCAACAGAGGGGGGACCAAACATGGGACGGTACAGAACAGTTTTGTTGGTACCATCCACAACTTTTCACAGTGGAAACAGACAAAAAAAATTGAAAAATGTAATCTGAACTCCTGTCAGACACCATTTGTATTTATTCCTGTCATTCACTTTGAAAGCGCTGCAGTAGACAAAGTATGGCTGATTCATGAAGCTGAAATGAGGAGTGAGATGAGGAAAGCCTAAATAAGGTGGCAGCTGGCTGGAGGAAGTTTGCCAGGGAGCTGAGAGATTCTGGCAAACGCCCATCAGTAATAACAGCCTACTAGCTGTTGGTTATATTTTATGTCATTTTCAGTAGATATTACATTATAAAATGAGCTTACTGTTTAAAAAGTGCAAACACAGGAAGATAGCAGCCTGTCTTTTAAACGGTCGCGTCTCCAGTCTGATCTGGAGTACACAGCTGATAAGTATGTGGTTTGTTTACATGATGCTGCAGTGCTATCAGTGTTTCTGTA
Source organism: Cephalopholis sonnerati (assembly GCA_019142605.1). Classification (NCBI taxonomy): domain Eukaryota; kingdom Metazoa; phylum Chordata; class Actinopteri; order Perciformes; family Serranidae; genus Cephalopholis; species Cephalopholis sonnerati. The sequence goes on from JAGQAX010000021.1 coordinate 28,010,103, forward strand.
AGCTAAATAAACACAGATGATATTTGACCAGAATCCCTCCCATCTTTCAGGCCAGATGGACCAGCACCAATTTTTCACTAACGGAAGCTGTGGTCAAGGCTGTGTTATTGCGTCTGTTTCACACTAAACAAGTGCTGAGGTTGACAGTAGACTCCATGATCACGCCACACATGCCAAACCCCGGCAGCAGAACCTTTTTATTTGCAGCATATCATGCCTGAGAAGAGTTCACCAGAGAGTGAAGAGTGTTTGACACAGAGGTTTGGAGAAATCCTTTCCTATGAAGACTAACTGACGGATTCACCCTCCCTTTCTCTTTCTCCGTACGCTACAGAGTGTGTTGTCAGCCTTTGGTGCTGCTTTAACAACGGAGCTTGCTGTTGAGGGAAAGGATTTGTTTAAGCAATATTTAAATGAACAAACATTCCCAACAGTGGATTAGAGAGGCACGTTTGACTCGAGGAAATTGTTTGTGGGTTTTACTCCATCATAATCAAGACTCTGTTCATATCAGATTGGTCGCGTTAACGAAGTGGAACACATCTTCAATTGACAGAGGAAGTAAATTGGATATCTACAACCTGGCAGTTGGCAAATGAGGAGTTACACATGACATGAGCAGCGATACTGTACACCAGAAAGATCAACATTCATTGTTGATTTTATGAAATTGAGCAACATCTCGGATGATTTGCAAACTGTTTGATTTGTGTATCCATGCTGGAGGTAGATAACAGAGCTGTGTCATCTCAAATCTGATCAGTTCATGTCTGTCTTTCCTCTTTGAGCTGTCAAAGACGGATAGAGTCAAATATTAAGAAGAAACAGACTGACGTGATCTGTCCTTGGATCTTCTTTTGTTTGTACATCCCTCACTCTCAGTCTGTATCATTTTATCTTACACTGCAGAATTCACACATTATTGTGTTAAGGATTGCAACGAGAGCTGCTAACATATTTCAGCCAGGATGATGCACAGTGTGAGACGAGGGGTGGGTGATAAGCCAATATTCCCATTGAGAGTGCAACATCCCAGAGAGAAGTGGTTCTGGAGCGCCTGCCGCTACCCTACATTCCTACACTGCTTGGCTTTAGAGACTGATGGATGAATAGCTATGAGCGCTCAGGAGATGGAGGGATAGATGGATGCAGGGGTTGGATCAGAGTATTATGTAGGGAGAGTAAGAAGATGAAATATGATCATGGAAAATGTTTCAACAAAGGTAAAATTGGGATGCAGAGCGCTGGAGGGCAGAAAGGAAAGGATTGTAGAGGGATTTAGTGTGAACACAGGATAAGGAGGAAAAAAACTGGATCTGGAGATCGTGATGATTAGATTGTCTTTTCATCAGAGCCCAATGTGGCACGAGCACTTTTGAAAGGAGAGCGCGTTCGTAGGAGGCGTCTTCATTTGACAGTTTTCCATTTCTGCCAAAAAAAAAAAAGAAAGAGGCGAACAAGCAGACGCTCATCCGTGCGTTATCACAAGGTCATCTTTGTGGGCTGAGGCCGCTGTGTTTTTCTTTGTGAAAAATCAAAGCGATGCACGCAGGAATAGATAAGACAGATTCCATTTTGACTTTCAGTCACAGTCAGGCTGATTGGATTTTACAAAAAACATCTTGGCACCAGGAAAAAAAAAGTTTCATCGCTGCCACTGCATACCATGACTGTACACAAACACCCAGCCTCACCCGAGGGTGACTTATAAGGCCTGGTATGCCTTCAAGGACCTCCAGCCTCCAGTAATATCAGTGAAAACTATGTAACATAACACAGCATGCGAGCTGGACCTACACACAGGAAATGAGAGATTCCAAGGCTTTATTGTTTTCTTCACCCTCACCCCCAAAATGAGCCAAAGAGGTTAGAAAAACACACGGTTACTAGGAGGAAAAATACACCAAGAATTTATGTTTCCAGGTATCGGGATTAGATAACAGGGCACTCAATAACAGAGTGATGATTGGCTGTGGGAGGGGATGTCAGGACGGGGCTGGACATTGATCAGCTGATTGATTGATGGTCGCGGGAGAAAGCTCAGCTCCCTGGCATCGATCGGCAGAACCGTTTATCATTGACGTCCAATCCTGTAACTTGATTGTACATTCAAAGCGCCCGTCGTTTTGGGTGTTTTTACCAGCAGACAATGAAAGAAGATCAATCTTGTGCTTCTTAGCAGTGGACAGTGCAGCATTGTTACATGGAGCAGTCTCTGTGGAGTGAGAAGCTTGTAATGAAGGAGAAAACAGAAGAATGGTAAAGAAGAGAGGAGAAAATCAGAGGTGCTAGAGCAGGTAGAGTACACAAGAGGAAAAAAAGAGGAGAGGGTGAGGAGCAGAGGAGCATATGGTGTCCTTGCAGGTTTATTTTTAGGTTGCTTCTCCTACTGGGTGATGAGGAGGAAGCAGTGGACTCTTTTTCCACCCTGTTTCTTTTTCTTTTTGCTCCTCCCTTGTCACTCTCGCACTCACACTCTCCATTAAGTTCAGTGGGCTTAGTTGGCATGCTGCTCGATGTGTTTCCAGAGCTCTGTTAAAGCTGCTGAAATAATAATGACTACAAAAGAAACTGGCAAAAACGAGTATGTGGCCGACTGTTTATCTAGAGAAAAGTCAAAGGATGAAATGGAGAAACCATCTTTATTTGCTTGATTTACTTGATGATATTTCCTTCTTGCCGTCCCTTTTTTTTGCGGCAGGCAGTAACATATTTTACAGCCAGCCTTACCCCAGAGTGAAGAGTAATTTCTCCTTGTTGTCCAGACATTGAAATTACAGTGTGTGTTTTTCCAAATGTTGGAAAGAATGTGTCTTTATGTTTTAGTTTGTCTGGAGGGTGAGGTCTGACTGTCTACTGTCGCACTACAGTCATTCAGTCTGTGCATAGTCATGGTCTTTTTAGGGTTTCTTATCAGGTATTGTGGTCAGTTGGTCTGCCGCCGTATGTTGCTCCATTCCCATAACTGATTTCGTCTAATAGTCTGAGTGACAGTCTCATACTTTGTGGGACAAGGCCTGAAAAGTTAAGAGGTAAAGTCACTATTTGTGATGTGGCTCCAGATTAGGGCTGGGCGACTGATCCACTTTTATTCTCAGTCATGATTTTGGCTTCCAATGATTACGAAAAAAGGTTAATCGAGGTAACATTTTAATTACACTCTGTTGGATCTTGCAGAGATGCGTTTGTTTTGTCTTTATGTGTCATGAATCCAGTGCACCCCTCTCTTTACAGCTGTGTTCTTTTGCCCAGCCCTAAAAGCCTGTGCTCACTCTCAGCCAGGGTGTGGCATGTTTAGTTCACCTTAAGCCTTGTATTTCAGTTAAATTATATTTGAAGTTAAAGAAAATCCACTGTTAAAGTTGTTTTTGTAAGTTCAATAAATGTCTAGTCAAAAGGTAATCATGTTTAATAATCAGGATCTCAGTATTGACTAAAATTACCATGATTTTTGCCCTGATCGAGGGGCCTTTCTCCAAATCTGTTAAAAAGTTCAAGAAGTTTTACCTTTGCAGAACTATGTAGGCAGAGATACAGGTAGATTTTTGTCTCAGTAACTGTGTTGGATGTACTAGAATCCCATTCTCTCAGTGAAACCCAGTGCATTGTATTAATTTTTTTTTTTAATCACAGTCCATTTTCAGCACGATTAGTCATTTTTAGGTGCTCTGCAATGCCTTATTAAGTGTATTATATTACAACTGCTTTGTCTTGGGATGAGACAAAGCTGTGAAATTCTCAGGAAAACATTTGTTGAGTCCTCAAAAATTGTCATAATGTGAAACCTACAAACTTTTTTGAGTGGAATTTGGTTTTGAAGTTAGTCCTCTATGGTGTAAAATGAAAAACTTCACAAAAATAAAAAGCAGGGCAGTTTATCTGTGAAAGAAAGTGATTTAACTAAACTTTCATTGTCAGTGTAAAAGTCTGACAGTGAGCCTACACTGTAGCTTACGCACGTGGCCTACACTGTTTCTTATCTGTGAAATAAAAGTAATAAAGGCTTCATTTTCAGTGAGGTAAATGGTTTTCAGCTTACAAAGAAAGACAAGAGGTCTGCATCATCGCGATGGGCAGTTACATATCTGGGGAAATGCGTGGATTCAATGCAGAAGTATAAATCCCACTTAAAAAGGTCTGACCCATTTAGAGATAAAGAAGCGTGTCGTCGGCATAAAGGAGGATTTGCCTTCTTTGTCGTAAACTAGATAAGGTAATTGTTATTGTTGTTAAACCATCAAAAACCCACTGGTCAAAATAATGACTTCTAACGCTTCTGTTTTTGTCTCCCCACTCTCGCTCATCTGAAGGGTAACCCAGAAAAGTTAAGTAATTGCTCATTCTTTCAAGGTTGTTCAGCTTCTCAGAAAACCTTCCTTCATCTTACAGTGTGTTTTATAAAGATCTTCAATCTTCCCGATGTCCTTCTGTCTCTATCTGTGTCCCTCTATCTCCCCTACTCTGCCGCCGGCTCGCTCTATCTCTCCGAGAAAATAAATGGGGAGAATCAGATGCTTTTTCTTACCACAGGCGCGGATCTTTATCTTTTACTGGAAGCATGTGTATGTGTGAGTCCTGAGGACGTCCAGCGCGGCTACATTTGGGCAGGCGGTAGGAACAGTATTGATGGTTGGGTTACTGTAAGTAGAAGAGTTTGTGGGAGGACACAGGCGGTAAAACAGCACAGAAAGCTACACACACACATTTCAAGGGTGCTGGAAGAACTCACTACCTTGTAGGCAGTTTATCTCAAGGATGCAGTGTGTCAGTTGACATTACATGATGTAACACTGTGATATGATACGGTGCAATATAATACATCAGTGCAAGACACGACACGATCCAGTCCAGGAACATGATGAATTAACTTTATGTAATATTATATACACGTCTATAGACAGATATATGTTTTACAATATACAGCACACTGCATAGCTGTGAGATATAATAATGCATAAAGCTCCGTATGCTCAAGGAGCAGCAGGGTTTTGGCTTTTTTTTCCCCCCTGGCTTTGCTTCTCAGGAGTGATACAGGCTGTCCTGACTCCTAACCTGTGATTGGTGGATGTTTTTGGAGCTGTACATAGGCTGACAGGACAGGTGCAGACACTGTTCAGGGATGGAAAAAATACCGCCACCTCTTCTGCTTCTTTTTCCAGTAAAAATATGAATACTGTTCTCAGAAAAAGACACCAGAATTTAACATCCACCAAAGATAAGGCAGGCAGCACAGGTCAAGTGGTCTTTTGAGTAAATATGCAGCATTATCTACTAATTAAACTAGATGTGATTTTAAATAAGGATGGGGCTTTAATGATACAGGAAATCTCTTTAGGTGAAAGACTTATGTAATATTGAAAGCATGATAACAAGTTTCCTCCTGATGTACTGTTTGCTAGCATATCTCTATCTCTGTGTACATGTACCGGTGCATTTAACTTTTGAAAGTACAAAAAATTTTTTATTTATTTACATTTTTAATGCATCAAAAGACTTTTAACTGGCCCCCATTGGTGTCTTTATCCCTTTTTCCAGGCACTTTTGTCATGGTTGACCAAAAACATCAACTGCTGTGACATTTTTTGTGACAGTACAAAATACGGGGAAATTGTATATCATGTTGTATGGGCATGCCCAAAAATACAACCATATTGGCAAGAGATTGCAGCTGAGATTCATAAGATAATTGGGATGGATTTAGTCTACTCGTTTGTCACGTTATACTTAGGAAAAATGCCTGAAACATTCCTAAACAAAGATAGGTATTTATTAAAGATATTTTTGGCAAGTAGCAGGAAAGCCATAACTCGCAAATGGTTGCAAGTTGATCCTCCAACGTTGGCCCAATGGCTGGGGATTATAAATGAAATATACTGTATGGAAAGACCTTTATTTAAGACTTGAGATGGAAAAATGTACAAAACATTGGAAAAATGGATTGTGTACAGGTGCTGGTGAAAAAAATGTGACACTGTATCCCTGGATGCGAGTGAAAAATGTTCTTGGATTTGACCTTGTAACACCCGTGACGACCTCATGTTCTTTGTTTCTTAAATAAAAAAGAGCTACAAAGGGAAATCATAAATGTTTTATTATGTAATTTAGCTGAATTTCCTGATTATTCTGATAAAGACTGCACCGTAATATGACTTCAGATTTTACATGGTCACAGTCGCAGTCATCCTTAACAGGATTAAATTGAAAAATTCAGCCAACTATATAAGAAAACATATAGTCATTTCGTTCATAAGAGCTTCGAAATATTATACAATATCAGTTGAGCTGACTTGAGCTGTAAAGAAATGTGTAGTGACACTACTTTACATTGTGCGTGGTGAGAGGCGGGAACATTTTGAGCAGAAATTCACTACGTTTCTCAGCAAACCTAATACGGAAAGTGTTTTTTAAATTGGGACTTTTTTGGTGATGTCACATATTCACACCTATGTAATATATTTTTATTTAACCTTTCTTTAACCAGGAAGTCCCATTGAGATTGACAGTCTCCTATAAGACAGATCTTGCCGAGGTAGCAGCCAATCAAAACACATTTAAAATGCAACAAATACAACATGTAATACAAAAATCAACTAAAACAACAACTATTCAAACATAGTGGCCTCTCAAGAAAAACGAGCACATGTCTCTGTCACCACATTCTTTATGATGCCCTTAAATTCATCAGTGGATCTAAGTATTTCTAATATGAAGATTATTCCATTAATTATTTCTGTTATTTGAGTGTCTTCGTCCTTTTTTTCTGCTTCAAGTATCCGTACCGTAACAGCACGAATAGAGGCGCATCAAAATCTAAGCAGCAAGGGGCTTGACTGGAGTGTTTTACAGTGTTGCGGTTGCGATATGTGGCTCTGTTTTTTCTGTCTGTGCGATGACAGCGTGTTGACAGTGTCCTCTTTATCCGCCACAATGTTATCAGATATGAAGTTGTTTTACATCTTGTTAAAGAATAGACATGTGGCGTGAAAACTGTCAGTTGCGTGAGGCTTGCAGTGAATTTGTGAGAATTGGCAGCCCTGCCAACATATTTTCTGTACCCAGTTATGTGCACCGGTGCATGTAGAGCTGAGAATTATGTGCACAGCTCAAATTTTATGTGCACCATCGTGCTTATACACGTGGTATTTCAACACCTAGGTACACTGATAGAATAATGTGTAAGTGCAGGAAATAGTATTCACACAGTTTAGAGCCCTTTGATTCATCTTGTTCATCCCTTTTCTGAATTAGAGGCATCAGTACTAAAAAAAGCCAAGCCCTCTGTATCTGTGTCAGAACATCTGATGGATTGCTTTACAGAAAGTAAATAAAGAAACTGCCTTATGATACAAACTGGGAGCTAAAGTTTTTAGACTTGCCGCGCTGGCAGATGGTGGTAGGAGGACGCCTGTTGGTTCTCTATATAGTAAATGACTAGAGACTGGCTGCTTTATGGTGCAGATCTGGAGCTTGAGATTCGCAGCACTGGCAGGTGCGACTTGAGTAAAGATCCATAGGAGGAAACATATTCCACTGTGTGAGCTCTTTACGTAAGTCAAAGCTGCCAATAACAGGGAGGAGTGAGTATCAGAAATCTTTTTATGGCAGAAAGTCCCTGAGTTTATGGGAAATACAAGTTTGGGGTCATATTAGCTGTGGTAATAGCACAGGTGTGAGATAAATGCTACCACGTGTCTGATCGTCTTTACACTAGTGTTTGAATTTGCTGCAGCACCTTTAATACCTTCCATATTGTGTGAGAGAATATCTTTGGTGGTTACACACCAAGTTAGTTTAATTTCCAACTATGAATGCCACTTTTGAGAGCGATAAGAAATTTAAATAATTGCTTTCACACTTTTACAAAGAAAATGAAATAAAGAGAAGGAAAGCTGAGATATCACCATGCGTTCCTGCCCACCAGGCTGCCACTAGAAATAGACGGCCGCCTACTGACAGCAGCATCAACTTCCACGTGGGCGGCTGTACTCTCTTCCGCCCCCACACATGAATACACACGCACACACTTACTCTCTCAGAAGCACACACACAAATGGTGCACCTGGGGAGGCTTGGCCTCCCACTAGTCAGTCAGATGCTTTCATAACCTCCTACCCATAATACTTAGCAAACAGAAAGTGTAAACAGATCGGCATTGTTATCAGTCTTCAAGGAATGCACTTGCATCTTTAGTGATGAATCTGTGTTGAAAGGATGAATTAGCCGTGTTATGACCAGTGTTATACATAACTCAGGGAACATTTTTAGAATCTTCAAGGATGCCTCGGCACACTCGTGACCCACTGAGCTGCTCATACTTCAGTAAAAAAAATCTCCCCATTTGTTACTGCTGAAATCATTACAGGAAAATGTGTTTGCTACAAACCCAGAGAGTCACTCGTAATGTCTGTACATTAAGACCTCGGGCTACAAACTCTGTGACACATCCACAAAGGCAGCATTTGTCTGTAAATATCAGATTTGTAGTCAGCATCCTGGAAGAAAGTCTCACCCAACAATGCTCCTTTTGATCCAGTCGTAAAAGCAAGGAGGGGTTTTGGCAACAGTTTAAAAGCAGTGAACATTTTCTTTCACTCCACTCATAAATAGAAAATAACAAGAAACGGCTACATTTTCCGAAGAAAACTTGTGTGGTCTCTGCTTAAATTTTGCAGTTGATGCATTTTAAAGCATGAAAGTTGCCATTTTTTGTTGAGGTGACGGTTGAAATAAACACTGAAAGAAGTGGAAATGTCAGCTAAAGTGACCTGAGGTTGGAGTATCAGTTGGGGTTAACCTGCTGAAAGGAGTTGAAGATTCAGATTGAAGATTAAATTTCAAGCATTGTTAGGAGTTGAAATGTCAGTCAAAGCTTCGGCGATGAGTTCAGCTGGAAGTGTCACTGTCAGTGGAAGTCATGAAGGAAATTGGTGCCAGTTAAAACTAAAAGATAACCGCTTCGACTCGCATGAAAGCAGTTGAAGTAAATTGTGTATGAACAGTGAACATTTGGGAGTGTTTTTTGATGTTGTTGATGTTCAAAGAGACCCGAGACCAGAAATGGTTTGAAGTGTCAGTGGAAGTGCAACCATTGAAAAGAGAAATACCGGTTGAAAAGAAAGCGATGAATGCAGTTAAAATTGAGCTGATGAAGTATAACCACTGAAAGCAGTTGAGTTGTCAATTGAAGAGTACGAGATGAAAGGGCTGGTAGAGTAAAAGATGAAAGCAGGTGAAATGCCAGTTGACGTGTCTGTGGTTAAAGTAGTTAAAATTTCAGCTGACGTGGAGCTGAACAGTTGAAACCGATTGAAACTTATTTCAGCACTTCCATTTTAACTGCTTGTTTTCCTTTTCCAGTATTCCTTTTTCGACTGCCACTTCAACTTTGTAGCGAGCACTGAGAGAGAAATGTCAGTTGGCAGCCGTGGAAAAGCAGTGGACATTTTCTTTTTTCCCCAAGACGATGGAAAAAAAGAAGCAACAAGCCAGGCGTTTGTTAAAGTTGAGGATTTATTGGTTGGTGAATCATCACTTGTTTTGCTAAACTTAGCGGAGAATCTTTATGACCTAAGGAGGGTCCAGAGTGGTGCTTTACAAAGTATGATACTCAGACCACATTAAAAGAGGAGCATTATTGAAGACGTTTATCAGATCTGTACTAGATTCTTCTGGCGTTTCGGGTTTTTTAGGTTTATTGAAAATTCTGTTACCATTGCCTCTCTGTCTCGTTCACCACTACAAGCTCAGTTTAGAAAGTTTCCTCCAGCAACATTACTGTTGGCTGTTTGCTGTGTCCATGGACACAGCTGCAGAAGTGTGCGCCAACCATTGCATGCGCATGCATTATTAATGATTAATGATCACAATGAAAATGTACACACATCCCCATCTCGCTCGCAGGTGCTGCACAGAGATAAACATGACAAGAATAAAGGATGTCCTTTCCTTGGCAGCAGTTTTTCCCTCCTTTCTGCAGGTTTATTTACCTGGAGTCCACAGGAACGGCCAATATTTGGATCCCTGGCAGTGCTCCACGCACAGAATTTCACTCTGTAACAGCCTCTGTAAATAAATAATTACTCCAGTGTACATATGTTGCTCCCATCAGCCGGGGTTTTGTTCTCTGACAAGCTTGTGAGAATTAAGTGTAATAGATTCAACAGCACAAGTGTTGCTCAACCAATATCAACAGCCTAGAGCGAGGGGAACAGAGACAGAGAGGGGGCAGGCAAACAGTGGAGGGGTAGAAGGAAAGGGGAGGAAGGCGAGCAAGTGGAACAACAGACTGTTCTCTATAGCATAGTGCTGCTCAGTAAATGTGTCGGCAGCACGGTGGTTCATTGGGACCTCTGGCACACGGTAACCTTATAATTTCAGGTGTATAAAATGTACCGGAAATCACAAGTTTGTGGATATTACTATAGATATTCCTGTAATCATATGTGCTGATGTCTGCTTTGACAGCAGATGCTTTACTCGCTCATGCCGATTATGACCTAATAATACTTTACCGTCCAGGGGATGCCCCTATTTTTTTCCTCATAATGCTGCATCGTCAGGCATTGTTTTTATTATTGATTTATGTGCTGATAATTTTCTTCATTTAGTGGTTTTAACTATAAAAATTACAGTTTATTATCACATATGACAAAGAAAAACATCAAATTCTGACTTTTAAGAAGCATGAATTGTTTAAAATATCTCTACAACAATTATTTGATTATCAAAACATTTATTTCATTCATTCATTTTCTAACCGCTTATCCTCTTGAGGGTCACGGGGGGGCTGGAGCCTATCCCAGCTGACATTCAGGCAAGAGGCGGGGTACACCATGGACAGGTCCCCAGACTATCACAGGGCTGACACATAGAGACAGACAACCATTCACACTCACATTCACACCTACGGACAATGTAGAGTCACCAGTTAACCTGCATGTCTTTGGACTGTGGGAGGAAGCTGGAGCACCCGGAGAAAACCCACACTGACATGCATCAGCACGGGCTCCCCCACCCTTGGTTCGAACCAGGAACCCTCTTGCTGTGAGGCGACAATGCTAACCACTGCACCACCGTGCCGCCATTATCAAAACAATTAATTCTAAGTCAGTAATCAGCTAAATATTTCAGCTCTACTTCACTGTGATCATTTGGTTTCACCACTCGTGGATACCGTGGTTATGTAAATAATGACCCAATGATGCTTTACCAGCCAGAACATTTAATTTTTTTATCGTCTGCTCATATTGCTCATGTTCGACAACTTCCCTATTTGCTCATAGTCTCAATGAGTGAAAGGAAAACGCGAAAACTCTTCTCAGAAAGAAAAAGAACCCACATATTTCTTAAAATGTTGAACCGTAAAATTCATACAGCAGCTTAAATTTTTATGGATTATCACACATAACTATCAAATATGACATTTGACTAAGATGTGACATTTGTTTAATGTTTTCTACACAGGCTGTATATAAAGATACATCTATACAGTCTGTGGTTTTCTAAATAAAGTTTTCAGATTTGGGATTTTATTTACGTTTTCTAACATTCATGAATATAGTCATGATTTGAACCATATAACAGAAAACATGAGTAAAAAACAAACGTAATTGGGGACCCACTCAAATGAGCACCCAAGCATCCCAGGGACTCACTATATAGAAAATCTGTCAACATCAATGCATCGGACGGTGTTTTCCAGCCTGATTTGTAGCAGAAACTGGATTTACTTGACTGCTCATCAATGCTGACTGAATGTTGGTGGTAGGGTGCCACATGTAATCCCGACTTTCTCTTGGCTGCAAATACAATATATACCAACAAGGTCTCAATCTCAAATTGTGACTGCAACAAACCAGAGGACGAAAAGGACTGGCATTTTAACTCCAACGTGGTTCCTGGAACTTCACATGTGAAAACCTTGGTGTTTATATTTGTGGTACAGAAAGCTGATTTGGGTAAATGCACCTCATGGCACACTGAGTGTTTCTGTTTTGTCCTGTGAGGGCATGTTGGAAGCAGAGAGAGTGTAAAAGTGAAGCGAGCAGAATGCAGCCATTGTACTTTGGCTGCATTCTTCACAATGGTCACTCTGTCAAGTCAGGCACACAGCTCCGGTCTGACAGCCAGCAGAGCTCAGTGTGCCCAGGGCCCTCTGAGCCAGGCACTGAACCACTGGGCTGAGATTCTCTGGCAGCTTGTCAGTACGGCACGGCACTCCTGGACGGCCGGTGCTCTCACTGCTGCCTTTGTGGACTCTGTTCTTTTCCTTCTCACTTCACATATCTGCAGCTTCCTTCAGGGTGAAGGTTGTTCTGATTTCTGATGACGTACCGGCTCAGACAAACAACAGTGTCAGTGTTGTGAGCTTCACCTCGGCTAGTGGATAACAGCTGATTTCCCTCCTTTTCCTGCTCTCCACTGTTGAGCTCTCAGCCAGTGTCAGGAACAGCACAACACCTAAGAGCAGTGTCACCAGCTTAATACACCTTTCATCCATCGCTTTCTGTGTGATCTGGGCCTTAGTGTGCTCCACCACGTCTTGCATTTATGAGGTAGACCCTGGTGGGGATGCATCAGGACGCGGTAGGTTAGGAACCTTTTACCTGCTGGCCAGAAAGGTTTTAATTGCATTTAACCCCTTTTTGCATTTACTTTACCGTACAGCGCACGTTTTTCCAAGACCGTTCCTGAAAGTGCAGTGTCAGCCACCCAGGGAGTTGTGGGAGCTGAACAATGGGAAACATCCGAGGTCCTATGGGACAAAGAGAGTGCTTATGCTTGCTTAGACTTGGACAGCACAACAACAGCAATGAGATAACAGCAGTAACACTCGCAGCTGTGTTTTCTAAAGAAAGGGTGGAGGAGTTGGAAACGGCCAGCCTCTGCTGGGCATCCTCGTGTGTACAATCGGAGGTTGTTATAGCTTTATTTGTGGGCTTTTGCTGGTTCAAGATGTTGATATGGTGTTAACGTTGCAGAGGTTGTTGTGTTTTCCGAATGCTTTCCTGACTGGAAAGGAAAAATTGGTCCCTTGATAGCACTGGTAATTTGTCTACACTGGACAAAAAAAGAGTGATAATGAACATCCGAAAGCTGGGGGAACGCTTGCATAAGGGTTCAAAGATTAGAGACGCTAACAAGAGGACAGTCTATCGGTCAGCCCGTGCTTGTAGCTGACGTCAGATGTCATGTATTGAGTGAACCACAGGCGCTTAGTTAAACAGTAAGGAAGCAGAGAGGGTTACAGTCCCCTGGAGGCCTGCACTGACAACCTGAGCTATTATTGCAATTGAACAGCAGTGTCCGGGGCCCCATATCTGATTTGTGGGCCAGTGCGTGTTTGTCTCTGTGTGTTTATGTCTGAAACACGGTATTCCCATGTCACATGTGCCTCCAGCCATCAGATAGGCTGTAGCAGCAGTGGCATGTGCAGGGAGCCGGTAAATTATGGCGAAAGAGCAGGTAGAGGTTTCTGGTTTCTAATCACAACCCCTGTTTACTTTACTGCAACCCTGTGGGGAAAGACAGAGAGAGGTACTTCTGATCATAAATCTCCAGCGACTCTCCTCCTCCACCTCTTCCACTAAATCTTCCCTTCTTTATTTTTTCTGTTTTTTTTTTCTTCTTCCTGGCTACACTATCTCATTAGCAGCAACCTTGACCTTCCCCGAGGAGAGTCGGCAAGACTGCTGCTGCCACTATGATCATTGCCCACTTAACATGGAAACAAAAAAAAACTTTAAAATAATTTAGCAGCACTGGAATTTTGTTTTGTTGGATCAAGTGTAGCTTTTATGCTTTAAATAGTTGTTTGGGATGCGTTGTTTTTTATGCTAAATTCTTGCTCAAACCAGCGGATGGCACAGATGATAGTGATGAATCACAGTATGGTAGAAATGTCCTACATCTCTTCTCTCTCTTTCAAAACAAAAAAAAAAAAACTGTCGCCCTCAGTGGGTTATCGCACAAGCCCTGCACAGCTTTGTAATGTATTTCATCTCCTGGCATTGTTTTCTTCAACTGTATCCTGCTGTTAAAGCCCTCTTGCTCTATTTTCTACTTTATGTTTTGGAGCTCAGATACAGCCACTGACAGGAGGGTGATGTTACAAATGCCACGGTCAAAGGTTACAGTTGTATAATTCATCATCTCCATCTCTTGTGGTTGTGGGAACATTAGAACATCTCACAAGATAACAAATAGTCCCAAACCTTATCGTTTTCCTTGCCTCAGTTTTTCCCCTTCTCTTTATCATCCTGTTTTTTTCCCCAACTTTTCCTCGTGCAGCTATCACTCCAAACGCCCTTTCTCCTCAGTTTACCTCACCTTTTTTATCTCCGTAATTATCTACTCTTTCGAGTCTTTGTCTCCCACTCATCTCTTCCTCCCTCCCTCCCGTAACTTTTTCTCTCGCCTTCATCTCACTTCTTTTCTCCTCTTGTACACTCTCCCCTCACATTACCTCTTTGTCTCTTTCATCCTTCGCTGTCTGCCTCATACCCTCTCCCGTCTCTCTCCACTCTCTACCATCCCCTGCGTAGGCTCTGTATATACCGTCCAGCTGATAATTAGCCAGGCAGTACAAACCTCCTCGGCTTTGTTTGTGGCCCCAGGGCCAACAGGACGTCCCTGTCTACCACAGCGTGACTTACATAAGCAGCTGAAACAACAACAACAACAACACTGACCTCAAATGGCCCCAGGAGAAAGAAAGACTGAATCAAGATTGAGGGATAGAACAAGACAGAGATGGAAAAAGACAGACAGTCCTTCCCTTTACTCACACAGCTGATGTGACCAGAGCATCTGTAGTATCAGCGCTGGTACAGCTCTCATGTGCTTGTACTGCATTTGTCTGTAAATGAAGAACTCTAATAGCATAGTAGCATGTGCTTAAGCATCCTAATTTGTTACCGTTTCATGCTGTTATTGTATAAAATTTGCTTACATTTCCATATTTAATTAGTTACCCTGAGGTTTTCATGGTACTGGAACGACTCATAGATCCAATCAAGCAGCGTTCCTAGGCGCTTGCGACAGCAGTGGCTGGAGACATTTTTTTGTGTTGTCTGTCCCTCCCATAGCTGTGAACTTGATATCTGAAGAATGCCTTGAGTGAATATCCTCAAATTTGGCACGAACGTCAAGTTGGACCCAACTTAGATTTTGATTCAGAGTTCAATCTGAACTCAAAAAACATGTTTTTTGGCCATAACTTAAGGATTCACATGCTAATTGTGGCAAAATTTCACATAAGTGTCTGATCATTTAAAATCAAGGGGTGAAATTTTGTGCCGTGCCTTGCATTTCTGTGCTCTGGGTACCTGCTGTTTTTGCCGCAGTGCTCTGAACTCCTTGAGTTGAACTTGCGGAAAAGCGCCCCACATCATCTCCGCTTTTTTACCATTGTCCAATCGGATGCTTTGAGAGGCGGACCTTCTGTGGTGGTAAACAATGGAGGAGAAACTGTTGGTCGCAGTTGTTAGATACCCAGAGCTATATGGCTCGATGATATACAGCAGGTTGTCAAACTGGCCCCAAGTCATCCTAAAATATACCTGGAAACAGCCAACATCGAGCTGAATCTCCTGGATTCGGGGTCTCATGTACCCACACAGATCTGTTTCCCTGTGCCCAACAAACTATTTACTGACAGCCTCTCACCTTCAACTAGAGCTAGAGCAATGGGCATGTAGCTACTTCCATGTTTCAGATGATACGCCGTGTTTGTAGTGGACCAATGAAGATGAGTTTACATATCACCTTGGGTTGGTCCTTCACCTTCTCAAAATGATCCCACACTTTGGATTTCCTGCCCGACATGTTATTAACTAGCCTGTGGAATAACCGCAGGTACCAGCCCTGGAAATAAGAGGCTGTAACGTGACTCCTGTCTTGACTGCTGAGTGTGGCCACTTCCTGTGTCTGTCCTTTCAAATTAAATTCCCACATGGTCCAGTCATACAGGTTTTGATTTATCTTGACAAGGCACAGCTCCTAATAGAGTTTCACGTTTGTTTTGTTTTGTTTTTTTGCTTTTTTCTGCGACTAAACAACCAATGAAATCTTGCCAACTTATGACCTTTCTGGTCGGCTAACGTTTGGTAGACCATTAGGGGGCAGCCCTAGTGATCACACAAATGTTCTCCAGGAAATGCTTCAGTAGTTGAGTGTGTTGAGAGTCCTTCACACCAACAACACATCTACCATTAGAGAAAACCTACCACTTGGCACAGACCCTGGTCACATTTGTCTGCAATAATTGCACTAGCTTCTGTAGCACAATTAATTAGACAATGATATTATGATGTTTACAACTGCTTCACTGAGCACTGTTAGTCCGATGCTCACACTGCCGTCACAGGAAATGGCCTGGAGACTGGTCTTCAGCTGAAGAGGAGTGACCCTGTTTCCTCAGCAAGTGATTCCTAATTCACTGAGCCCTTTCTCTCTCTTCTCTTTATCTCCTCTCTCCTCTACGCCTCTCTTTATTTGCTATAAACTTTATCTCCAGACACTTGTTCAGTATTACAAGCTTGCATAAATTTTTGCC
This sequence comes from Cephalopholis sonnerati, assembly GCA_019142605.1. NCBI lineage: Eukaryota > Metazoa > Chordata > Actinopteri > Perciformes > Serranidae > Cephalopholis > Cephalopholis sonnerati. The sequence continues at coordinate 28,026,658 of JAGQAX010000021.1, forward strand.
TCAGTTTCTGTACTTTTACTAGATATCTACTCGTTGAAAAAAAAATTGGCTGAAGAATGAAGAGTAGAGCTTTTTCAGCAAAACCCTGGATATAAATGCAGTCTGTGTGTCCTTTTAAACCCGTGCAATGGAAGCCTTTACATCAACCTTAAAAAGACTCACTGACATTTATACAGTCAAATATCCACCACAAGGTTCCAATTAGGCCATTCCTCTGTAGTAGTCTGGTCCGTAAATTCTTAAGCATTATACTGTACCTGCTAAGAAGTGATCTGAATCACCGTCTGTATCTGCTGATGCGTTATTCATGTGACAGATTTGCAGCAGATAAGTGCTTCACTTTAGTAGGAATTGCAATGAATAAGTGATGCTCTTTTTCATTCCTGTCGAGTCTCTCGGTGTGATAAGAAAGAGAGAAAAAGGTAGAACTGAAAAGAGACAGCAGTGGGGAGAGCATCGGAGGGACAACCTTGAAACAGAGAACTGTACATGCAAAACGTTTGACCTGTCCAGCTCCAAACTCCCATTAAAAAAGCCCTATATTTTTACTAAGTTTATTGTCTTTAAATATGTGATTTTAACACCAGGATATCACTCTTTGCCAAAACATTTAATTCATGAAAGGGTGGAAGAGGGCCTCCTTTGAAGTACATTTATTTTGAGACATTAGATGTCTCCTTGGAATCAGATAAATAGCTTCCCACAGACAACCAGTGTGCTATTATAAATTATACATAAGACATAGCAGCCTAACCCTAATTGCACACCCATGAGTTTCTCAACAATGATGATGAGTTTCTTCATGGGCTGGATTCGACACGCTGGCAAAGCATCAGAGAGAAGGAGTGGTTTTGCTGTTGTTTTGGTTGCCAGTGACGTAGGTTGAAGAACTTGAATGGGACACGGAGGGGCGGCTTTAAATCCCAAATATCCAAACCTAATACAGTTGGGATTGGGTTGGGGCTTGGCTGTCGGCCACAGAGGGCTTCTGAGTCAAAAGGTCAACCCAGTGTAGTCCTCGGCTTACCACAGCTCGAGGCTAATTACAGAGAGCTGGGTTTCTGTGCTCTGCGAGGGGGAGTGTGTATATGAATGTGTACATGTGTACGAGCCTGTGTAATACATCCCATCAGTGGCTGTGGCTCGCTGCATAATCCACTCATGAGGTGCATAAATATTGGATTATCTAGCTCATACACACACATTCTCATATGTTTGGATACATTGTATATCTAGGACCATACATGGGCTATTTTGTTGTCTAACCATGAACTAACCCGAAACTTTTCCCTCAAAGGCTGTTTATTTAAATCAGCCAGTGCAAAACTTGGCTTTATTTTGAAGGAACCGCACTGGCACTGCCAACCAGAACAGGTGCAACTTGTGAGAGATATAAAATGCTGCAAACACATTTACTGTTGAGCACAGCGATGACAGACTGCTCTTCTTTTTCTTCCCACCCCTCCTTCTCTCTTTCTGTTTCTAGGTAACGATTTGTTCCTGGTGGCGGTCCACGAGCTTGGCCACGCGCTGGGCCTCGAACACTCCAACGACCCCACGGCCATCATGGCTCCTTTCTACCAGTACATGGATACTGACAACTTCAAACTGCCAATGGACGACCTGCTGGGCATTCAGAAGATTTACGGTAAGGCCGCCTGGCTTCATTTAGATGTGAGCCTGATTCATGGTAGGGTGCCTGACAGTTTTGATGAGCGTTGCTCGACAGATATAAAACAGGCGCGTGTAGTCATCAATTTATGCTTCAGCCATAGGTTTTAAGTCTCAGGTTGTTTTTTTTTATAGTTCGAGTGTATTTCTTCTGCACAGACACCTGTTTAAGCCGCTCAAATATCCAGCTGCATATGTGTGTTTACGGTTTGAGATAGAAGTTTTATTTTATTTGTATTATTTTTGTTGTAATTTGTTTAGTTTAGGTTCGTGTTGTTTTTCTCGGGTGCCAGCCAGGTCTCTCTCCTGGCATGTAACATAGTCAATAAAGTTTTAGTCAGTTTTCTTTTTCTCTTTTAGTTGTTTGTTTTAAACCCAAAACCTCAGAGAGGATGTACTTCGCCAAGGAATACACACCTTATATTGAGTGGCAGCACAACAACAGCCTCTTGGATTCATTTAGATATGAGCCTGAGTCATGGTAGGGTGTTGACAGTGTTGATGCTCCATACATATATAAAACAGTCATGTAGTTTTCAATGTATGCTTCAGCCACAGTCCAAGTGCTTCAGCTGGTTAAGCCACTCAAATATCCAGCTTTAGATATGTTTTAACTTATTAACCACATCTACACTGATTGACCCGCTCCCAGTCTGTGAGGAGGGGCAGATTCCCCTCACTCGCTAAGATAGGCTGGGAAACAAAATAAATGCGTCAATATTTACAATACTGTTGAATTCCTCCAGTGGCACTGACATGAAAAATATTTAGGTTCAGTGAATGTCTGCTGTCAGTCAACCTGGTGAAGGCACTTTGGCTGGCTGCTGTCGTCTTGGCTCCAAAGGAGCTGTTGCTGACAGTCGACAGAGACGCTGAATGCAGGTCAGAGTTGGTGTGGATTTGAAAGAGCTATCTCCATGGTGACAATAGTAATCCTACCAATCACACTGCGCAACAACGTATGACGTTGTCCGTGACGTTAACATTCTCCAGGTGCCCGGCATGAAAGAAAAGTTTAGAGCGACACTTTTCAGTCAACAATGCGTCATCTCTGTCAAGCGACACATCACTACCATGACTCTAGATTTTCAGAGCAACTTTCAGTCCAGTTAAGGTCTCATTTGAGGAAAGTCGTACTTAAACATCACGTAATAAAAACTTAGATTTGCTAGAATTACCAGGAATGGGCAATATATTGATATTATGTCAATACTATGATATGAGACTAGATATTATTAGATATTAAATTTTGAATATCGTCATATCATAAGTGTTTTACTCCACAGGGTTTTTTTTACCACACTGCTCCAGATGCTCACGCATTTCCCTTTACCTACATCCACATGACTGATTCTCAAAAATCCCATTGTGATTAAAAGGTATTTGGTCAAAAATATATCGATATTTGATATTTTCCATGTCTCCCAGCCCTATTTTCTGTGCTGTCTGAACCCAGCCATAGCATAAGATCACTTTGATGAGCCAGATAAAGCAGAGATCTGAGACAAAGACCTAGATTTAAGTTCACAGGAGGTGAGCGCTCCACCATCACAGCACCTACACAGTCCTTGTTGACACACATTTGCAGCTGTCAGATGATTGCTGTGTTTTGTCTGCTCATAAAGCTGATGTAGCTCTGGGGCGGGTGTATCAGAAGTGTAAAATTCGATTTGACGGTGACAGATTTATGTAAGCATCGGTGTAGGCTTCATTTCTACACTCTCAGAGTTGAATTAGTGGTACATCAGGGTGGATGTTGCCGAGACCTTAATCTAGACATGTGCTCTTTTATTTGTTTTTGTTTTTTTTCCTTTGTGTGGAGGAACCCGTCATTTTTAGACCCATGAATTTTTACGTTCACATTGTCGTCTCAACCTCAGTTTGACATCCGAGTTCAAAAACAACTTGGTGGGGAGTGACAGCATTGTCCCGTACAGCTGTCGAGGCTGTAAACCAGTCACACTCTGCTGAGATGACTCCGGTCTGTCACATGAATGGCTGCACACACACATATACACACACAAAGAAGAACCTGCCATCTGCTTACATGGTCAGGGCACGTCCCTCCGGGAGTGACAGACCTGGGCAAGCGATCAAATCTCTCCTCATCCCTCTCGCGTTTAACTCCTCTCTGCTGCCGCCCCTCCCTCCTCGTCTCTGTTGTACCAAGAGTTGAAGGGCAGGACAAGTGATGGCAGCTCCGCTCTCAGTCTCATTTCTTTTCCAGTAGCAGTTGGCCTCCTTTTCTTCCTCGTGGCAGCAGCAGTGATGTGTGGAGGCTAAACAGGGACAATGGTGGGAGCTGCACAGTTTACATGTAGATGAATTAGAAGGTGCGACATCAAGGTTGAATGAAGAAAAGGTGTGAAATGAGTTTCCATGAAAAGAGACATAGTGAGATGTAAAGAGAATTATAGGTGAGAAAAAGAAGCCCAAGAGTAAGAGATTTACATACAAAGGAGGTGTAGGAGTGTAAATGGGAAGGAGATGTAGAATTCAAGACTGTGATTTGCAGTCAGTGTGAGCCAGGCAGGATCACACAGTGAATTGTGGGAAGAAAAGGTCTGACGGGTACGATGAGCTTGATGTGGAGGATCGATTCACTCTTAAACTTTTGGACATCTAGCTGTACCCTTTTCCATTTTCTTACCTCAGTGCTAAAGTCATAGGAGATAATTAGTGTACTCGTTCTCATGAAGGAAATTCTTTTCAGTAGGTTCATAGACTGTACAAATTTTTGAATTTTACAGACTTAATACAAAAGAGTCAAAGACATGGATCGGCGTTTGACGTAAGGGGGATAAAATAAAGGTGGAGTGGATGATCTAGGTCATGTGTGATGGCGAGTACTTTGCGAATCAGGAATAACATGACACGATGGGAGAAGTTAGGCAAAGGAATACCTTTGAGTTTGCTGGTTAAATGAGTTGTCTTGTCAAGCAATCTCTGGGTATTCGTACGCCCAACCTATCCGATTTTGTCACCTCATCCCTGACGAGTACAAGAAGAAAAGCCTTCTGGTTACACTCATTCCTCAGATTCTCTTTTTACAAACCCATAATAATCTATTATTAATAATTAACAGCCTGAGCTTCACATGATATTTACTGCCTTTAAAACTAATGAAATTTTTTTGCAGCCTTCAAGTAATTATAAGTGATAAAGACAGATCATTTACAAAGTCGTAAAAGTAGAATTACTGGCTGTATTTTATCCTGTGTGTTTACACAAGCAGCAAGAAAAGAGAGTGCTCACAGCACTGTACATGATAGTGCTGCCACAGCACCAACAGCACTCCAAGTATCATTAACCCCCTTAATACCTTACTTTAAAATGTATCTAGATTTAAGTTAACCCGATTTCATATACGCCTGTTATTAATGTGTGTCTGCATAATTACCTAGAGTTGGTTGGTGTTCTCACGGCAGCATTTACAAGCGGACTAGATCAAATGTCTTGCTCGAGAAATCTGCTCTTGATTGGTCAGAATTTCCATGTGGGAAAAATCCAGGAAGTAAAGCAAACATTGAAGAAGAGTACACTTGCAAGATAAATGTGACACTTTCTAATGTCACAATGGAGGGACAACTACGCAGGTTGATTTTAGCGCTGCTCATCGTGGACTATATTGCTGTCATTGTTCATTTGAGTCAAAGCATACAGTTTGAAAACGAGGCGCGGCTCCAACTAGAAAACAATGTTTTGATGCATTGGATGTGCTGAATGTGCATATTAAGGCAGTACAGGAGGAGGCGCACATTAATAATCCTCCAGGACTGTAACATGCTCATGTTTAACCCAAACAATGTGTCATGTGACTGCAGTTGGTTCAGATCCAGGTTGGAACACGTTCTCACTACAAAGGAACCGCACCAGAGTTTGTTTGTAACCAGACTGAGACCACCTCTTCAAGACGGTCTCGGTCCAAGTACGATGGCTGTGTTCACACCTGCCCAAACGAACCACACTTATGTGGCAAACGAACTTGAGTTTGATTGAACCGAACCAAACAGGGCACATGTGAGAGCACCCTCAGCCTCAATCAAATCTGGTCCTTTATTTTAAGCAACTCATGTGAGCCCTTTGATTTTATTAAAGTGAATTGCTGGATGACCCCTTTAAGGACACTCTTCATGCTCCTTTGTTTTCAGTTCAGACTACTGGTTGCCATCCATGTTCCACTGAGGCGCAGGAGTATGCAGAATATCACCGGAGCCAATCACCACACCAGCTGAGCTCGCTGATTAGATTCCTGCTCTTTGGTTTAAAGTGTACTAATCAGTGAAATGAGCTGCTGCAGTGATTGGCTGGCTCTTCATGGCACATGGGTGACCTCTGATCTAACATGTAGGACCACCTGAAGATCTTCAGATCATTGGGTACATAATGAAGTGGCTTGGCGGCTAATAGTAGACTGAATGACCCCAAATCTGCCAGATGTCATGTTTAATTTCCCTTGTAATGGCTTTACCATAATGCTGTTGTGTGTGTACGCATTTGCATGTTTGTCTACATGTCCATCTGACAGCGAGTCCTCCCAGTGCTTACATAACAGCAGAGTGCTTTGGCTCCGCTAATCTGGGATGTATTTCAGGGGATTTAATTCAGTCAGTGAATGGAATCTCTCGTGCAGACCCGCTGATCAGTTGTGCGGACTGGCGGGTGTCTAGCAGAGTAGCGTTCCCTCTTAATCTCATGATCGGCGAGTGTATCAACGAGTCCGATGGTTTGTCTTTGTTTAATTGCTCGCCATAGATCTGCTCCTTCAGTTAAATGATTGGTTGCTCATTCAGTTGTGTTTAATCCTCTTTTCATTCACTGACTTTTAAATCATTTGTCGAGTCATTTAATCATTCATAACTCCTGAATGTTTACAGTAGCTTTCAAGGTCATTATTTATACATGCCACCATTACTCATTGATACTTTCCATGGGTGAGGGGTGGGGGGGAGGGTTGACTGTCACATTTGCATCTTTCAGACTGCAGTCATCTATTCCTGCATCTGTTGGCCCCAATCAACACATGGCAACTCATATCCCGGTTTTCACAGTCACACTGTGTGTTATTCATGCGTCGTCATGTGCTCAATTATTCATGCACACAACCCACTCGCTTGGCCTCCCTCTCCGTCTCTCCTCGCTCTGTTTTTCCTCTGTATGTCTCTCGCCTGCTTTCTCCCATGTAAATCATGAATGTGAAATGATGCCGAGGCATGTCCGGGCCTCCATTTGGGACGACATTTTATTTTTATCCCTACAGTATATACATTTTTACACCGTGGGCTTTTTATTTCTGTTTTATTCATCTTGACATATCATATTATGCTTCGGTGAGCTGAATCCCTAAACTTGGCAGTGTTAAACTCTACCCACTGATGTTCGCTTGACCTCATCTTGTTTTTCTATCTTCTCCTTTATCTATCGTGCGCTCTTTTTTTTTGTTTTTTGTTTTTTTGTCTTCAACTCCTTGTTGCCAAATTTCCTCTTCAATGCCTTACCTTGTCCTTTGCCATTGTGTCTCCAGTTACAGGTGAAAAATGTAACTTGGCTCAAACATTTGGCTCTCCTTGGAGCTCAGGTGGCTGGTCGGATATAAATGGTGCAGCAATAATGAAAGTTGTTCACACTAAATTTGCATGCATGTTTACATCCTTAAATATCAAATGACTCTGTCACATGTAAACCAGTTTTCCTGCTCACTACATCCCACTGTTTTCAGTGTTCATGCGATTAGCTATTACCTGTCGTAAACTAGTTTTATAATTTACTTTTGCTTAATTCAAAAGCACATGCGCCATGCACAGTGCTGTCAGTCCTCATAACTTGGTGCAGGGGATGGCAGGAAACATCAGATTGGTAGCAAATAAGCAGACACACAAGAGGGCTGAATTGCTTCTTCTTTTAATTTAGTCTTCATTTTGAAATGCTGCAAACAACACGTTTCACCCATGACTTCATCAGGTTTGTTGAAGCCTTGAAACCTGATGCCACCATGGGTGAAACGTGTTGTTTGTAGCATTTCAAAGTTAACACTAAATTAAAAGAAGAAATTCAGCCCTCATGTGTATCTGCTTATTTGCTATCATATTTTGCTTCATCTTGACAGAGTAGTTTGAAGACCTGAAGACCTGGAAGCAACAGCCTGTTAGCTTAGCGTAGCATAACAATACACTTTATTTATTTTTCCAATAGTCTTTATTTATTAAGCACTTTTGAAAGCAAAGTCACAAAGTGATGTACATGGGTGATCTCGGATATAAAACAATGAAGAATTCAAGCAAATAGAATGAGGCGATTTAAAGAAATACAAAGAACAAAGAATAAAATAAAGATGAAATACTATCACTGAAGCAGATAAGCACAGTTGGAAGCTAATTGCTCTATAGACTGCACTGAGGCACAGCAAATCAAACAATCAGAGTAGTACAAAATAAAAACATACAAAACCACTGACAACACAAGATAAAAACAATAAAGATATTCAAATGAGACATATATAAAATAAGATGTGTGCTAAAACTAATAAAAGCCTCTTTTGAATAGATAATGTTTAAGAAGTGATTTGAAAGATGTCACTGATTCAGCACAAAGACTTGGAACAGGGGAAACAGCTAGCCTGGCTCTGTCCAAAGCCAACAAAATCCTCCAACCACCTTCTGAAGGTCACGAATTAATGTGTTACATCTTGTTTGTTTAATCTGCATTAGGGCTGCAACTAACGATTATTTTTATTGTTGACTAATCTGTCGATTATTTCTTTGATTAGTCGACTAGTCATTTTATCGAAAAATGTGTTAAAATGGTGAAAAATGTCAGTCTGTCTCTCCCAAACCCCAAAATTATGTCATCTAATGTCTTGTTTCGTACTCACGCCAAAGGGTTTTAGTTCACCGTCATGGGAGAGTGTGTAAAGCTGCAATAAGAGTTTTTGGGGGTTTTTTTTATAGTACTTTTCTATGAAAAATGACTCAAACCGATCAGTCGACTGCTAAAGTAGTCAGCGATTATTTTAATTGCCGATTAGTCATCGATTAGTCGACTAATCGTTGCAGCCCTTATCTGCATGGTTGTGACTACTTCTTCAGCCAAGAGCAGTGACTTCCTGGAGTTTTGTTGTCACTCTAGTAGGCAATGGGTTACCACTGGTTGCCTTGCACCGTCATGTGTTAATTAGTAATCTTTAGAGATGCTGGCACATGGATCTGTACCATTGGACAAAGCCAGGTTAGCTATTTCCCTCCAATTCCAGCTTTTGTGCTAAGCTAAGCTAACTAACTGCTGGCTGTAGCTTCATACATAGTGTACGGACATGAAAGTGGTATCCATTTTCTCTATTCCTTGATTTGTTTACAGTTTAAACGTTTGAAGGACCTAGATGCACATTTAAGATCTTTTGCCTGTGTTGATCTGCGTTTACTGCAGTGTGTTCACATCATATTGTTGTTCAGTAGAGGATGATAAAGTGTGATCCCTGCCTCCAGAACTCTGCTTAAAAAAAGGAGGACTTTGGAATTTCTGGTTGCAGATGTTTCGTTTGACAGATGCATGTGTCACAACAAGTGAAATATTTTCTGTGACTTTCTCCAGGGCCTCCTGATAAGCTTCCCCAGCCCACCAAGCCTTTGCCGACGGCGCCCCCTCCCCGCTCCCATCCTCCATCAGACCCCCGTAAGCCAGACAGGCAGACACGGCCTCCGAGGCTGCCCCCAGGAGACAGGCCGTCCCACCCCAACGCTAAACCCAACATCTGCGACGGAGGCTTCAACACCCTCGCCATACTGCGGAGAGAGATGTTTGTCTTCAAGGTAAGCGAAGGGTCTGTGGTATCAAAACAAACCCGGGGCGTTTTCACATTTTGTTTGTTGTGAAGAGTCATTTTGAACCCTGGAAATATTTTACCCCAAACATGGATGTTTTAGCGGCGTTAGAGCACATTAATCAGTCTTTACTGGACAAACAAACTTGTGCGATCTTGATGGAAGGGTAGTTTCATGTGATATTTCCAAACCAGTCATACATGCCTGAAGACAGTCCTTCCCTTCATGTCATTTCTGGCTCTAACATGTAATGTAATCGGCTGAGAAATGTAACAAAAGAACGACTCATCCCTTGATCCAGACCAGTGGAAATGGCCTGCAGGTTTGAAAACACCCTGTGGGGAGCTTGCTAGAGAGCTTTGAGGATTACCTAAACATACAGAGGGTGGGAGCTTTTCTGCTAATCTGCTCCATGTTCAGTATGTATATAGTGTGTATAGTGTGTATAGTGTGTACACGGTGCACGTGGATGCAATGTAAATTATTTGGTTGAGTTTTTCTTTACATGTTAGTAGAAGTATTGGTTGGAACTGTTCAGAGAGAAAAGGTTAACGCTGGTTATAGCTTGTAGAAATATGGTAGACTCTCCTCAGTTATCTTAAAATTAGTGCCTGTGTATTTCAGTGTATAATTAAAGGAGCTATTATGTCTAAAACGAGCTCTATCCAGATTACTCTGGGGCAAGCTGAGCACGAATTTGGACAAAGTTGATATTTTACTAAGAAGAAACATCATGCCATGCTCTGTGCAGCACAGTTTTCCCTTCTCCCACAAACTGAGCCTGGTTTTCATTCCATTGCATGAGAAAAAGGTACACATGTCCCTTAATGCATCTTTATCCTTGGTCTAAGCTTGTGAGCACAAGACCTTGGCAACATGCGGTAAGGAACAGAGAAAAACCTTGGGGCAACACAAAGATGTCCTGTGTTCTCTGCAGAAAGGAGAAAGAGTGCCTCTGATGCTTTATGTGAGTGTGACTGTATTTTTCTGGGGATATAAATAGATAGTATTCAATGGTTAAATAAGAGGCTTGTGGTGCCAGGGGAAAAACCCTCTCTGTCCTCTCTGCCCCCTCTCTGACTGTGTGCTTTAAACTCTGAAAAATAAATCCCGCGTGGAAGCAGAGCTGCTACCTGTGAAGGTATTTAACCAAAATTAGACTCAAACCTCACACTGTCTTGTTTTTTGGTGGAAGTAATATCTGCTTGTTACAGTAGTCTAAATGCATCCCCGTCTCTTCCACATGGTGTGTGCAGCAGCTTCTGTTACCCTACGCCTGCCTGGTCTGATGCAGTTGATGAGGATCATGGGATTTCTACAGATCTCAGAGATACTATTGGAGCCAAAAGGGCGTTCAGCAATCGATTTCCTTAAGTTAAGAAAGTGAAGGGTACCAGTAGAGCTGCAGCTGTTGATTATTTTGGTAATTGAGTATTCTACTGAGTACTCCATCAATAGACCCTTTTACTGTTAGTAAACAGTGTGACGTTTTTGGTGGGCGGGGCTTAGCTGGAGGCAAAACAACTCTCCGCAGACAATAGGTAGCGCTAGCTAGCAAGTTCTGTGGGCTTGTTTTCGACAATGGAGGAAGATGATGGGTTAGGGTTAGGCGCATTCGGAAATATTCATTCCGAGTGCCGGAGTGCACTCTGACACAAACTGGACCATTCGTAAATTCGTAACGTTATCTGAATGTACCGTTTGGTTATCTAGAGCGCCGGACTCTTGGAGTGACAGAGCGCACTCTGGGCACTCTGTCTGGGGAGACGGAGCAGCATAGCACTGAGCGAAGTGAATGTGTGATTAACTTAACCGTTTGTTAATTCATGTAGAAATATAACGCTCCGTTTATTCGACCAACGGGGCTCTCATTTTAGTGTAGAGCGTCAGACTGAGTTTATGAACGCACCATGTCAGGTGACTCACTCTCCAGGACCGTGAGTGTTACTTCAAAATGTAAACACTTACCAATGATGATGTCACAGGAAGCTTTGTGGTTGATTACTCTGCCAATCTTACAAAGAAGGATGGCACTTGAATGGTGTCCTCCCTTTTGTTTTGCTAACGTTAGCTAATGCACTAAAAAGTTAGCGTTCCAGAGAAATCTAATCTTCCTCTTAATAGCTCCCCAGTTTCTGATGAGGTGGACATGATAACCCTTAATACACATAACGTTATTCATCCCTACAACAGGAAATACTTTTTCCCAAACCTGATATGAAGTGTGCGCTGCACTTGAGCATTTTTGGTGATCGCCTCTGTCCAGTCCTTTTCGTCTTATCAGATTTAACTATAAATGTATGGCTGGTATGTGATCAAATGTAAGTTTTGAGCCATGACTGCTTCTATTCTGGCTCCCAATAACAAAACAAGACAACATTTTAAGACTCCTGAGATACTGAAGCATTGACATCGTGCCATTGTAGCAGGCTAGTTAGGTTTAACAATAGACGCATTGTACAGAGCTTGAATTTACACCAAGCTTTGGACACCTTCTGTCATTTTCTCTGGGCTGTCTCTTCTCTTGGCACCTCACTGTTTCCTCTCTCTTTCTTTGTTTTGCAATTCTGCCGTCATTAAATCACGTAGCCTCCGTACAGCGTCAGCAAAACCCACTGTGCTGTGTGAAGTTGTATGGGTTACACAAAGCTTTAAAGAATTTGCAGCAAAGAGTTTGTAGAGGGATTGTTTCAGCCCTGGGTACAAGGCCGGTTACGCTCTAAATACACTTTGTGCATCTGTGGGTTTTAAATTGAATTTGGGTGCGGTGGTGCACTAACAAATTGTCCTGCCACTATTCTTTAAAAAACAATTTCTGTAGTTGGAACATGCAGGTCTCTCTACTTTATTTTGTCATAACTAATCAAACATAACTTTGATGTTGTTTACTTCTAACCTGTTATCAAATTATTTTTCCAAGGCCTCTCACACAAAGCATCAGCTGATGGACAAATAACTGTCTCTCCTCATTTTTTTGGAAATCCATGCAATTTCCCTAAATCTGATTATTTTCTTGATGATAGGCTCCTTGGAAACACGCATCAGACATCAGGAGTCTTTGTTTTTTTTTGCCATGCCAGATCAGGATAAAAATGAGCCTTCCTCCTGTTGGACCTTTTCCGGTCTGATGAATCCTCTTGTATTAAAAGCAAACCCTGAAATGATTTTGCTGTCCATGCTGCTTCCATGTACTTGGGACGCAGACATAACACAAATATGAACATTTCAATGACCCAAATTTAGCATGAGATCCATGTACTGTGAAGCTCAGTTTAGACAAATGATTCGTGATGAGACAAAACTGTTGCAGATAAAAGTAGCAGTGGTGTGAACTGGGCGGTCTGAGCTCGACTCAAGCCAGCTGATGGTGTCACCTGCAAGTCAGCTGGTCAAATCGCCGGCAGCTGGTTTTAGAACGTAAAGTTCGTCACCTGTTTCTACAGCCAATCATCCCTGCTAACCTCTCTGTTTCCATCCTCGCGGTGTGCCAGTGTGGGACGGTGGGTCGCTGGTTATTCATATTATTGTGGCATATTAATAATGACTAAAGTCCATCTGATGCTCATTTTGTGTCTGTTTTTCACCGTTTTATCACTACAAATGCAGCTGTAGCCAGTATCTCACCATCACTATCCTCATTCATATTTTAAGAAGCTACAAATTATATTCAGCCACAAAATAAGCCTGAAAAGCTGCACATCAGAATGTAAGTACAGAGAGTTGTTGCGTAGAGATGATACACCACCTCATCTAGTTGCATTGGTGTGAACCAGCAGGTTTTTAGAGCGTCGCAGAATGGTACATTGCAAGTAGCTGCCTGTTTCAACTCTTCGTCTAACTGGGCTTTAGTGGTCTGGCTCCTGTGGATGATGTGACGCTGCAATCAACATTTACATCTCCTTTTTAATATATTCATTATTAGCATTTTTGCGTTTACTTTTAAAAGTTTGCACAGCAGAGAAAGAAAGTCTCCAGCTTGACTCGAACAAGGAACGTTTCAGTTTTATCGTGTCTTTTAACCATTTGACTACCCAGATTCACTTGCAATTAATATTTCCTACATATATAGGTTTCCTGAGTTGCTGTAATGGGATGTTTTGTGGCCAGCAAGCAGCTTTTTCGCAACTGAGTGTTAATGCGACAACAAACATTTTGGTTTACTAGATTTCTCTGTATACTCTCTATTGTTTCTTTGTATTGCACTTGTAATTATCTTCCACAATTAAAAAACTTTGTAAAAGTTTTAATAAACCTTATTTATGAACAGTAGCTTAGTTTATAGTAAAAACTCCTACAGTCTTTGTGTGCCAAATGAGTTTCTAAGCTCACTGTGGAGGCCGATCCACAGGGGCCACCCATGTAAACTGCTGCTCAGCATAAACAACATGGCTCCCCCTCTTTGTTTAAGCCCTCCACTTTTAAATTAATAATCTAAATTAAACGTATATAATTAACCCACAAGCAAAGCAGCAATGAGGTATAACAGTGTATGTGCAGTGTAGTGTATGTAGGGGAACGGAGTGTTGTATTCAAGTGTTACTTTAAGGGAAAGTCAGATTTTAGGATTTCGTATGACAGGAAAACAGAAGTAAAGATGAATACAGTGTATGAAGTAGGAGTGGGCATCACCACTGATGAAGAGGACTCCTGGCTCCATCATTTTGAAGGCTTTGATGAATGTTTCTCTCTGTTGGCCTTTAGCAGTAGCAACTGCTTACATTTTTCCAAAGGTGTCGAGGAGCGGAGGGGAAAGACTGACGGAGAAGGGTGATTTGTTACAGAGCACATGTAAGTGCTGTTGTAAATCCACTGTGTTCACATCATTAGGACCACCAGTAATATTATGACTCATAAATGATTTGCTTCGCCCTTTTGCATAATCCACGCCTCAGCCAGTGAATCAAATGTGTTTAGTAAAGTGAAATCAATAAGGGATGACTGGTTGGACTTGGATCGTCTCTGTAAGTGTGTTTCACAGGAGGAGCAGGTGGTCCTAATATTTCTTGATTCTCAGTGAGTGTTTTGCCAATTTTCTCCAAGAGGACTGAGGTATCGTGTTAATGCCTTCTTTCCTCCTGGTAGATGAATTTGCCCAACTGTAAAACAGTTGATGTGGAATCCTAATTGGAGATGTTTGAGTTAGATATATTCCCTTTAGAGTGTGCCAAGGTCTACGTATTAGACTGAGGACTAGCTAAAATGATGGCTGACAGAGCAGAAATGATTTACAGCTTGTGCTTACGTCTTGTTTCAGTTTTTTCTTTTTTCTTATGTCTCACGTCACTGTCATTCATAAGGGTGACTTCTCCCTTTTCTCTGATGATACAATTGATTGTCCACTTGGTTACTTCGTGGTGCAGGTCCATTTGGTCTGCACAGCTTGGCCAAACTCCCCGTCCCCACTTGATTGTTTTGGAAGCACAGAGTCAAGTCGATGCCAAGTCATTATAGCGGAGATCTCAGCAGTCTCACAGCCCCTAAAGTCCACAGGTGGTCCGGCAGCGTAAAGCAGGGAGGTTTAGAGAGGAGACTTTACGAGAGT
Organism: Cephalopholis sonnerati; assembly: GCA_019142605.1. Classification (NCBI taxonomy): domain Eukaryota; kingdom Metazoa; phylum Chordata; class Actinopteri; order Perciformes; family Serranidae; genus Cephalopholis; species Cephalopholis sonnerati. Next base: position 28,041,688 of record JAGQAX010000021.1, read on the forward strand.
TTATCTGGTGAAATACACTGAGAGCACTGAGGTTTACGATGAAGGAAAATCTGGATTTATACTGTTGAAACGCATTTCTCATTGACTGAAAGTGATTCTTTACTCTCACTTAGAATAATGATGACTTGTTTCTGGCTTTTGCAGCACAAGAACTAGGGGTGGGGAAATAAACAATACAGCAAAGTCTTTGTGTGGCAATATCACACAGTGCCAACTATGTTTTTATCACATCAATTATTAATATACAAATACAAATTAAACTTTAGGTAGCCCACTAGAATAATATAATCAGTTGCTTTTCAGTTCACTAGATTCAGTGGCTAGCATTAGCAGCAGATGTTAGCAGTCCACCTACATTAACTGCTACCCTCAGCTCATTCTTCATGAGTACAACTACGGCACTCAGCCCTTAACACCTGCCATGCTTATGGTCATCCGTTATGCCTGGTACTCTGGTCAACTCGCCCTTGGCTACTGGCTTAACATCACATCAGCGAACTTGGCATTGAAATACTCCGCTTTACAACCACCCAAGCTCAACAATAACTCCACTCCTCCATGCATCCCCGCCATCAAAACTCTTGAACTGCTGCGACGGCCCAGATAGTTTGTTTAATCCCAGACCAGTCGCTTCATCCCGTCAGCTGAGTGCTCTGTCATCATGGGACATAATTACAGTTAAAGAAAGGTAATAAATCGCAGTATATTTAGATATATTTTATCGCAACAGTCAGCATATCGCTATAATATTGTATCAGGACTTGCGTATCGTGATATTATCGTATCGTAGATCCTCTGGTGATACTCGCCCCCAACAAGAACCAAATATTTACGTCCATATTGTTAATGTTGTAGCACAATTCAGAGCTGAAGCTGTTTGTCTCCAGAGGGGAAAATAAGGCAAAGGAAAGAGTGTGAGTTACAGTTGGATGACCTCATTCATGCCTCACCTCTGAGGAATACTTGTGTCAAAACTTTGTCATTATTCCTGCTTGCTTGTGTTCTGCCTTTGAAAGTATATTGACGCCTACAGATTTGTAACTCGTCTCTATATTCATTTACATGTAAATAGAACTTTTTTTTCAGTCTGCTTTTGCAATAAACAGGATGCAAGGAAGTTTCAACATTTTTCTTTCTGTGTGAGATTTTCAGAGCCTTTTCTTGCTTGGTAAGTTTTGTCACGTAACCGATGTGCACTAGGACGGGTCCCTGCATCCACAGGGCTTTTAAAATGTTTTTTGACTACCCCAAATGGCGAAACCAGGCGCCTCACTTCCCCCCACAGAGACAGAGGTTATTGTTTTCAAAATATTTAAATGTTCCACTTCCAGAATCACAAAGTAGCGCAGCTCATCAAGAACTGCTGAGAAAAACTGTTCCATATGCAATTTTATGCAGCCGTGAAGGCAAATGTTTTCCATATTACAGCAGGACTGAGGAGTTTGTTTTTATCAGTGTCAGGTAATGAGTAGTGGAGCAAAGTACAAATTTAGTGCTGCACTTCTCTGAAGTTGCCGACTCACAAAAGACAGATTTGTATTTTTAAAAAAGTGCAGCAGAGGCAAAGATATCCTGACTTTTAGTCCTTGGTATGAGCCAAACTTAGAAAACACTGGGTCCTACGCTTCCCATGATGCAACCCATCTTAAAATACACCTGCCAGCTTTCCAAATGTTCACACCTTACAAACCTCTCACCTCTTATCTCTGAGGCAGGCTTTACGTTTAAAAAATGTTGTACACGTTCTTTTTGAGTGTAAATCTTTGACCGCAGCTGTAAGTTTAAACCCAGATGACATCGTCAGAGTTATTATTTCAAACTTTTGCTTTAAGAGCAGACTTTATACAGCCGTATCTTTTACAGCTGGGGTTACTCTCCTTATAGGGTTGGGCAATATGAAGATATTAAATATTTATCGAGATATGAGACTATATATCGTCTCAGATTTCAGATATCGTTGTATCGTGATACGGCATAAATGGAAGTGATGTAAATTTATCAACTTACAGACTTTTCTATTTGTTTTTACGCTTGCCTTAACCCGCTTAGTCATTATAGCCACATTATGGGTGATTATTGCTTTTGAGGATATTTAAAAATATCGAGATATATATCGTGTATCGAGATATAGCCGAAAAATATCATGATATAATTTTCAGGACATGTCGCCCAGCCCTAGCTTGTCTAAAATCAATGGAGAGACCCTTTAACTTGAGTGATAACGTTGCAGTTACCAATAAAGCCTTCCAAATTTTGGATTAAAATTACTATAAGCGAGCCTGACAGAAAAAGAATGACATGATGAAATGCACTCACAGCTGAAGGATCCTCACTGTAGCTGCTGCAGATGAACAGTGAATGTAAGAAATATCGTTCCCAACGTTGCAGAGAGGCGCCTGATTTATCCGAGTAACGTTAATCTACAAAGGCAGGTTAGGAGTCATGCTTGTTAAGGTGGTAGTTTTACGGTCGATCATTTGTCTCGCCAGCAGGGTGACAGAGGGTCGTTTAGGGTTCATGCAGTCATCTGTGTGGCCGTGTAGATCCAGTGTCACCAGTAAATGCCTCACTGCAATTACACAGCTACCACTTTTATGACTGCAGGGACTTTGGGTTCAACTTTCTGTGAACTCTCAAGCCATATGGTAGAGAGTCACTCATTCATGTATATGCATGTGTACAGGGACGGCGCTTTTCTCAGGCATTTTCTCCCGCTGTACCAAAAGTGTACTAGACTGTGACCTCATCACTTGTACTGTCAGACAGCGATCAGACAGCAAGTTACCAAGAGTCCGTTCATTTCCCATCAGGCCTGGAGAGTAGTAAAATATGGATATATAGTCTCAGACGTCTTCCAGCAGACGTTTAGAAGTCTGGATTTGAGTTTATGGCTCGCTGCCATCTTGTCAGTTTGTAGAGCCAGGAAATCCAAACTGGGCTTTAGGGTTTTAGGCCAAATATTCCCTCAGAACATGCACTTTCAGCTTTAATATTTTCTAAATAGACGATCATTTTGAAAATCAACACAAGACCTACATTACAAGACTTGAATCTTTTTTTCTTGTAGAGAGAAGTTGAGATTTTTCAGTTGACTTCTGTATATACTTTACAGCCATTTAAAGGCCCACAGCTCACCAACACATTTATGTGAAAGCCTAAAAGAATACATATTTTCAAAACACAACGATTTACAAAGTCATTTTATTGAGTTTACGTCTGCTCACTGCCTGATTATGATGCATAGTTTGCTTGCTCAAAAAGTTGGTAGCTGCAGACCATTGCATAGATGCAATCAGAGCGTCCTGCGCTGCCTACAGTCAGGTATGATAGAGAAAAAAACACTTCCCTCATCAGTCCAGCTCTCATCCCTGAGACAGCCCTATAATAAAGGAAACTGCCACCCTCTTCCTCCTTCTCCTCCTCTCCACTAGTCTTAAGTGTAATCACAAGGGTCTTGCCAGTCACTGAGAGACCTTTCTTCCTTGATGTCGAGGGATTTAGAGCAGGGGATTCTGGGATGCCGGAGGGTGCCTCGCAGTGCAGGATTGGCCACTTGGCCACTGATGTTGGAGACAAGCTTTGATTCCGACATCCATTAATGAGAACACAGTGGCCAAGTGGGCAGTGAGCTGTCCACTCTTCTCAGTATCTCTCTCCTTTCTGTAACTGGGAGGAAAGAGACGGAGAGATGGAGCGCTTAACTCTCAGAGGATGTGAGGGACTTTTCAATGCAACCAATTTTTTTTTTTACCCGTTTAAGACTTAAAAAGCAGAGAAAGAGCCAGTTATAACATCATCAATGTAGATATTCACTTACTTGACATGATGACATCACGCAGGCGGTACCGATTTGTCAGCTGCACATCCATGATGAGAATCTCCCATTCCACCACATCCCAAAGGTGCTCTATTGGACTGAGATCTGGTGACTGTGGAGGCCGTTGGAGTACAGTGAACTCATTGTCATGTTCAAGAAACCAGTGTGAGATGATCTGAGCTTTGTGACATGGTGCGTTATCCTGCTGGAAGTAGCCATCAGAAGATGGGTACACTGTGGTCATAAAGGGATGGACACGGTCAGCAACAATACTCAGGTAGGCTGTGGTGTTTAAACCATGCTCAGTTGGTACTAAGAAAATCTCCCCCACACCATTACACCAGCAGCAGCAGCCTGAACCGTTGATACAAGGCAGGATGGATCCATGACGCCAAATTCTGAGCCTACCATCTGAATGTGGTTTTTCCAATCTTCTATTGTCCAGTTTTGGTGAGCCTGTGTGAATTGTAGCCTCAGTTTCCTGTTGTTAGCTGACAGGAGTGGCACCTGGTGTGGTCTTCTGCTGCTGTAGCCCATCTGCTTCTAGGTTGGACGTGCTGTTGGTTCAGAGATGGCCTTCTGCACACCTTGGTTGGAACCAGTGGTTATTTGAGTTACTGTTGCCTTTCTATCATCTTGAACCAGTCTGACCATTCTCCTCTGACCTCTGGCATCAACAAGGCATTTTGGCTCACTGGATATTTTCTCTTTTTGGGACCATCCTCTGTAAACCCTAGAGATGGTTGTGTGTGTGAAAATCCCAGTAGATCAGCAGTTTCTGAAATACTCAGACCAACAACCATGCCACGTTCAAAGTCCTTTCTTCCCCATTCTGATGCTCAGTTTGAACGTCAGCTGGTTGTCTTGATAATGTCTAGATGTTTAAATGAATTGAGTTGCTGCCACATGATTGGCTGATTAGCTATTTGCGTTAATAAGCAGTTGAACAGATGGTAACCAAGATTGTTTTACACCCCACACAGAAATAGAAACACAAAGAGAAAGAATGATGTAAAGTACAGTAAATATAAAGCAGACGACAGTTAGCTTAGCTTAAAGACTGAACTGCCTGCATATTGCACTCTGCCTTGTTGATATTTATTTGATTAGAATATTTTTCCACATGTATAAACTTTGGAGCTGCCACATAAGAATGAACAGTAATGGAAAAACACAGCTGCAGGTTGAAAAGTTGAACCGGCGCTTCTTACTGTAGCGACTGCATTTCAAGGTCATACTTCATTATTTACAAGTTATGTTGTGCAGTTATGTTAATGTGATTTGGAGAAGTTTTGTTCCAGTCTCTGCTCTGAGATGAGAAAACACAGACAACAACAAGTTCTCTTCTGCTGATAGATACTGTGTTCTCAGCTTCAACCCTAATCCTCAACCCCCCTGAATTATTTACACCTGCATTCTGCTCTCAGTCAAGCCAAGAAAGTGTGTGCGTCACATTAACCGAGTGAGAGATCAGCAACACTGTCATCCTAACACCACTGTCTGTCATATTCTCACCTCCTCACAAACACACAAACACACATGGCAGCGGCAGATGCTCACCCGCGGTTGACCTGGATGTGTGCTGTGATGGGGGTTTTATAGAGTTTGTTTTGTTTGGGGGTTTTTTCAGCCTTTTTTTGTTGTTGTCAGCACTGAGTTAATGGTTTGTTTTTATTTATTAAGATTTAATCTCTAAGAAAGGGATAGTCTTTTCGAGTGGGGTTGTGTGAGACACTGATCCAAAGTCAGTGCATTACATACAGTAGATGTCAGTCGGCACGCCCCCGGTTTGGAAAGGCAGGCAGGAGTACTGCCAGGGAAGCTGAGTGATGTATTGCTGTTGACAGGGGCAGCAGCAAATGTTTTTAGACACCTTTACAAAGTCGCACCCAAACAAAATCAGTAACGGTGTAAGTGTATGCTATATTAAGACTGTTTTCACCAGTTTACCTTGCAGCAGACAGCTCCTTTTCAACTGGGAAGCTGCTAACGACTTAGTTCCACATTTACATCCTCGTCAAAACGACCAGACTCCACTAAGAAAAACAGCAGTTTTGGCTCACTGAACATCAGCCTCGACCACTTTGTTTGTTTGTGTCGCTGTGTAACTTTGGTGAATTCAAATGAACCCTTCTAAACACCAAAGTCAGGCAATAACCAGAACAAATTAGCTGGTCGAGTCAGCGGTAGACCAGCAGCTCCTGTAGTCAGTGATGTTGAATTACAGTTTCTCTTAATGCAGTCTGACTTTGAAGAGAGCGATATCACAGCTTCAGTTTCCAGTCGGAAATTGGTAAAGCAGTGAAAATATTCCAAATATAGCTACACTTAAACTGATAGGAATTGTTTTAGGTGGGACTTTTTTAGGTGGCTAAAATATTGCTGCTGCCCCCGTCTCCAGCAGTACATTGCTTAGCTTTTGTGTCATTACTCCTGTGTGCTTCTCCAAACCGCCATCAACTGTATGTTACACACTGGCTACAGATAATTACTTCGTACAACCCCACTTTAACAGATCTGAACTATCCTTTTAATACACTTAAATATATAAAAATAAATAAATGGTTGTTAATGTGTTAATTTTTAAATATTAAAATCACATAGTTTTGCTGAGATAATGTAAGGATTTTGAAATGAAGACAAAAACAATATAGTATACGTCGAGTAAATCCTTGTGCCTGATTGGCTCTTCCTTTCTGAGCGTCCATGTGATATGTGATTTGTGAGTCACTTGATAAAAGTGTCTGATAAAAGTTACAACATTTTGGTATGATTTGTGTGACACAATCACTAAAACAGTTCCTCAGGGATCTCGCGGCAAAAATTTTTTGAATTTGCGGCCCAAAACCCTTGAATTTTTGGCCAATTTTGTCAAAAAAATTACAGCATTTTGTGCGATTGCTTTGTGGGAAATGACAAAAATTGCAAGTCAAGAGAAAAAATATGTGATTTTTTTAAACTACTGCCTCCAAAAAAATAAGTCATGTTATCACTTGCTATAATAATCAAATACAAATTCGAAACTAAATCAAAGTCCAGAAAATTTATTGATATAGCTCTTGCTTTTTCCAGGAAGTGTATTGCATGAAGCTGGTAGTCAGACACCCCCCTCTCTATGTCAAAGTGGACATCAGAAATTTATGTCTTGAAAAACAGATATGAAGCCTTTTTAGATTTAGCAGCCTTTCATTGAGTATATAGAAACATTACCTTTATCAGTGACTTGTGTCTTCATATTGAAATATTTTTTGTTTCTGTCTTTGTTTTTCAAGGGAATAGGTTGTGAAGTTCATGCTAAATTAAAAAACTGAAAGCAGAATATTAAAAAAGTGTCTTATTCTTCTCTTTTGGCAACAACAATTAAAAAAAACTTTATCGAAGACGAGTTACGAGACAATGAGCTCCACAAACTCCCCCTACCTTCATAGGAGCAGGACACAGAGACTGAAAGAGACACAAAACAGGTCTGCTGCAGTCGTTTTGTCTGGCTTTATGATCTATTTGTCTCTTTGCGGTCATTTTTGTCTCTATGAAGTCATTTTGAGTCTCTTTCAGTCATTTGATTGACTTTCCAACAAGAGATGTCAACAGTCACTTCAAACAGAGGCTCTGACGCAGGCGACCCCTCGGGCCCCATCAGTAATCCTTTCATAGCCTTTATGTTTGCATAATGGTTTTTCCCAGCTATGTTTCACAGTATTCCTCTAGCAGAGCACCCACGAAGTAATGTTCTCATCGCTTGATCTATGTCCAAATACCTGCTCACTGAAGTATTAATTAAAGGCAGAGCAGTTATCATTTGTCTGGAGCTAAAAGGGAACTCAGTAGGCCACAGACCTCATGCAGCACAGTGATGCGTCGCAGCATTCAATCTGAGCCCACAGATCTCGCAGGGTAGTTTCTACAGTTTGCGTTACACTTTCCTGGACACTGACAAAAACTTTGTTAATGCCGTCAAGCAGTCCAAAATGTATCTCCCTATAGAGAGTGTATGGTAATTCAACCTTACTGCTTCGTATGCATTGTCATGAGACAGTATGCGTGACAAACCTGCGCTGCTCCTTCCCTCAGAACACAAAACATGAACATTAAGAGATAAAACATTTCTTACTTCTGCTACGACTGAGCGCGTTGAGATTATTCTAGACATTCCTGTAATTGCAAAGTGTCTGCTGAAATTTTCTACAAGTGAAGCCTGCTCGCCCGAGCTTTATTTTCAGAGTGGGAGTGGGACGGCAGGGCGGGAGAAAGAACATTTTCTCTTTTATGAAGTCAAAAGGATTCAAATGGGTCGGATTTCACAGTTTGATCTGTTTTCAATTACTGGGCCTGGCCGTGTACAGAAGAAAACGCTGAACAATTGAAATCTACGGAGGCAGTAGGTATAGAGCGAGAGAGGGAGAGGAAGAGATGAGGAATTGGAATGAGAGACAAGGGGAAATGAAAAGAAAGAGGTGGAAGAGTCCAGGGAGAGAGGAGAGTCCCAGAGAAACAATTGGATTAGACAGAGAGAGAGAAAGAGAGCAGTGCGGAGAGTGTTTGATAAATGGGCTGTTTATTTAGCTTTCACTGTGAATGAAGCAGGGTGTGATGATGTGTTGTCTCCGCGTCCCTCGCTATGAGGTCAGGCTTTTTTGGCCTAAGCGCTCGGCCCGTTCGGGAGACGCAATTGGCCGTTCATCGCCAAAGGGTGGGACATCTCGCAGAGTCCTAATGGCTTTCACAGCTGGGTCTCCCCCCGGCTCCCTCTGTCATCAAGTTTCATCCAACATCAAAAAGACACACCTTCCACTTGGCCGCGCTCACGTTCTCTCCCCCCCGCCCTTCTCCCACCCCGAAGGAAATCAGACACTCTTGGCTTCTCATAAAGCTCCTGGCTATCACTTTGCCCCCGTTACTTGATGGTTTTCCCAGTATGTTCTTCAAGTTCTGCGTGCGTAGCGACGGTCTCATGGGCTTTCCAGGCAACCTGAGAAAGTATATGTGGATCTTAAAGCCATCAGGGCTATCGCAGCAGCAGCTTGAGTTGATCATCGCCAGCAGGCTTTGTTGTAGGAGCGGGAAAGCAAGGAAGCTGGCCTCAGCTCACCGCTATCAGATGTTCTAATTTACCGCCAACTGCGTTACAATATGCAGAATTCATTATCATTTTTTTCCTGGTTCAGGGCAGTTTGTTGTTTGGTGTCAAGAAACTTTTAAGTGACCTTGATCATGCTGCTCTCTGTTTCCTAACAGCGTCCTTTGTTCTCTTTCAGGACCACTGGTTTTGGCGAGTGAGAGATAACTCAGTAATGCCAGGATACCCCATGCTCATCAGTGTTTTCTGGAGGGGCCTGCCGCCTAAAATAGACGCCGTCTACGAGAACAGCGAGGGCAAGTTTGTCTTCTTCAAAGGTAAGCTCCCGTGCTTCACCACCGTCATCACTGTTGTCACCGCGCCACTGTGTGAAGCTCTTTTCTATTAGAGGCACGTCGAAAAGCTTTGATTCATCTTCATCCAGCAGTTTAGGAGCCCAGTCCAAACACTGCGTCTGTATTATTCATCTACAGGAAATTCCTCGATATGTTCTGTGTATAAACTGCATGCACGTCTTTTTAACATTCAGCATAAACAGAGGTTTTTTATCTGTGATAACTGCTGTGTGTTATCGTGCTCACTCAAGGAACTGCCTTGATCTTATCTGTGTGTGAGTTTAATGTAAATCTGTGGAAGATTAAAGTAATGTTTTGCTCACTTGGTTGGAAAATCCACCATAATCCACTGGTTTTGAGTTTTAAAGAGGACCTATTATGCTTTTTGAGTTTTTTCCTCTTCTTTAGTGATTTATAAAGCATTTTATGCATCTTTAAGGTCTGCCAAGTAAAAAAAAACCAAAGTCCAGGCTAAAGGCAGCTCTCTCTTCACACAGACACACAGCTCCTAAGCTGCCTGAGACGCCTCGTTTGCGTTCCTGCCTTTACTTCAGTAACTTGGTTACATCACTATGTAACACATTATCTATACACACACACAATTCCCTCCTGCGGGCCATTGAGCCACGCCTCCAAACAAGCATACTCAGAGCAGTGTTTGAACTGTTATCGCCATGTCGAGAAGACACTGCCAACGCAAATTACCCTTGTTTGGACCGCCACAGGAAGTAGAGACGAAGCAACAATATCATCTGAAGATTTTATTGTGTGCCCTCCATTTTCCTGACGACTGCTTCATGACCTGGCATCAGTTTACAGCTGGACTTTTTTGTTTCTTTTTAGGGGCCGTGACATTTCCAATACATGCCCTAAGCGTTGCACTAGACACAGCCCACTGACTGAGCTGACCAATCACAGCAGACTGGGGAGGCGGGACATAAGCTCAAACAGTGTTTCAGACAGACGTGCAGCAGAAGTGGGCAGTATAACAAAAATAATGTGTTTTCTGAACATTAAAGCACCTAAATCTATTCCACTAGGCCTCATTATTACAAATATCACCCTGAAAATGGGCATAATGGGACCTCTTTAATAAGACTGCTGTGAGTTTAGTGTTGCTGGTGGCAGTATGTTAAAGTTTTAATCTTCACTGTAGCTGAAAATCGAAATCAGTGTCATGGCATGTGCCAGGAACCTCAGTACTAACTTACTGTTACAGTAAGTCTGACTTATTTTTACCTCTCTGAAGAGATTTGTCCACCTACTCTAGCCCCGAAACACAGAGATTCAAAGTTAATTACGTCTAAAGCCACTTAAAAGAAACAGCAAACAAGCATAGCAGTCCTGCAGACTCCTATTTGCATACACTCCAGGGAGACAGACAGAGAGGGAGAGGGTGGTGATGAAAGGAGACGTAGGTAAGCAATGAAAGTCTGCTGAGATAAAAACTACAAATCTTCACTCCAGCCGTTTCTATTTTCAACACCAAACAATTCCTGGAAATGCAGACTGCTGGTCCCGTGTGCGCCACAAGCTCTGCGAGTCTGATTTCGGTGCCTTATCCTCCGCCCCGCTCTCTTTCCGGGCTGGGTAGCAACAGGATTGCACACAGATTTAGAAAATTTATACTAACAGAATGCTATTTTTCATTTGAACACGCACAGCTGATTTCCCAGAAGGCCTTATTCTGTCTGTCCCCATTTGGAATAAAACATTAGGAAGAAAGTCGGTCAGAAAACAAAATGCAGCACTCTAGGCCCTCTTCTAACCAGCCGCTCTGAATATCCGCTAACAGCGCCTTGTCTGATGAATGCTCCTGATGAAAATAAACGCACAGATGGAAGCTTTAGAGTCTAGTTTGCACTGAGGTCATGGTTGAGACACTGATTAGCTTGGTGCTGTTAAGGCAACACAGAGCAGGTCAGTAAGCAGACACCACTGGTATACATTAGAAATAGATTCAACATGTGTTCTTCATTCCTAAAGTGCAGCCTTGTGCCAATTATGAGCCTGTGTTTGCCCATTCCTGTTCTTCTAAGACTCTGGATCTGCGAGTCAAGAATGTGTACTCAGCTCATCGTGTGTGAAAACAGTGGAATCAAGCTTGTTGTCAGCTCCACTAATCACACCGAATGTCTCAATGTTGACGACAGCATGCAGACAGATTTTAAAGCATTACGATAAAAAGCTGTGCGTGTGAAAGTAGAACTATTTGATTGGCCTAAATCAGGCGGGAAGAGGCTGCATTATGAATTTAAATTAAATTAATCAAATAAAATGTTGGCAGTAGTGGGGTTACGCAAATGCAGCTAGACCTATATGTCAATATGCATTTTCCTCCCAGGAGGCAGGATCCAATCAGAGCTTGATTGGTGCTTTATGTGTCAGAGGACAGACAGAGCTGCTTGCTTCATTTACCTCATGCAGACATGTCTGAGAGTTTGTTATGTGGATTAAAGCTACACCAATAAATCGGCCGGGCCAATGTGTCTGCTGATGATAGCTTATTGCATATATTAGTATTGGCAAGTGCATTACGAGATAGAACCAGAGCCTTCAGTGCAAATAACGTTTGAGGTAAGTTTGAAGACAGTGTCACTGTTACATAATTTGTCCTCCAGGGAGCAGTGAGAGTCACAGGTAGGCTACGTCTAACAAGCTTTTCATTTTGGACATAATTCATCCAGTTTACAAATAATAATAAAAACAGTGGCAGATTTACCACTTTAAATTCTTTATTAATAAGGGGAAAAAAAGGTAAACAGAGATAGATATGAAAGGAGTTAAAGAGGGAGGTGACGACATGCATCCAAGGGCCATAGGTCGGACTCAGCCTGTCAGGATTGGGGTAAATGCCATACCAGGTGCCAGGGCACCCCACTCTCCCCAGCTCTTGATGTAAGGACTATCACTGCCGCTAGAGCTCCATGAGCATGGGTCTGATGAATCGGTCTGACATTTGTCTCTAGGGGCAATGGCCAATATTTCGGAGGGTTCTGGTGTAGCCAGCAGATAAAAAGATAGTCAATATCTGGGCCAAGACATCCTTTACCATGCACCGATCATTGTTAACAGTCCAGCAAGCAACATGAGATGCGAGAATGAAGTTGGAGTTGAAAGATGACGTCTATGAGCAGATTGTTTCACAAGTAGCCAGCTGATTAAGTTAATAGAAAGCTAAGTCGTCAACATACACTGGCTGATACGATACGATACGATACAATACAATACAATATACTTTACTGTCCCAGCGGGGAAATTCGTCTTGGACTCAGGAGCTGCAAAAGTATTGTTGCCTTAGAATAATAGTCCAGAAGAAATGAAAAGCATACACCAAAAAGAAAAACATGAAACACATACTGCACATAACAGTTTTGCACATAACACCAGCACACAACAGAGCACCATAAGCAAAACACAACCCCTAATCATCAAGCGATATCACTTAAAAACACAATTGATGGGTTCTGAGATTGCGTTTCGGCCAATGCTTTTTGCCTGTTTTGCCTTCAACACGCATTGTTTACCTGCATTCATCCAAATGTGATTGCTGCTCAGTGATACTCAAATGGAAACCGAAGACTTCCAATACCAAAATCTTGCTTACAGATTCTGCAGTCATATCGTTCATTCATAACAAATCTGTTTACAGAAATCAACACACTGAACACTGGTGTGTGTGTGTGTGTGTGTGTGTGTGTGTGTGTATTTCTGCATAATAATTTCAGTAAACACATGCACATGTGTGATTCATTTGGCTGAACAGCATGTGTTTGTGTGTGGCCTGTGTAAGAAGGAGGAGTCTCTTTTTGGAACAAATCTTCATCCTATATAACACTCTTCATACAGTGTTGAGGGCAAGCAGGGGATTAGTCGTTACACTGAAGCAGATGCCGGAGCTGCCACTACATCAAAGCAGCCCTCACAGCTCTGAAGATGAAGCCAGACTTTTATGTGGAGGGCGATTGCAAGTCGACTCCAATTTTTAAAAAAGAAAGGAGAATCCCATTAAATGTAGGATAGAGAGAGAAGGGATGGGCTTTTTTTATGTTGTGGGTTTTTTGTGAATCAAGTTGAACTCATTCTTTTCGGGGATGGAAGACTCTATTAATCTCAGGGTGTGTGTGTATGTGTGTGTGTGTGTGTGTGTGTGTGTGTCAGGGCCAGAGGAAGTGTGACCCAGAATGAGTGGAGCACTGTAAGAGAAAGAGGTGAAATGACAGGAATTTCCTTTCCAAAAAGAGGCCACTACAGGTCTCTCCTTCCCACTCACATTCAGCTGACGCTGTCTCCTACTGTTCCTCCTTTCCATCTATAAATCTCCCTCCTTCACCTCAGCTATCTAGTGTAAACACTTCTCGAGGGCTAAATGTCAGATGCGTAGTCTTTATGAAGCAAGAAAATGAGTGCGGGATCATGTCCGCTTTGTTTCACACCCATTTCCTGTATTTGTTAAAGAAAGTATGCAGGTGATCTTAAAGCTGACCTTGCAAACGTCCCTCATAGTCTGTCAGGTTTGTCGACCATTCAAGTAGAAAACCTAATTCATTAAAAATGTTGGTTACACAAGTAGGTAGAAGATGTATATTTATCCTCTGCTACTTTCAGACATTAAAGCCCAGTTTCCACCGAGCAGTACAGTTCAGTTCAGTATGGATTTTTTCTGTTTCCACTGTAAAAAGTTGTGGATGTTACCAATAGAACCGTTCTGTACCGTCCCCATGTTTGGTCCCCCCTCTGTTGGGGTACCTAGCACACAGATCTGGTACTAAAAGGTGGAGCTGTGAACACTGCAGTCTGATTGGTCAGTAGAGGACGGTCACTCTGCTCAGGGCTGAGTTGTGTCTGGTTTTGAGGCTCATGTAACCACTGTTCATACTGTGGAGAGTTTTATTAGTAAACTGGAACTATAAAATGAAAGGATGTTTTGCTGCCTCTTGCAGCAGCTGGAGTCGGAGAAAAAATAACTTCATTCACTGGGTCAACTGCCGGCGACTTTTAAGATGGAACATTAACTTGTAATGTTACTTAATGCATGAGGTGATGACGTGAATCCCATCATTCCATCATGGATGGTATGGCTCTGTTCTGGGGCCTCTCTGCCTTTCCTCAGAAAGGCTCCTCCACATGCCTACATGGAAAGCCTAAGGCACAGGGAGCAAACCTCCCTGCCCTTCCATGCGTTGTCAGTGACAAACAGAAATGACATTGATAAGTCAGACACAACATGAAAAGGAGGCATTTACATGTATTAATTTAGACCAGAACGGCATATCCTAGTCTTCACTCAGAGAAAAAAAGCACTGTGGAGCATTGTTCCTGTGGGCTACAGCAACATTAAACCCCTGAGCTTGCCTGAGAAGGGCTAAATGCACAAACCCACTACTTTTTAAATATCCAATTGAGAGAAACTCTCTGTTCTGTTTGGTTCTGAAAATGTCAGTGTCCAACCCCGTTCTGTGGACGATCAACGAGGTGCAGACTTCCATCTATATGATTAAATACAGCGGGTGCTGGACGGAGCAGTGAGTGGCAACAACCCCACCCACATTTAAGAGGACCCTTTGCGGTGGAAACACTAGGGTCTAGGTACCATGTCTGAAGGGTTACTGTTGGTTCCAAAGGTACCTTACAGTACCAAAAGGGCTTAACGCCATCCTTCTGTTCAAGTCAAGATGGAAACTAAGCAGAGAACAAAACTTCTCTACCTCAGGGGTTTAAAACCAAAAGAGAGACACATTTATTTTTTTGTCAGCCCTGAGGTTATTGAAAGACTGTAGAAAAGTATTTTACAGATATTATCATATTCATAGTCTTTGTGATGAATATTGTTTCTCCTGCTCGGAGTACTGAGTGTTGACAGCCTGAGGCCTCATTCCAGTACTTAATCAAGTGAAATTGTCTGAAAGGAATGCGATATGATAAGTAAAAAATAAAATATATGTGACATCAGTCTGCAAAGAAAGATCATTTTTGATATCCTCCATGTTCCCCCTCCCTAGCCTTGTCATTTCTACCTCTTTCTTTTTTCCTCTCTCTTGCAACACACTACTCTTCCTCTCACCCCCCCACCCACTTCCTCCTGGCACACCCTACACCTCCACTAGTGACGAAGGAGAGGACTTCCTGGGGTCACACTGTGTCAGAAACATGCTGTTAAACCTAATTACTCCACAGGAATGATGGTTTAAAGAGAAAGGAGAAGAGGGACAAACTCACAAAATGTCCCCCAAATAGGACATATTCCATGTTTTTTTATTTTTTCAGCATAATTATTATAGTCCTCCCAGAAGCATCCTAAAGTTCAGGTATTTGTTTGGCTCCTTGGGGCTTGTAAACTTTTAAAAAACGGTTTTAATGTGAGTTTTTGGTCGCCAATTTTCCCACAAGGGTCTTAGCTGTTTCTTTTTATCTCAGCCGAGCAGTAACCGGCTCAGTTTGCCAGCGCTGAAAAGTTCCCAGAGTACCTCTAAGCAAGGGCAAGGAGAACTTGTCACCATGTCTGTGTCCTATTTTAAATTAGGGAAACATCAACATCAAATGCAGTAATACAAGGCAACAGGTTATTGCCCGCTATTTGTTACAAGGCTTGTATCTGTCCTTGTAAATCTGCCCTTCTCGTGCAGTGCTCCTGGAGGGTAATCCCAGCTGTTACTTGTCCTTCTACTTCTAATTTATTTTTCCCTCTCTTTTTCTTGATGTGCAGGGAAGCAGTTCTGGGTGTTTAAGGACACGGTGTTGCAGCCCGGGTACCCCAAGGACATCGCCCAGTTCGGCCACGGCATGCCGGCCCAGAGCATCGAGACCGCTGTGTGGTGGGAGGATGTGGCCAAGACCTACTTCTTTAAAGGGGACAGGTGAGTGCACATGGACAAAGAACACTGTAACTATAGCGGACAGATGAATGCCATTCTTCCTAAAGATAAGCCCTCATTTGGTGTTTTGATGATGGTAGAGGAGAGTGCTGTTGAACATGTCTGGTGACTCAAAGGTTGCTGAATATGATTGACAGTTAAGTACTGCACCAAAGTTCAGGGACTTGCAAGAGACAGAGGGTCAGATATTCTGACGTGACAAGATGAGAGATAAAGTAACATCTGTTCAACCTATATCACTCCTGACGTACAGTTCTTGTTTTGTCTTCCTCTGGCTCATCGTTTGTCCCTGTTTAGGTACTGGCGTTACAATGAGGAAATGAGAACCATGGACCCCGGCTATCCCAAGCCCGTCACAGTGTGGAGAGGTGTGCCTGATTCGCCACAGGGGGCCTTCGTCGACAAAGCCAATGGTACGAGTTGTCCTGCCCGATACTCTGAATTGGCAATAACAGCACGCTTCATGTGCCAGGCGGCATTGATTTCAGCTGGTCACTGGCACACGCAGCGCGGGAGGTAAACCAGGGTAGCATTGATTGAAATTTGCCCCAGTTATTATACTGAGTTTTAGTGTGTGGCACGCGTCCATACATGCGATATCAGGGGAAACAGACTGATAGAGTGTTTGTGCACAGCAAATGAAATCTGAAAAGAGGTCAGTTTTGAATTGTTTCACAAGCAGAATGTTCCATAATCAGTCCATCCTGCTCAGTGTGCCATAAGACCCAGTTGGAGCAGGATTGTGGAAAGCAGAAAGGACAAGACCACCGCTGGGCGCCCATTCCGGTTTAAGCCAGTTGGCCCTTGCCAAGGGTGGGAAGGCGGGATCTGTAATTCTCAAAGAGCTCACTCATAGGCCGGACAGATAGTGTGAGGACGGGAAAAGCTTGTCCCATTGGATGCATCATGCCAGGTGGGTTTGGGTCTGGTCTTGGCATCGCCTGGGCTGGAAAAAGAAGGGCAGGTGGTGCTGAACGCTCAGGCCATCTGTCCCGTGGATCTGCTGCCAGATCTGTAGCCGGGCGTGTCTGCCGGTGAGGCCAGGTGGAGCGGGCATCAATCGAGGCATGAAGGGTGGATTGATATCCAAGGGGACGATGGACGCATCACATGTAATTCTGCTGGTATATGTGTCGGCCTGCCGTTATTTGGCGGGGAAGCTGTTTGCAGACAGTGTGTCAAGTGGCACGCTCATAACATTGACCCAGATAACCAGGCATAATTGAGTCTGCCGCTGCTGCTGCTGCCGATGATAGTGTGTGTGAGGCGACACGTTTCAGTGTAGGGGCCCCAGGGCGATGTTGACCTGGCTCTAACCCACAATAGCTCAGGCTGCCTCACCTCTCCTCTCTCATACTCCTCACGGTGCTGTGTGTTTGTGCTCGGGAACCCCGTGTATCTGTTGCTTCATCTGGATCTCTCAGTCTCTAAATAACTTCTTTTTCACTTCATTTGTGTTAAATGTAGGAGAAAAGTGTGGCAGAAGCTGCTGCCAGATTGGAAAGAAAAAAAAATATCCCATGAGCGGTTACATTTCTTCAGCTAATCACAATACTTAGCTGAACTCTAAATGAGAGTTTGGAGGGTGTTGTGTGTAGTTTGGCTCGTGTTTCATTGCCTGCTACACAACCACATGTAGCTCAGACTGTAAGTGGTCTGCGTTTGAGGGCCAAGCTGTGACTCGTCATAAAAACGAAGACCTGTGCGTGTTTCTTGCAAAAGTTCTGCATGCGACATCAAGAGCATTAATATCAGGGCTGCCCCCGACAGTCGTCATTGAGGGCCATTAGTCGACTAGTCGCCCGCATGTTTACCATATTAATGTAATTATTAAATGATATATTTTGGGTGGGGCAACACAATGGTTTGAGTTCAAGGTGTGAGAAAGAATAGTATCAGTAACACTGGAGGCCTTTAGCGTAGCTTAGCATAAAGACTTAGCGTAGGGTGAACCAATTAGTGTAAAAACAACAAATGGATGTTTTGGGAATTACACAGAGTAGCTGCTTGTCCACAGGAAATGCTTCCTTGTTTTGTGTAGGATCATTGAAATATGTATCGTGCATAACTCACCATAGAAGAAGACACAGTTCAAGAGATACAGCGTGTTCATTTGTGAGCCAAGCTAACTATTTTCCCTGCTTCCAGTCTTAATGCTAAGCTAATTATTCGGCTAAGCTAAACACTTCCTGGCTCAGTCTGTACTCAGCAACATAGCCAGTGGGTGGTTTTCCCAAAATGATCTCTGTGATTTCCTGCTGCTCATAAATTAGTTGTAAGATGTCCTCTGTATACACACACAGTCTGCTGGGCTCTAAGAACACCAAAAATAAAGTTTATCACAGAGATATGGATTTTAATTCCGTTTTCTGCGATCAGATGACCTTTGTGTTTGCCAGAAATTAAAGACTGGGTGAGTTTTGTTTTCTGCAGATATAGAAAACGTACTGGATTAAAGTTACAGATGAACTTGGTCGTAATAACAGTTACAGCCTATAAACAATCAGTTTTCGTCTCACAAACTCACAGCTGAAGACAAAGGAACTCCACAGATTCAACCTGTTTCTGAGCTCTCCCTCCAAGAATGAATCTTTTAAAGCTTCGTCCTGTGTCACTTCCTCACCAGAAACATCGTCACCTAACAAGTTGCATAAGGAGCTCTGGCTTTTACAATAGCCATCCCACCATCTGGCTGGAAATTCAGAGCTTTTCCTCCCTTATTTTCCCAAAGAAGAGTGTGCATGAATAATAAATCCTGAGAGACAAAGTGTTAAGGGGGCCAGCGAGGAAGAGGAGAGTTCAGGCTGTCACTCTCAGTTTTACACAGAATATATCTAATAAAAAACAAGCGTTTCAGGGACAGTGACTCGTAGGAGGGGTCAAGCTGAGTGTCAACTCAGAGACACTACAGTTTAACCGTATGTTGTTCTCATGACTTTTTTATTCTTCGTATTGTGATATCACAGTTTATTTATTGTCAAAGTGTTTGCAGGAACGAGTGTGAAGAAAATCAGTTTTTGCTTCTGTCACCAGTTTTATTGCTTTCGACACAAACACAGAGGGGAGTGTTTTTTCTTTGTCCCTAGGGCAGGGCATGAAAAAACGAGCACTGTCTCACTGTGTAAGTAGACTTATGAATGGCTGTGACATCGGGACAATTGCCCCCACATCCCCCTTTAAAAAAAACAACCTGCCACTCTTGTGATTTGAGAAGCTCCCCAGCAGCTCGGCTCTCAATGACATTTGTTGTGCTGTTGTGTGATATTAGCTGTGGGGGTTCGGCTCCTGGTTGGGCGTGTTTCCTCTTTTATGACCAGATATAATTAGTCCTGAGGGACAGTCAGAGACATCTCAGCTGAACAATAGAGCTGAAACGGACACAATGGCTCCGCAGCAGAGCAGCCGACACGATTGTCTGAGGTTTGCTCGTTTTACCGCACTGGCAGTTATTGTCACTTCGATTTCAGCGAAACGTTGTTGTTATTATTTTCCAGGCGATAGTAGAGGCAAAGTTTGTTTAATATTTTAATTAATTAAAAGACATACTGAACTTTACCATACCTGGCAGACATACTTGCTTCAGTGATGTTAAAGTAGACTCCAGGTTGTGTCAGTACATCGTGACACTGTTGGGTTTGATCAGAGGTGAAACAGATGAAATGTTGCTCAACCGTCTGGCGTTAAATTAACTCTCCGCTTTCTGTTTCTTCTTTGTTTCCCTCGCACAGGTTTCACCTACTTCTACAAAGGTAAGGAGTACTGGAAGTTCAACAACCAGTTCCTCCGAGTGGAGCCGGGCTACCCGCGCTCCATCCTCAAGGACTTCATGGGCTGCGAGCTGACGCCCATCGACCCCGCCCGGCCGCCGACAGACGACGGCAACTCGGACGTGGTGATCGAGCTGGACAACGAGGCGAACACGGTGAAAGCCATCGCCATCGTCATCCCCTGCGTGCTGGCGCTGTGCCTGCTGGTGCTGGTCTACACTGTGGTGCAGTTCAAGAGGAAGGGCACGCCACGCCACATACTGTACTGCAAACGCTCCATGCAGGAATGGGTGTGAAACATCGGGGACGAGACGAGACAGTGGGGCGAGGGCGGCAGAGGAGACAGGTGAAAACAGGATGACAGCCTCACACTTTCACAGAGGAGGACGCTGGACTTTGGACACACAGCCACGCCTCCGTCTGTTGGGCGATCTGATACCTTCGTTCAGACCCGCAGAAACAACCTGTCGGCGGCCCCTCACACTTAAGGTGACCCCAGGAACTTAAAGTTGACTCAGCTAACCCTCAGCCTTTTTAACAAACAGGGGAGCAGAGGGACACATCGTGGGGATATTTGCCTGATACTTTGAGTCCCAGTAAAAAAACAAAGAGGGTCGGTATCACTTTGTATCTCAGAAACTTGACTTCCTATCCCATTCCTCTTTTATTTCTTTGCCCGACTGCTCTTAATCAAAAGGAGGACTTTCAGGGGGACACACACTCACAGGGCACCGCATCGTCATCTGTCATATCAGGTTGTTGATGAAACAACACTTTTATATTTTCTGATCTTGGTGCCCCCCCCCCGCTTCATACTGCGCTCAAAAGATAAACTTAAACTACCAATCTTCAATCCCTTTTCTGTAGTTCTTTTTTTATTTCTAATTTTCTTTAATTCTTTTTAAAAAAGGAGGTCCTCACTGTTCCCTTTAACACGCTCCTGAGGAAGAGACCAAACTAAACCAAATAAAATCAATTTCTCTCCAAAGAGGATCACATTTTTATTTCCTTTTCTTTTATTTCCTCACCTCCGTTCATCCTTCCTTCCCTTCTCTGGATCCTTGCAGCGATTAAGAGTCGGGGAGCTCTGACTGTTGTGGCAGTCTGTTTGAGACACAGGGGCCAAATTATTCTGCAATATTTTAACTCGCCTTAATTATAGATCATACGACTTGTGCTTGGTTTTGCCGTTCTTGGAGTTTCTTGTTTTTTTAATTTGTATACCGCTTTTCTTTTTGTTTGTTTGTTTGTTTGTTTGTTTGTAAAAGAAGCTTCTCGGGAGCTTCTTGTGATTGGTATTTTATGGTTTTTATTATGTTACCCAGAATTCTCAGCACTGGCTTGCTGAGCTGTTCTGGACAGAATATACAGTAGGGTCAGCCTGTATTGAGAGTAATGTATTGTATCGTAAAATGATGTCGAAAGGTTCTGGAGTAAAGCCACTATTTTTGTGTGTTAAGATATTTGTTACTGTTGCTTTTATCATTTCCATACGGCAGACATCAGGCGCGTGAGCCTGAGAGCTTGTTATTGGATTTGCTGTTGTTATTTTTTCGTCCTGGGCCCATATTCCCTTCAGTTTAACGAAGCGTGCATCCAAAATGGTCGCTCTGTATGGTTATTTGTGAATGGACAGACCATTTCTTAAAAGAATCCTGTTGACTGCCTTGTTTGAGAGAGCTCACAGTTCCCAGAATGCTCTTGTCTCCTGACTGAGGACCCACAAAGTGAGACACCAAGTCAAGATCAGTGCCTGTGTCAACGTGCATGCAAGCATTTACTGTACATCCAACCGGTTCTGCTCAACGTGGCTTTGGAACCCCTCAAAAGCTGAGGAGGAAGTTTTCTCTTGAAAATACTGTTTGCATTTATTTTTGTACATTATAAGTGTACCCCAGCCCCCCCCCCCCCCCTCCCCTTACCTCCAGGTACAGTTCAATCTAAGAAAAAACTTAAAAAGATGCAAGTGGTACATTTGGGAAATCTTTGGGAGATCTGACGGGTAATTGGCGAATCAAATTGGCTTCAGCAAACGAACCAACGGTTAGCAAATGTAGTGTCCTCGCTGTCACGGCGAGCAGTCTTTGAATGTGTGTCTGTTTTCATGATCACATACTGGTTTTTCTTTCTTTCCTGTTTTCTGGTCAAAACAAATTGGACATCTCACAATGACTTCTTTGTGTAAGACTTTGGGACAACAAGGAAACGTGTCCTGACAGAATGAATAAATTGATCAATATATGATTAAGAGCTGCCTTCGAACTCTTGTATCTAGAGTGTGTGTGTTTGGCTGAGTGTTTGCTTGTGTCACTCTCAGAGGTTGTGCACTCTGCTGCAGTTTGAGTTGAAGCTTTGAAAGAAAAGAGACCAGTTGATTTAATGATAAAGACACCGAGGAAGATTTGTATTTATTGACACCACAAAATGAACTAGCAGCTCTGTGATGCTGTGCTGAACAGTCCCTCCAGGGTTTTGTTGGCTGTTTTTGGGATTGTTTGATTCTTCAGGTGGATTGAATTTGGGCCAACTGCTGTGATCACAACATCTCAAAATCCTGGAGGGACTGACGAAGACACAGCTAACCAGCATTTAATCAGCACGCTAACATGCTCACAGCGACAATGCTGACAGTGATGTTATGTTTACCATGGTCACCATCTTAGTTTAGCATGTTAGCATGCGAACCTTTGCTAACTGGCCCTAACACAAAGTACAGCTGAGACTGATGGGAAGTATCAAACAAATTGAAATTTTACCTGATCATGCCGCTCAAGTTAAAGTCGGGATCACAATTACAAACACATGTCTTGTGCTGTGTCTCAGGTTTTTGAATGAGCCACCAAACATTAACCAGGAAAAAGCGCAGTGCTAATGCTTGTTTTCAGGCTACATAGCTAATTAGCTTCACAGCTGCAGCACATTAAATAGCATGTAAACATACCTGCAAACGTCACTTGGGTCTGGTTAGATGCTAGTGTGGTCCTTAAGGGGGATTTTTATACTTGTGCGGCAGACCCTATGCTGTTATGAGCATTTAGGTAGTGTATCCGTGTCACTCTGCAGTGACACCTCCAAAACATGGTGGAGGTTTCTGTGAAGTGTTGTAAAGTTTGTTTGAATCAAAACACACATTAAACACACATTACACACTCTTCACTATAACTCGCAGCATTCACAGACAAACACTTGTCTTTATCTGGACACATTTTCCCCACAAATACAACATGCTAATGTTTTTAGCACAAGCCTATGGCATTTTACATTGTATAAATTAGCCTAGGGGCTAGCAGACTTTTCCTCTACTCTTATGAAGCCAGGGACAACAGCAACATTTAACAAAGGTAACGTTACAAAGTTTGGCTCCATTACAGCTCACAAGGTTCACTGACAAAACAACTGTCTTATACTAAACACGTTTTCCAAACAAATACAACATGCTAACATTATTAGCACAAGCCTATGGCATTTTACATTGTATAAATTAGCCTAGCGACTAGCGGAGATTTCCTCTGCTCATATGAAGCCAGGATAAATCACACACAAGACTTAAAATGTTATTTTTGTGGAGGCTTTATTGTCTTTACAGTTTATTGTTTCTTATCTGTGAAATTAAAGTAAATAAAAGCTTTGTTTCCACTGAGGGAAATGGTTTCAGCTTACAGAAATACACAGAAGGTCTGCATTGGCTCTACGTCGACGCAGAGCCTACAGCATAGGTACGACGGAGAAGTACAAATTTTGTTGTCCATTGTCTGCACACAACTTGTCTTCTACAGCAGCTTCATTTACTTTGTGTCTGGTTCTTCTGCCGGAGCTCAGCCCGCCAGCTGTTGTCAATCAAACACAGACACAGAAAGACCTTTTTCCTTCTTTTAGTCATAAAAACTTAACACATTCACATTATTTCTGACCACAAACAGGACTGACTGAATGTATTCAGTTGGACTTTAAGCAACTTGAAACTTGGCTGAGACCAGTGTAGTGCAAACAGTGCAGCCAGAGGGCCGACCTACAGCGCATAAGGACGTTGGCTCAAACTTCTGTGACCTCTGAACTCCAGAGATAAACTCAGCCAGCAGCGAGAAAGAAAAACAGAAAAGTAGCATTTGATTCAGAGAGCAGTGTGTGTGTGTGTGTTGATGTGGCTGTGAGAGCTCAGCAGTCCTATTGTGTGCTGCTGTATTTTTGGGTGGCATGATAAAAATCTGTGCTTTAGATGTACGATCCCAGCGGTGCAGCGCTGGCATTTATTGCGGACTGAATGTGAAACAGGAGCCGTCGACGGCCCGCTAGTGTTTACTTTAGCTTCGCTAGGACACATTTGACGTACAGTTGCTTACAACAAAGAAAGTGAGGTCAAGTCAGTTTACGGACTGCGGTCACTGAGTCTGTGTGTGTTTGTGTGTGTGTGTTTGTGTGTAATGAAATTACACTCTTAGGGATAACACTTCATCGGTTCTCATCACAGGACTGTTCAGTGGTGAAATTGCCTCTCTGCTTTTAGACAAAGGCATTATATGCCCAGCTATGTTTAGATCGGTGCTTTTTCCTGAGGCTCTTACTCATTGTCTGCTCTCGCTCCGTCCCTGTAAATACACATTTTGAGTGTGTCCGTGTGCCTATTTGTGTTCTCGCAGTAAAACAAACAGCTTAATGTTAAAAAGTCAGACGGCATTCTTTCTTTGACTTCTGTTTGTGTGAGCATGCTCTGAGCAGAGTACAGTGTGGGTGTTAAAGAAGTAATAAGTTGGCTTTGTCGGGCTCGGTGTATCTGTCTCAGTCTCTGCCTTACAATAAGTGACTCTCCCTCTGCATCTCGGTGCTGTGCATGCTCACTGGACTGTGCGTGTGTGTTTTTGCAAGCATGTCAGCCTCACAACTGGAGCCTGTACAAATCCTGTGGGCCCAGCAGCCTCTTTTGCAACTGCCAGGCTAAAATATCGGTGCTAAGCTGACCTACACTGACCAGGGCTGTTTTTCTATGGTGCTATTTTTGTCAGCCCTCCTCCTCCTCCTCCTCCTCCTCCTCCTCCTCCTGCTCCGGCTGTCATTGGCTCAAAACTTGAGTGATTACAACGGCAACCAAAGTAATACATTTTCATTTAACCCGGGTCCTTACAGTGCACTGCTTAATGGCCCCTTGTAGGTAAAGGACCATATATCCCAGTGCTGGTTATTAGTGTGGCACAGTGAGGCAGCTGAAGGGAGCTTGTTGAAGGTCAGCAGGGGTCGAGCTGTTGCCTTGGCCCGGATGAAAAAGGTTAAAACACATAAAGGAAGCGCATGCAGAGATTAATGGCTGTTTACTTGTCCTGTCTCCTGCAGCAGGGAGGCCAGCGGAGCATCTTTATATAATGATAACATTGTTTAAGTCTCCTCTGACCACTTGTAATCATGTGTTTGTCGCATCTTTATGTTTATTTGATGACATTTAATGTGTGTGTGTGTGTGACATCTCAGGACCTCCTTTTCAAAATTGACTGTTCGCTTCACCCGTCCCCCGCCTGTCCAGCCTGACCAGCTGGAACTAAAATCAAACAGTAAAAGCATAAGGAATGGAACGACTCATGTTTGTCTGCATTAATCCATCCGTCTGTCCATCCCTTTTTGGGTTGCAAGGGGCTGGAGCCTATCCCAGCTGACATTGGGTGAGAGGTGGGGTACACCCTGGACAGGTCACCAGACTATCACAGGGCTGACACATACAGACAGACAACCATTCACACTCACATTCACACCTACGGACAATTTAGAGTCACCAATTAACCTGCATGTCTTTGGACTGTGGGAGGAAGCTGGAGCACCCGGAGAAAACCCACGCTGAGAGGGGAGAACATGCAAGGGCTCCTGCACCCGGGATGGAAGCAGGAACCCTCTTGCTGTGAGGCGACAGTGCTAACCACCCTGTCTGCATTAATATAAGCTACAAACATTAGCATGTCCGGTCAGTTAGCTTACAGTGGTAAAGGAGCAGTACAAGGCCAACGCATCATTATGTAAATTTTAAAAACATTTTGGATTGGATTTAAGCGTCCCCATCAAGCTTCTTTTCTGAAATAGCATCATGTTCACTAAACATCATTTAGTCTTCGTTCTCAAAGTCAAGTTCTCAAGTAAAACACGTTTGAAAATACGAACAATAAAGCTTAAATCTAACCTCTGTCTTGTCCAAGTTTGTTAGCGAAGCACCTAAAGAGGGTTACAGTCAAGTGAATTAGTCTGATCTGACATTTTTCCGTAATGGTATCCTAGTATGAGTGTCATAATACTGATACTTCTGTAATACTAGGATTAACTACCTGTTTCTTTATTTTAACGACTTTAAAACAGCTCAACTGGCAACATTAAAAACAGCTTTTTCAGAGCTACCCAGGAACACCAATTAGCCTCTCCTCCTTTTTTCCCAGTGGCCACTCGCGGTATTGCAGCAAAAAAAAATCCCCTGCAGCCCAAAAGGCATTTTCCCCATAGACCACCATTATAAAAAAAAGACATCTGTAAGGGGCCGTACACATGCTGCATCTTTAACCGCCTGGAAAATACAAGGTCGGACGCTAGGTGCTACTCTTGTTCCTTTGTGTGTAGGCCTGTTGTCCATGAGACAGATGTACACCTCTGGCAGCTCTGCACCAAAATGATCAACTTCTCCTCCGTCTTTATCAGACTGATATTTATGGGAAAAAGGGAAAGATATCTGTCAGCTTTGATTGGTTGGTCCTCGTTACATGACATGCAGAGTGCGCTGCTGCATTTCAAGAGTTGAACTCAGTTTATCTCAGGGCGCAGCCATTGCACCCTGAAAAATATGTGCTCGGGAATGCATGTGTGCCGCTGCGGCGTTGCTTTGGTGATCTACATTGAAAACAATGAGTCTTAGGGTGCAAAAAAGTGGCATGTGTACGGCCCCTAAAACTGCAAACAAGGTTATTCTGACTCTTTTATTATGAATTTTTGGTTCAGGGAGTTTTTGTATTTGTAAAACTTTCCGTGAGCAAATCAAAGCAATTACAAAATCGATGATGTCATCACAACATAAAGTCAATTTGATGAGTGTGAACTCTCGGGCCGGGCCAGTGCAAGAAATATTACTGTGCATATTCGTTGGGCCACATACCACGGAAATAAACACGTAAGCTAGGAACTTTTTTGAGTGATTCTCATGGGACTGAATTGGCGCCATCTTGGGGTCCAGTATCCAGGTCATGAAAGCCATTTCACTGGGATTGCGTTGCTAGGCAACAGCTTGGGTCCACGTTTTTGTCTTTTCAGCTGATGTCATTCACATAGAGTGAAAAACGTTCCAACAGGAAGTACAAAAGGACCCATCCAGAATGTTTATGTTTTCAATTTTTAAGCGGTTTATACATCCATGGAGCTACCATTAGCTTAAGTAGCTAGCTAGCTTATCAGTTGCCAGAAATGAGAGGCCTGCTTTTGTTTACTCCTGCCTGAACTCAAGGACCTGGTGTTTCCAAAATTACTTAAAGCAGTGGTTCCCAGCTGGTCCAGCCAGGAGGTCCAGATTCCTCCTTAGTCATTAGTTAAACGTCCACACAGTTTAATATATTCAGCGTCATACTTGTGTTCGGCCATGTTGAGCTAGTCACTCACTCTACAGCAGGAAACAGCACTTCAAAATAAAAGCTCTGTGCCAGAAATTCACTGCACTTAAAAATAAAGTGTGTTTTTCCAAACTTGACATGTTTGCGAGTCACTTCCATTCAGAATTAACCCACGACCCACCAGTTGGGAACCACTGACTTAAAGGATAACTGCCACTATCATCTGTACAAACGATCCTGTGTGAGAACAGAAATCTTGACAGGCCCAGCAGCTACAGGGGACTGGCTCAGCGAACGGTCAATTGACCTGTCCAGTCATGTCATCATGCTCGAGGAGGCGCTCTGATGAAACCCATTTTAAACAACTGTCAATGTTTTTTACACCATTTTCCCACTGAATGTCTCTGCATCATTCCTCTGTTGTAGCGTGTCCTTGGAAGCTCCGCTCTGTCGATCAATAAATACATTTGAAAAGATGTTGCCATGCATCCTTGTCTTGTTCATGCCCGTGTTCATGCATGCGTGGTCGTGACCCGCCGCCATTCCCCGCAGAAAGACACTCAGGCTCACTCAGGCGTGACGTGACGGTTTGATGTGGAGAAAGTTACCGCTGATCAAAAACCGCTGGCTTTTTTTGACACATTTAAACTTATCTATTTGAATATGAAAGACCCATACCTGGGATCTAAAATTTATTTTTTTGTCAACTTTACTTTCCAATTTTTTTTTCGCAGCTTGATCATACGTCAGCCTTTCATGTCATTCCTCCCACACCCATTCAGAGATCTTCTATCATTCCTTCAAAGAGATGAACCGAGCTGTGCCATGATTTTTTATTCCTTTTTTTGTGGAGAAATAGAATGGTTACTGTCACTGTGTGGAGTGTTACAGATGAAAGCCATCTTCCAATCTCCCTCAGGTCCATTCAGATGCAGAGAGCCTTTCTCCTCGTACCACAGAATAGACCATCTTCATATTTCTGCAGCAATAAACCACCTCTGTAAGGACAGGAGAATTTCGATGGAGGATGAAACACTAAAGTTTCTAACACAGCACCATGTAGAATGATATTGAATGTACAAATCAATGACACCTCTCTGCTGCAATACACCGGGCTCTGCATCTACAAAGAAATACCCATTTCTGTGCCTGCTGGCTTTGAACGAGCTGCTCGGACCAGACGGGCTCGTAATCTGTTTCCAATTTCTATCATTCCCATCATTGGTTCCAAATGGTTTTTCGGCCGTGCACCTTCTCCCTGAAATCTGCTTGGAATAACACCTACATGCATATGAAAACATACCCAGGGCATATTGTACATTCCAGACACTCAAATGAGACACATTATGCTTTTGTGGAAAGTATTTCTGTTCTGTTGTAACAGTATTAGGTTCTTTTTTTTTTTCTAATTGCTGACATTTTGTTTAGGTTTCCCACCATGTTTTGACTGAGAGCTTTCTGGTTTCTGATTCTCCAGCTGTCTCCAGCGCTGCTGTTCTGTGTGCTGTGTTCACATCATTAACTCTGGTGGTATGGGGCCGATGGATGGAGACACAAAGGGAAGGAGGTTTAATACAAAACAGACCTAAATGAAGTAAAGAAATAGTTCTTTCCTGTACTTTCACTTGCTCCCTGTAGCGTCCATTTGCTATCCCTCCTAGTAAACGTTTGGTTTAATGGCACTGAGGGCACAATATGGCACAAACTACGATCAGGCTGATGAGATTGGAGCTGCAGGCATTATCTGACTATGTAGATTAAGGTAATATAGACTCGGTCTAAGAGTCAAGGACCATCTGCTCCATTAAATACTGATAATGATTTCACCTAGAAAAGCTGCACCACCACAAGGACTCCTTCTTTTACCCCAAACTTCTGCAAGCATATGCTTACTGCCAAGCAGAGATGTGGACTCGAGTCACATGACTTGGGTTTGAGTTTGGTGACTTTAGATTTGACCTTGAGGAATACCCTTAAAAGGGAATTCCGGTGTGAAATGGATTTGGAATATATTGTACATGATCACGAGTTTGAATCTTGTGTTGGGTACAAAACACTCTGATGTGATGCATTCTAAACTAGACTGTTTTTAGCTGATTCCTCCAAAAGGCTAATGCTGCTAGCACTCAGGGCATGTCTCCAGGTGCCATTAAACCACTTACAAGGCTCAAAGTAGCCCCACACTTCGTTGGTAGTATAACGAGGGTCCTACCATTTAAAACGAGGCATTCACAACTTTAGAAGTGCACAGATAGTTTATTAAAATGACTGTTTACAAAGACAGTACCTTGAGGTAGTTTTCCAGTCGCTGCATCGCATCAGCACGGTTTTGTACCCAACACAAGAGTCGAACTCGTGATCATGTACAAGATATTCCAAATCCATTTCACACTGGAATTCCCCTTTAATGCTTCGTGTCTTTACTTTGACTTGAGCTTTTGGCTTGAAAAGTCGCAATACCATCCCCCAAAACCCGACAATGAAAAAGTATTTTAAATCTTTAGTTGGCTTTAATTAGTTATTTAAAAAGTGTGTCATAAATCAATTCAACGACATGGCCGAACACAAGTATGACGCTATATTATTAAAGTGTGCGCACCTTGAACTAATGACTGAGGAGAAATTTGGCATTCATGATTTTTGTAAATTTATTACTCTGTTGTTAAAACAGCATGACACTCAATGAAGAGCACATTACGTCTTGTTTAGCACCTCAAAGTTAAGAACTTGTGACTTGACTTGGGACTTGTCAGTCTTAACTTGTAACATGACACAGAACTTGCTTGTCTTGACCCAGGACTATACTTGGGACTGGAGTGCCAAGGCTTGAGACTTATTTGTGACTTGAAAATCAGCGACTTGGTCCCATCTCTGCTACCAACATCAGTACAATGAACAATGAAGTAACAATAGTGATACTTTAGTCAAAGAAAACTTTATTCCCATTTGTGGTATTATATTTGGCGGTATGGCTCTGTTCTGGGGCCTCTCTGCCCTTCCATATGCATACATGGAAAGCCTGTGGCAAAGAGAACAATCCCTGCCCTTCCATGTGAGAGCAGCAGAAAAGACTCCTGGGAACAGAACAGAGCAGCATCAATGACAAACAGAAATGACATTGATAGGTCAGACACAGCATGAAAAGGAGGAGCTGGGGTGGAGGTGGGTTGCAAAACAGCTTGCAGAGGAAGCAGCAACAGTAGGCAGGCCAGAGCAGTTTAAATAGGGCGCCCTGAATGAGATTCATCAACTGGTTGCATAGAAAAGAATCATGTGATCTATCAGCTGCTCCATCAGTTGATTGGCTGTTTGAGATCAGCTAATGTAGCTGGGATGTGAGCTGAGCTTGACATCAGGTCCTGCCTGAACTAACGCTATGATCAATATTTCAGTAAAGGAGAATGACACGCTCAGATTGGGCCGACTTCACTCTTTTGTCTTGAAGGTGAACTTTGTAAACGTGTATTGCACCTTAAAGAAAACTCTTACTTTCATTGTACTGACGTGGTGACTGGGATCTCAGAGATAAATACCTCACAACATGAACAAATAGATTCAAAACTATCTGCAGGAGTAGATACCACTAAAGAAACAGTAATGGTTTCTTTTTAGTGAACTGACCCTTTAAATTTTGATTTAGACAAAGGACACAATCTAGTACTGTGCTCTTCAGGAAGGGACAATCCAGTAGTTCAATGGTTAAAGGAGTCACAGAGCTCAGCTGACTCATGTTGTCAGCCTCACACATCTATTGTACAGGCCCCTCTGGGCTTATTTTTTCTCTCCTCTCCTGCACGGGTCACAAGTTCATATTTTGTAGGGGTCGTCCTGAGAAAAGCAGCCCCAGGGAGTTCCTTGTTTTCACTCGTATTTCAAACAGTAGTCTCAGGTGGCATTTGCAGCCATGAAACCTAAATTCCCAGAGAAGGGCATCACACATACGACCCTGAAACTGAGCTCAAGGTTAAGGTCAACAGGAGACGCTTTACTTATTGCTGCTGTTGGATGAAAATGTCCAAAATGTCAACTTTGCAAGTGCTCAGAAAAACCAGCCTTGACCTTATGTTGACCTTATCTTAACCACGTTGCATTTTGGGTTCTGAAAGGGCTTCACGAGAGCAGATACTCTAAGTAGGGTGAATTCAGGTGTATTGCAAAGACTGCCCCAGTATAGCTGAATTCACACTGGAGTAAAAGTGACAAAAGAGACACATCTTCTTCAGGTTTTTGTTGCCTGTGGAGTATTGGCCCACTCCTCTTCAATGGCTGTGTGAAGTTGCTGGATATTGGCAAGACCTGGAGCACACTGTCGTACATGCCGATCCAGAGCATCCCAAACATGCCATGCAAGAACTGGAATGTTTTCAGCTTCCAGGAATTCTGTGCAGACCCTTGTATCATGGAGTCGTGCATCATCATGTTGCAACTTGAGGTCATGGCGGCAGATGATTGGCATAACAGTGTCTCTCAGGATCTCATCACGGCATCCTGTAAATACCGCTCGCCCACGCCACACCATACATGCCATCTGCCCGGTACAGTGTAAACCGGGAATCATCTGTGACGAGAACACTTCTCCAAAATGCCAGACGGCATCGGAGGTGAGCAGTTGCCCACTCGTGTCAGTTATGTCAAAGAGCTGCTGTCAGGTCAAGACCCTGGTGAGGATGACGAGCATGCAGATGAGCCTCCCTGAGATGCTCTCTGACAGTTTGTGCAGAAATGCTTTGGTAATTTAAACCAGTTGTTACATCAAGTGTTTGGGTGGTGTTAGGCCAACTTGCAGGTAAATGTGGAGGTCCTGAGCTGGTGTGGCTATATGAATGAAGATTCATTCAACATTCCTGCAGTCGGCATGCCAGTGACACACTTCCTCAAAACGTTTGTGTGGTAAAACTGCTCATTTAAGAGCGGCCTCTTACTGTGACCAGCCCACGACACACCTGTGAAGTAACGATGCTGTTTAATCAGGATATTGATATGCCACACCTGTCATTGGGTTGGCATATCTTGAAGTAGGAGAATTGCTAGCCCAAATTTGAACAAATATGTGTCCAAAATTTGAGACATATAAGTCTTTGTGTGCAAAGAAAAAGATCTTTAATGTAAATTTGTGAAAAATGTGAGCAAAAAGTGTACTTCATTTGTAGGGTTACAGGTTAATAAAGCTAAATTCAGGGGACAAATGTTAGCTAGTAAGTTACAGCTGCAAAAATCAGCTAGTTTTAACAAATTTGTGACCAAAATTTTAGAGAAAAAAGTCTTTTTGAGGAAAGAAAAACATCTTTAACATAAATCTGTGAAAAATGGGAGCAAAGACAAAGTGTACTTCATTTGTAGGGTTACAGGTCACTTCTGTCTAAAATCATGGAACCATCATTTCAAAATATTTACTACTGCAACCATTTAATGATTCATATTTACATCCATATTTATTTTTAAGGTTAATACCAATGTGCCAAAGTAACTTACCTGCAGCTGAGTTAGTGTTTTTACTAGTTTTATTCTTGTTGGAAACGTCAGTGAAACATTTCAGAGGCCAAAACTGTCCATCCTCTAATGAAATATTGTTATGAGACAGGTATGCATTTCAGTCAACACATTGTCAGGGTGGACACTGTGGAGAAGGTCACGACTGTGTAAGCCGTAGCGCTGCTTTCAGCGGCTGCTGCAGATAGCATCTCTGCGTGCCAGGCTGCAGTCCCAGAAGACTTGTCGTCCATGGCTTTACCCTCCACCGTCCTCTGTCTCTCTGCGGGACTCTCATTAGTGAAGCAAACACATTATCCACGCTGACTTCCAAATAGACAGGAGGAAGGAGGAGATGGAGAGCAGGAAGTAATGATCCGCAGTGTCCAGGTAAAATTAGCTCCATTAATCACAGCATTGATTGGTCAGCTGCAGAATGCAGTGCGCCTCCTCTGTCTCTTTCACAAGAAGCAGTTATGAGCTCTGGAGTCTGGCTCTGTGGTTAACTATAAATAATATGTTTTGATTGTGGAGGAATAGTCTTTGTTGAAACGTCTTTGTTTATCCGCAGACTCTTTTCCTCGTGCTGTTTGTGTTTTTCAGTCCTCGGAGGAACAGTCAATACCTGTCTCCTTGTAGATTAAGAAGAATCGGGCTTGAAAACTTCCTCCATCCCGTCCTCATTCAAAGAAGTGAGGCTCAACAGCGATTTGCCAGGAAACTTTTAAATCTCACTTTCTGCATCACCACCTTTGTCCTCTCGCCTTCCTCCTCCCCATAGATTTTCTGCCGGCTTCTTGACCCAGACATTATGAACTGTTTTCATTTTTTAGTGGCCTGATTCCAGAGCAGGAGAGAGAGAGCTTTCTCTGTGACTGATATCCACCTCTCAGACAGATGTATGAGATTTCAAAATGGAGAGGTTAGAGAGGCCATTACTATGCATCAACCGCCAAATACCTGCAAACGTAAAAGACACATTATTGTTATTTTCCGAACCTCTGACAGATTGCTGCTTCTTCACTGCACGAATACAATCACAGAAATGTGGTTCTGTTTCATTTTACCAACGCAGTGTTTCTTCCTTTAGCACCTATGATATGTTTCCTTTAAACAGCCTATGCAGTGCAATTATAAGCCTCTTTTACACTGCCGAATCAAGGTGGGAATGTGCTGTTATTCTGCCTCGCCGTTCTTTATAATAGGTACAATCACAGAATGGGGGACGGAGTTGTCTGTCTCGCTTTTAAACTGGCAGCAGAGGTAGTAACAGCGCTAAATCAATGTCTATGTAAGAGACAGCCAGCAGGAGGGGACTGAGTGTGACGTTTTGTGGACGTGTTTTGAGTGTGACCCACCGCCAGTGGATTAAAAAAAGCAGCTAGCAGCAGTTAGCAGCTATCTCAAGAAGAAGAACAGCAGCAGGGAGCTCCTCAAGATCAGCCGCCTTTTAACAGGGACAATGAATTATTTGTTCTTGCCACCACATGCTATAGTCACAGTTGGTGTTGTGTACATCACACCCGTCATGCCACTTTGCTTCTGGAACGCTGGCGTGTTTTCTAAAATCACTCATTGAGGCGGCATTTTGCTGACGTTGTTTGGCTCTGTGTATAAAAGCAAAGTGGTTCAATGAAGGAACTTCATAACGGCCCTGTGGCGGGCCGACAGACCACTGGTTCCCAACCGGTTGGTCGTATTCTGAATGGACCACAAGTGACTCACAGACAGGTCAAGTTTGTAAAAAACATGCTTTATTTTTAAGTGCAATGAATTTCTGGCAGAGTTTTTAGTTTGAAGTGCCATTTCCTGCTGTACAGAGAGTGACTAAGCGTGACGACGACGACGTGACCAAACACAAGTATGACGCTGAACATATTAAACTGTGTGGACCTTGAACTGATGACTAAGGAGAAATCTGGACCAGCTGGGAACAACTGATATAGGCTGTAGAAGAAAGGGGGACGTGGCCACTGTGATGTCACCCATTGGTTTGTGGATGACCATTCTGGCATTCTTGGCATTTTCACTGTCGCCATCTTGGATTGTCAGAGCCAGAAGTGACCATATTTGGACAAAAGAGTGGAACTGTGGAGAAGTGAGGAGTGAACACTATGCATGTTGGCTAGCTAGCTTGGTTAGCAAGGTGCATCCATAATTCACGTTAACTGTGATATTAATCTTAAAACAAAATGTATGAAATAACGACTCCTTAGGGTGTCTGGAAGTACAACTGACGTTATCAAAATCCGGTACTTCGACAGTGACTTGCAGCGTCAGACACTGACAAAAAAGCTGTCCTGTAACATCGGCATGATACACAGCTAGTTGCCATCATAGTTTAACAGCGTTTGGCGGCATCAGGGGAAAACGCGGCGAGACAAGGGCAAAAGTTAAGGCGACGAAAGTCCAAGTGGGTTGGGTGGAAGCAGTGGTGGATGGGTCCAATGAACATCGACTTTCACCTGGGAAGTTGGTGTTCTTGTCCTGTGAGATTCCTAAAGCCAAACCCTGTTCTTTTTTTCTAAACATAACCACAGTTTTTGTTGTGTAAACTGAACCTTGTGTGAGGAAAACAAATGTCAGTTTGCATTGTTGTACTGACGTAGTGCTTTTATTTTGAAAGAGACAAAAACTGAAGTGTATTTTGAAAGAAGACAATGTAACAGGCAGAACTTGACAGAACTTCAACAACCAACACACCCAGGGTACCTTTCACTTCATATCTGGACGTGGAGAGTCCTGTGACCAAACGTCAATATGTGACGAGGTCTGAGAGAGACTGTTCCTCACTGCCAACTCTGTGAGTGTGAAACAAAGTGTCGTCAGTGAGGATCGACTTTAGCTGAATAAGAAAACCTTCATTCAGGAATTAAGGACTTTAAATGCCTTTTTATATTCGCATTTTACTTTCAAATTATGAAGTTTTTTTGTCTGGACTTTTGCACGTTTTCATTGCTCATTCACAGGGGACAGTCCAGCACCTGGAGGGCCTGCATTAACATTCTGCCTGCCCGGCTGACATGCTGTCACTGAACATGGAGCCATGAAACAAGAACACCCGCTGTTCTTTTTGTTCATTATCTTCTCACCCACAACCAGAAAATTAACAGCAAAAAATGGATTTTCCACATTCTGTCCTTTGCCTGGTGGGTCTGTGAAACAGCATTTGACAGGAAAACTTTACATTCGGTGGAAACAAAGAAAAGAATAACACGTGGCACGTCTTTACACCGAACATTAAACACCAGCACACCCCCACCTCCTAAGTGATGTTTAACAAGATAACATTTTTGGGTCAGTGTGAAACTATTACATGTAATGTAGGTCAGAAATCTCACAGGTTAGATGGAGCATTAATCTGCAACTCAGCAGACACACACATACACACACTGGACCCTACATTCGTCTTTCAAAAATGTGCCCCACTTTGTAACACAGGCCTCCCGTTATAAATTTTACAGCTCGAGCCCAAGCTGAGATGTGACTTTGGAGAGCTCCCTCCAGAGCCACACAAGACATCACAACTGGTTTCACTAATTAGCCTGTGTCATAATGAGTAGACTGAGCAAGGTGGAGTCCTTCTTTAAAAGCTGCACTGTGGCTTCGACTGCTCAGAGTCTGCATTCTGACCTTTACAGAAGTAGATACACGAGCGTGAGAACATCAGACGAGCAAAAATATCACTTTATTTTTTCCTGCACTGATTTCACAGCTTCCTGTGACAGTGATAACGTTTTATCAGCAGGAGACGTGGGATACAATCTCCTCATGTTGAGCACTACCATTTCTGAAGACCTCAGCAACAAATCTGCTAAATCAACACACCCCAGACATTTTTCCTTTTTTTTTGCTCTTTGGTGATTATTTTCAGTGAGTGGAAACTCGGGCTCAGGAAGTGTTACGCATTTCAAACAGTCCAGAGAGGCCGACTGCGCGGCTACCCGCTGGCACTCCATATATTTGCTTTCCCTTTGCTTTGTCTCAAGCCTCGATGTGGAGATAAAATGAAGGGCCTGCTCTGGACTTTATTTTGGTGCTACAGCCGTGATGGACCCTTGTTGCTTTCCAGAGACGATTTTCTTTTCTGTGCTCAGCAGAATTTCACTCAAGTCTCAGGCAATTAAGATAAAATCTGTGGGACTTTGTCGGCCTCAGTCGGACACATCTACATCTTTAATATTAAACACAAACATCTAAACTCTGACATGGCTGAGGTCTCTGAGGAGTATGGTTAAAGTACGCTGACAGCAGGCTGTATGAGACAAATGACTGTGGGAAACACAGGCCGCTCCATGAGGCAGTCAACCTGATGTAAACGGCTGTGTGCAGAGGAAACGTGGGCTGTGGCCTTGTAACGCAAAGTGCATATTGTGTACGCTGTTCTGTCTGATCACAAAGGAAGTGACTGAGGGCGATGAGGGGTATAGCTGCACGCTGCCCTACTTACAGGATGTATGGTCAGTGGCCTGAACAGCCTGAAATATGTTTCTGTGTGTGTGGGACGTGTGTGTGAGTGTATCTGTGTTACATCTGTGCTCTCAGTATGACTCATGGGTGTCCTGGTGTGGTTGTGTGTGTGAGTTTGTGTTTGGCTTCAATGGCTGGGTCACCCACACAGATTACTAATGGCCTGGGCTGTAGGCTGTTTCTGTGAGATATACGCTCCATAGAGTCTCCATCGGGTCAGCTTACAGACAGCAGGTCGTATGTGCCGACTAACATCCACATGGTTACACCGAGCACGGAGCAGAGAACATGAATGAATGACTTTATCATACGATCTTTATATAACACCTTTTAATTCAGCGGCAGAGAAATAAAACCAAACAATTATACACTCATTCAAGGAGAAATGAGAAGAATCAATCAATCAATCAATCAATAATTAATCATAATAGGTTAAATCAGAAGACTTTCTTTGTGCTCATCCATGTACACTTCTCTCCCTCCCACTCCTTCCTCTAGTCAGCTGACTGTGGGCGTTCACTCTTCTAGTTATCCAAGAAAACTTTGCTCCCAGCCATCGTATCCAGAGTCCAGGACGACATCTCCTCCTCATCTCATCTCAGCGTCTAGACCGCGGGGGGTTTGCTATTCGACTATGGATTCATCACCCTCCTCAAATCATATCATCTCCATGGAGTCTAAAGACATTTCACATTTTTCATTCTTATGTGCAAACTAACCAGTTTTCGTCTTTTAAATTC
The DNA here is from genome assembly GCA_019142605.1 of Cephalopholis sonnerati. Classification (NCBI taxonomy): domain Eukaryota; kingdom Metazoa; phylum Chordata; class Actinopteri; order Perciformes; family Serranidae; genus Cephalopholis; species Cephalopholis sonnerati. The sequence continues at coordinate 28,079,800 of JAGQAX010000021.1, forward strand.
TCTGTACACATTTTTATTGTCTTTTTAAAATCTCTTTTATTGATAATCAGTCTATGAACTTTTTCATATTTTTAATTTAATTTATTTTATTACTCATCCGTTTATATGTCTACATGTTACTGTATGTTATAGTGTGTGTGCAAGGAAAGCTGTTCAATCACTTTACCCCTGCTGGGATTATTAAAGTTGTCTGAATCTGAAAGTTGGGGTTATTTCTATTAAATTAATAAATTAATTTTAATTATTTAGACTACTTTATACCAATGGGTAGGTTGTGAATGAAATAAATGTAGTGCAGTAAAACAGAGCAGAAGTATAAAGTGTTGTATTAGTGTAACATGGATATACTCAAGTAAAGTACAAATACCTCCAAATTGCACTTAAGTAGAGCACTTGAGTACTTTTAACCACTGAAAGGCTTATAGACTATTCTATCAATCAAAAGTATTTTAAAATAACTGAAATACATAAATAAAATAATTCACTACACAAACAAATAAAAATGTAATTGCAATAAAAAAATAAACACACAAACAAACAGGCTACAGATGAAGCAAGCCTCCCAACAGCTCCCCTCACACATGACACACCGGCTCTGTGGAGACATAAATGGAGCGCACCCTCTGCAGCAGGGCGGTATGTTTGAACATGCTGCTGCTGCACCACCCACCTGAAGCTGCTGTCACTGTTTGTGCCTCATGTTATACATCATACAGCAGTTTAAAGGCCAGCCTGCATGTTAACAGTCAGATAATGTCTCTGTATGAAGGACAGTCCTGCTGCTGGTGTGTCCTCCATTTTATTCATCAAGCTGCTGTCTCCAAGGAGGACACCTGACCTCTCAGCCAGGAATGACTCTCAGCTGGGACACCAGGGCCTCTGCTGCACTCCAGCAAGGTAAGAACAGGCTGCTTGTGCAAACTTATTACGTTAAAGCTGTTTGTTTTCTTCATGAGGCTGTTGATGAGCTGTGTGTTGTTGTTGTGACATGGCTGCTGCTCACATGGATGTCATGCTCTCATGTTACCTGCTCATAGCCTGGCTGTGTGTTAGCATGACACTGAAACTGTGTTGCTGAGGCTTTTTGTTGGCATGATGCTTTCATGTTTGGGCAGTTCACTGTGTGTTTCTGTGTGCAGTATGTTACTCTAAGGTGTGTTGTTTTGTGGGGCCCCTCATGGTTCACTGAAAACTAACATATATGATATACACAGTATATAAAAGTCTATAATCTTTATAAAGCAGAGTTACAAAGTGCTCAACACGTCAGACAGGAACATGAAACAACAACTTTTAAAAGAATTGATAAAAACACTTAAGTGTGTAAAAGCTGAGGAAATAAGACAATTAAAATGAACCTTAAACTCAAGTAAAATCAAGAAAAGCTCTTTGAATAAAGTCTGCCTTATGAAGGGACTAAAGGAGATCACTGACTCGGCCGACCTGATTTCCTCGGGCAGATTGTTCCAGAGTCTCAGGGCCCTGACAGCAAGCGGTCTGTCCCCTTTAGTTTTCAGTCAGGCCTCTGGAACAGACAGAAGACCTCTGCTGCCCGAAGACCTCAAAGTACGTCGAGGCATGTACGACACTAAGAGGTCGGCGATCTGGGACAGAGATCTGTATCCAGTAAGGCTAATTCAGGTCTCACAAATTAGAGCCGAGGTGACAGGTTGTATAAAAGTTTCATTTAGACAATTTTTTCTACAACTACAAATAAATTCTACACTTCTCCACTTACAAACGTGCATTTCTCCAGCATCAACAGCTGACGCTGCTCTGGTGTGAGTGGTTTTACTGGCTAGAGAAACATCCGGGTGCAGACTATTTACTGGAGTTTACCAGCTTGTCGCTCATGTGGCATTTGAAGATAATTGCAAGCACGGCCATTCTTGGCTTTCAGTGTCCAATAGTCCACTACTAACACTTTAGTCACGTCTCATCAACGAAAATGAGACATAGATTTCATCTTAGTTTTTATTACCAAGATCTATTGTAAGCTCGTCGTTGTCTCATTTTCGTCATGGACAAAAAAAGGTTGTTGACGGAAAATTTCCACTGCAGTTTTCGTCAACAAAATTAACACTGTTTCTCAAAACGGACCTGAATTAACTTCAGTCAACTGCCAAAAAAATGGCAGAGACTGGATTGTGACATTTAGGTATGAGAGCTGACGTGTTACTGTCGTCATTGGCAACACTGTTTATGTTTTTTTGAACATATTTCTGAGTCCTTGACCCCCCCTCTCTTCACCCTGGACTTGCCCTGTCACCTCCTCATCATCCTCCCTGTCAGCTGATGGTGGACTTCTTAATGACATCTTGTAAATCAGATTGTGTTCATGGATTATATTTTGCCACTCTCATGTATAGTAATGGAGATTAACTGTCTGTGTACATAGTGGTGTTTGGATAGGTGACCCTGAACATGGATCCTGGAGTAGTTTCCTGGAGCAGCATCTCGTCACAGAGCAGTGTGTTTGTTTCTTTGCGGGCTGATACTTTGAGGATGTTCTGTGTATGACGAAATACGTATTGAACATGAGTGGAATTAACAAGGATCTCCACTCTGATGGCGCTCGTTAACTCCACTTGTTAAGGCTCATTAGGACGGACTCAACGTGACGTTATCAAGCGTATAACACTGGCTTAAAGAAATGAACCCCTCTGCACTATCAAACTCTCAACTTGTGCTCCACTTGGCACGACTTTGTGAATCGATTCAGGACTTCATAATGGAATTTTCATTATTAATGACTCAGTGGCAGGCATGATGAAACTGTGGCAGCGCGCCACAGACGGCCCTTTGTGGGGGGAAAACCCTAAAGTAGCACAAAGCAGTCGTTGGCTGAGCCTGTACTGTAAGCTGGCAGCGCCTCAGTGTTGTCACCTGTACAGTGAGGACACAGAGAGATGTCTATTTACAGTAGAAACCAGAGCTGTGGAAATGTGCTGCTCAGCAGACGCTGTGTATTTATAGTAAGCGCCTGTGTTAGCGGTGAGTAGCCGTCGCTCTCTGACAGAGTTACTTAGCAAACCCCTGTGGGCTCAGACTATCTATCCCTTTTACAGGGAAGTCATTATAGAAGTGGATTATACACGACAGCAGAATCTCATTTCCAAACCTCTCAGGAACGCCAGCTGAAACGTTTGGATTAAAATTCTCGGGCAAAGCTTATTCCAAATATGAAACATAAATTTGCACTCAATCTGAAATGCTCCGCACAGTTAAATTTTTAACTCCGAGACGTGTATTTATCAATAAGTAAGATGTGTTTCTCAGTGGACACACTCAGCTTTATTAACTCACCCTGGACTGTGAACTAAAGCTGCAGCAGATCTCACTTCTTGTCCGATAACTGAAGGCATCTCAGATTCGGATCTGATTTAATCTCTCCTCTAATCCCACCGCACACAGACACTTTGACCTCCAAAATTTATGAGATGATTATCCAGCCGTCTCATTTCCTCATTTCTCGTCTGCTCGGGAATTAAGGCTTCAGTGATGTCAAGAAAGTGGATTACAAACAGTGTATTCAAACACAGCTCTAAATGTGGTACGATGATATTTATGTTAGTGAGATAATGTTGTCATGGCAACAGCTTTTGACTCTTAATCAGACATCCGTGGGTAAACTAAGAAACTAAGAGTTGCCCTTCGTTTACACTGAAATAAAAATAGTTGTTTAATGAAAATACTTCAACCCAAAAATGTATTTTTTAAAATTAAATGTCTTCAGCTTGACCTCGTTACTTTAACTGACCTGGTGTGTTATGAAAGGATTTTGACAAGACAAGCAGAGTCTCGACACAACAACAAAAACTGGAGCAGCGCCACAGTACAGCTCAAACTAACTACTTTCATTACGAATTCATCTGATGTCTGTAGGGCTGCCCCCGACTAAGAATATTCCTAGTCGACCAACAGTCGTCATTTAGGGCCATTAGTCGACTAGTCGCCCACATGTTTACGATGTAAATGTAATTATTAAATGATATATTTTGGTGGTTTGAGTTGAAGGTGTGAGAAAGAATAGTCTCAGTAACATTGTTAACACTGTGCTACATTACAGAGAAATACAAACCGTACTAATGAACCTTCATTAATATAGGCCTATATTTTATCTCCAAGTGCACGTCACACACTGAGCGAGCCGCCTGTTAATGACGCTGTGGGCTAATGGGCATGTAGCTACTTCCATGTTTCACATGATACGTCATGTTTGTAGTGGACCAATGAAGATGAGTTTACATATTACCTTGGGTTGGTCCTTCACCTTCTCAAAATGATCCCACACTTTGGATTTCCTGCCCCACATGTTATTAACTAGCCTGTGGAATAACCGCAGGTACCAGCCCTGGAAATTAGGGGCTGTACACGTGCTGCGCCTTTAACCGTCTAGAAAACGTGAGGTCGGGCACTGGGTGCTACTCTTGTGCCTCTTTTGTGCCAGTTTTCAGGAGCGTGGTAGCAGGTTGCGGCTCAGCGAGCCCTGTATAGCCTATTCACCTGAAATCCTGAGTGCAGAGCTGATCTTCTTCCAGGAGCTGTTTATAAGTGTGTAGGCCTATCGTCTGTGGGACAGATGTAAAGCTCTGGGTAGCCCTGCACTAACATGATCAACTTTTCTGTCTTTATCAGACTGAATATTTACAGAAGAAGGGAAAGATATCTGTCGGCTGTGATTGGTTTGTAACGTGACTCCTGTCTGACTGCTGAGTGTGGCCACTTCCTGTGTTTGTCCTTTCAAATTAAATTCCAACTTGGTCCAGACATATAGGTTTGGATTTATTTTGGCAAGGCGCAGCTCCTAATAGAGTTTCACATGTTTGTTTTTGTTTCTCTGCGACTAAACCACCAATGAAATCTTGCCGACTAATGACCTTTCTGATGTTTTAGTGATGTTTAGTCAACTATCAGGGGGCGGTCCTAATAATAATGGAGCATCTTTATTCGCCTTATGGCTTTTACACAACAGGGGGAGTGATGAATAAATGACATAAAAATGTAAAATAATCACCTGTATCAAAAGTGTTCAAACCACAAGTGATGCAAATTGGCGATCAGTTCCGTAGCACCAAATTCTGGGCACTATGCCTGATTGATTGATTTATTCAGCTAATTTCAATTTAGTCATGACACTAATTATTTAGAAATAAAAAATTGCAAAAAAACAAAACAAACCCTAAACCTTTCATCCCAGGATTTTTGAGGCCCCCCCTCTCATTGGGGTCCTGGGTAATCACTCCCACTATGATGCCACTGTTTGTAACATTTGCAACAGGCTCGCCATTGTTGTGATGCTCTAACATGATGATCCATTCTGCACAACCTGATTGGTTGATGCCTTTATTCATAATGCAAAAGTAGCTTTTTCACCATGTAATATTCTAATATTCACAATCTGAAAGCACAGTTCAAACACATATACTGACGTCCGCCTCACTGCTTCCTGTCATACTGTTGCAATATTGTTGAGCATCGTAATAAAGAACAATTGCTTTTATCAGAATCAGGTCATTCCTTCACTTGAGTGCTCTCAGTGGTCACAAAAAGTCCCCGTCTGTCTCTTATTGCCTTCATGAAAATGACTTCAATAAAAGAGGCTAATTAAAAATTGTACTAATTCTAACACTGACTATGGATCTTATCTTTGACGATCTGTGCATTGCGTCAAAAGCAATTAAGGAAACTGGATGGGCTAAGTTGGCTTTTGTTCCCCAGCCAGTTTAATTAGTCTGATGAATAGCGTAAGAACCGGGATCTAAATGCTGTTCAGCACAGAACTCATCGGACAAAGTGTGTTTTGTGCAGTTTGAGAAAAACGCTTTGTCTTTGTCCTTTATTTGAAACGCTGCAGACGGCTCTGTGATGAAACTCTGCTGAGGTACTGTGGTGGAAGATTTACCGTAGATGCAGCCCTGACAGGCCTCTGGAAATCGTCTCATTGGTCAGGTACTTCAGATAGAGACAACAAAATCTACTTGTCTTGTGGCCATTATATTGTAATATTTTAGTCTTAGAGTGTGTGTCATCTGTGCGCCTCGTCTCCCTGAGCAGCATGTTCAGTCCTTCAGTCCCATCCCTCCATAGTCTGAATAATTCAGACTCACTGATCCTGAGGTTGTGGTCACTGTGGCCCTGAAGTGGACTCACAACGACTACTATTCATGCTGTTGTATCGTAGCTTTTATAACCACAGTTCTGGTACAATGGGCCTGAGCCTGAATGCATCCGTGTGTGTGTGTGTGTGTGTGTGTGTGTGTGTGTGTGTGTGTGTGTGTGTGTGTGTCAGTGAGAGATAGCAAGAGAATACATCTCATTTACTCATATCTCTAGAAATATCGATCCACTCCCAACCATTGGAGTAGTTTCCATATTATACCAGTCGTACCATAATGGGTCCAGTTCTGAGGAGTCCTCCTGTTGGCTTCATGTTTCAGTGATTCCCCTCAGTCACATCTGACCTCTGACCTCACATCCACAGTAACATTCTGTAATGTAAACATGGTGTTTCCCATCAGTGATGCAGTGTTGTACAGTAATGAGGCACTTTGTTGAGAACGTGTTGCTTCATGTTTGACTGTATGTGATAGAAAAGTGGAGCCACTGTTAGTATTTCCTTTAAACTTCAATTTAACGCTCAGTCCCTTTTACTCGGCCGGTGTGGCTACACATTTTGACAAGTAAAGGCCTGTCTCAGTTAAGCCCTGTTTCCACCGAGCAGTCCGGTACGGTTCAGTTCACGCTTTTTTTTTTCCGTTTCCACTGTGAAAAGTTGTGGATGGTACCAATAGAAACATTCCCATTTTTGGTCCAACATGCGTTTTTTGTGATCGGATTGCAATCAGATAGCGCTTGACCACGTATTAACATGCGTCACTGGTGTCCACATCAAGATCCGTTTGCTATCTGATTAGAGCTGCAGCAATTAATCAACTACTCGATGACTAATCGACTATTAAAATAATCGGTGACTATTTTAGTTATCGACTAATCGGTTTGAGTCATTTTTCATAGAAAAAGTACCCCAAAATACTCTTATTGCAGCTTCTTACGTTCAAATATTGGCAGCTTTACACACTCTCCCATGACGGTGAACTAAAACCCTTTGGTGTGAGTACGAAACAAGACATTAGATTACATAATTTTGGGGTTTGGGAGAGACAGACCGACATTTTTCACCATTTTAACACATTTTTTGATAAAATGACTAGTCGGCTAATCGAAGAAACAATCGACAGATTAGTCGACAACGAAAATAATCGTTAGTTGCAGCCCTATATCCGATCACGCTCTGTCCTGCTGACGTCACATCCTCCTCTTCCTCTTCTGCAAACATTTCAAGCAGCAGACTACAACATCATATCCTGTGTGCCGCAATAACAACAACAACAACAACAACAACAACAACAACAACTACAACAAGTTAGCCGCCCATGAAGTTGCGTTATTGTATGGACTCCTTCTTGTTTTTCGAAGCACGGGAAGAAACCGTCTTTGACAAGTGGAATACCAACGAAAGCAGAGGAGACAGCAGTGTTTACCCGCTGCTTTTGCTTTATCTGTGCTCTTGTTGTTGTCTTCTTCCTCCTTCCTGTGTCCAGCTGGTGCACCTCGCTTATGTATTTCTGCCCACAGAGTTGTTGCATGTGGATTGGAGACGCATTTGCATTTACACTTTTGTTGGGTGTGGTCACAATGCATCCCTGACCACCTTCAGAAATGGTTTGGCAGAATGGATAACAATCTGTCCTCAGTGCGTTCAGAGTGTATTTACACTTGTACTTTCATGTGGCCAAGAGCAATCCGATTGCAATCTGATCACAAAAACGCATTTTTAATGCCAGGTGTAAAGGGGGTATTTTAGTAATGAGTGGATCTTCAAGTGTTAATATAAATTAATTTCGACTGAGTTATGTGAACTGCAGATATTCTAATAATCGTCACTCGGAGAAAAAAAGAGAGTGTCGCCGAGCGTTGTTCCTGTGGGCTCTGGCAACACTAAACCCCTGAGCTTGCCTGAGAAGGACTAAATGGACAAACCCGCTATTTTTAAATATCCCATGGAGAGAGACTTTCTGCAGTGTACTTCTGAGGACGTCTCGGTCCTTAGATTTTGCAGCAGAGTGAGCACTCCTTGCTTTCAAGCTGCTCTCTGGTACAGGCAGCTGCAGACCCAGAGTGAGCCTGAGTCATGTAACTTTACTTGCCTAAACCAAAAGTACATAACTTAACACGTCAAAACCTAACCTATGTAACTTTATTACATGATGATACCCAACCACATTTCTTTTCCTAAATCTAACCCACAGAACTTCACCTTAGGTACTCAGCCTGATGATGCCGTTCACGGGCTGCTGATTCATTAGATATCATATGAACTGCTGAATAAGGACACGTTGTTGTAGGGCATTAGCCGTTACCTTGATTGACTCTCTATGGTTTGAATGTTCAGGCTTGTTTTCTGAAACGCCCAGCAGCTGATAAATATAACAGCCTATAATGACTATTTCAGTCCCACTGCAGGTGTCCTTACAGCACCCTGTGAAGTGAGGCAGTGTGCTCCAGCTATGAAAGCTTTAGCATACATTTCTACTGTGGTAACTGACCTGAAATCTTAAACTGTCTGCTCAAAGAGACAAATGGTGTAAGTAATGTTATACATTTATTACTGCTCATTATTTAGTGAGGCAGATATTCAGATCTGAAATCGTATAATAGCAGGAGTCGTTTATTAGCAGGATAAGTGTTGGTGCTCCACGGATATCCCTCATGTCCTGTTAGGCAACACACACACTGTCCTAAACAGACCACGCTGCACTGTCATGTAGGACGATCATAAATGAGTCAGAAATTATCTTCAGGTTTACTCTCATCACAGCCTGGACCCGCCTCCTGCATGATAAATGATACGGTGAAATCCAGCTGGTTACTGAGACAAATGAAATACACGTCCTTTATGTGTGTGTGTGTGTGTGTTGGTATAGTTCACTGCTAATCGTCACAAACACACATATGCAGAAAAGGCAGCAGCGCAGGGGAAGATAGATGATCTAGACTTTCTCTTCCTATGAAAACATAAACACACACACATACAATGATGGATAGATTGCATTCCCTGGCCAACCCACCCCATTAGAGTTGCATGCTATCCTCCTTCTCCTCGGCTCGGCCCACCAAACCTCACCCAGGGGGTCAACAACAATCTAAATTTCAATTAAAGTGGAAAATGCCGCTGATAGAGACCGAATGAATGTTGATGCCTCTTCGTCTGAGGGTTCAGGTTTCAGCGGCTGCTTGGGAAAAAAGCATTTGGGGCAATTATTTCATTATCTGAAATCCGCTCGCAGCGGGCCGGGGTCACAGCCCCAGCTGAGATTAGGCAGAACCACAATTATTATTACAATTAGAAAGCAGACAGCACCAGCAGAAGTGTTTTGCCCCGGGAAAAACTGAATGTCAACTTAAGACTGTTATTAGAAAGCTGAAGGTGAAGAGAAGATTGAGGATGCGGAGAGGGACGGGGCAGGTTTTGGAGATGTTTTTTTAATTGTTTGTTTTCCATGTTGTTCACAGGCTACAGCGTGCAATTTGGGCTTCACTGCAAAGCCTGAAGTCTGAGGGAGGATTTAATGAGTTGAGGAAAAAATAGGAAAAAGTGAAGCTTCTTTCTGCAAACGCTTAACATTGCATATAAACTAAACCTTGTGTGGAGCACTGATCTGAGAATAAACTGACTGAGAGTAAAAGCTTTGACACAGTGATGAAGTTTAACCTGCAAAGGCTCACTGGGCTGAATTGGTGAACTATGACCTACTGAACTAGCTTTGCTTTTCTAAAAGAAATCACACTGTCGAGCTTGGATTCACTGACTATTTGGAAATGAAAAAGAAGAAGCAGTTCTGATGCCAAGAGCGAGAGGTGCACCCCGTACCTAAGTAAATGAAATTTGCACTTGTATTACAAATTGAGTCCAGCTGCATTTGACTTACATCATGCCTCTCCAATTACTGTTAACAAAATAAGGGCTTACTCAGATCAGTGTGAGATCAAAGAGGGAAAATGTGATGTGAGGTTATGGAGGGAGAAAGGAGGTAAGAGAAAGTACTGAAAAGGAGAATCAACGACTGGTGTTGGTTATGGTTTGAAATAACTTCGCTAGATACTTTCTGTTGACCCTTTGCTGAGCTCTGTCACATTCACTTAGTGTTAGGACTGATGCTTTGGTACCAAGTCGATGCCAAAATTCTGAAAAACATTCTGAGTAAAGATTGTAGGTCGCGTAGGTACAGGCTTGGACGGCATATATATTAATACCTTCATACCTTCCTGACCTTTCCATGGATGGATTTAAATACTTATAGCCCACAGAATAATGAATAATAGGAAATAAATGTCCTTCTTGCTGGAGGATCTGATGAAAATTGTTGCTACAGTGGACAACGACACATCAGTGACCCCTTTTCCTCTCAGAAATGCCTTAATTCTCAACAAGGTGCTGGAAACATTCCTCAGAGATTTTGGTCCATATTGACATGATGACATCACACAGTTGCTGCACATCCATGATGAGAATCTCCCGTTCCACCACATCCCAAAGGTGCTCTATTGGACTGAGATCTGGTGACTGTGGAGGCCATTGGAGTACAGTGAACTCATTGTCATGTTTGAGATGATCTGAGCTTTGTGACATGGTGCGTTATCCTGCTGGAAGTAGCCATCAGAAGATGGGTACACTGTGGTCATAAAGGGATGGACATGGTCAGCAACAATACTCAGGTAGGCTGTGGTGTTTAAACCATGCTCAGTTGGTACTAAGAAAATCTCCCCCACACCATGACACCAGCAGCAGCAGCCTGAAGCGTTGATACAAGGCAGGATGGATCCATGACGCCAAATTCTGAGCCTACCATCTGAATGTGGTTTTTCCAATCTTCTATTGTCCAGTTTTGGTGAGCCTGTGTGAACTGTAGCCTCAGTTTCCTGTTGTTAGCTGACAGGAGTGGCACCTGGTGTGGTCTTCTGCTGCTGTAGCCCATCTGCTTCAAGGTTGGACGTGTTGTTGCTTCAGAGATGGTCTTCTGCACACCTTGGTTGTAACCAGTGGTTATTTGACTTCCTGTTGCCTTTCTATCATCTTGAACCAGTCTGGCCATTCTCCTCTGACCTCTGACCTCTGGCATCAACAAGGCATTTTCACCCACAAAACTGCTGCCAGCTCCAACTCTGGCAAGGCATTTTTCTTTTTTACCAGTCCTGTAAAGCTCTCCCCACCACTCACAGTCACTGTTTCTCTCAGCTTAGCTGCCTGTCACATTAGTATAGACTGACCTCTGGTGGAGTGTGCTGGGCATTGCTATACATTGCCCCAGTACAGCATCTCCGTATCAGTTTAAGAGGAAGAGGAGCATCTGTATTTATGATTTTTTTTTAAATCATACCTTGACAGGACATCATATGCACCTGTAAGTGTTCTGATCTGCTGTTAAATGCCAAAGGAAGAAGAAAAACGCCTACCAGCATGGAAGAACAACAACATATTAACAACAGCAACAACTGCAGCTGCAGCTCTGCTTCAACTCATCAGAGAGGACAGTGTCTTTCCTGAGGCCAATGTATTTTTTGAAAGTCCTTTACAATGGGAGCGCTGCATATACACTCTATTCTACAAAAGGCAGCAGTGTGAGGAGTTTGCTGTTTTTTTTTCTGGTCGCTGAGAGTTGAAAATATGTTCAACTTTGGCAGTAGCTCAGTCCATAGGGACCTGGCTTGGGAGCTGGAGGGTCCCAAGTTCATGTCGCAGGATGGACCAAGTATGGTGCGTGGACTGGTAGCTGGACAGGTGCCAGTTCACCTCCTGGGCACTGCTGATGTGCCCTTGAGCAAGGCACTTAACCTCCAGCTGCTCGCCCTGACAGCTCTCTACTCAGTGCATGTGTAGGTCCTGTTTGTGCATGTGTGTGTATTTTGGGCCTGTGTATCTATGACAATTCTTCTTCTTCTTCTTCTTCTTCTTCTTCTTCTTCTTCTTCTTCTTCTTCTTCTTCTTCTTCTTCTTCTTCTTCTCTAAATATACTTTATATTAGATATTGTCACTAACCTACTTTTGCTCTTGCATTTTGGGATTTTAAAAAGGTGAGCAAACAGTCAATTGTTTGTCGGATCAACACCCAAAATATAAACAGTATTGAGATATGGAAACCAAGATTCGAGTCAATACACTAGTAAACACAGTGCTTCTACAGGTCCATGAGAATAAAACAGATCTGTCCATTAGAGCAGCTGGAGCAGCTCTCACAGGGGACGGGAGTTTATTGACATTCTGGTCTTAGTCTTTGTCTTCATGTCTCTATGAAAAAGTAAGACCACTGTGTTTGGCACGTGACCAGTCGCTAACATGTTTGTCAATGCTACATTATTTCCAGGTGACAGCAGCAGGAGCAAGTTGGGATTCCTTGACATTGTCATTGGTTTATAATATTGAAACCCGTCAAGAAGACATTTCAACAGGTGAAAAACAAACTGTTTTGTCTTAGTGTGTGTGGTGTGATGTAAGTCCCCACTGAGCAACTGAAGGGCTTTACAGCATGTACACACACCCCCACAGACACACACGTTGACGCTGTTTCATAAATGTGAATTAGTTCTACTTAGCAGTGCAGCTACGATGCTATTAGGGCGGACTAGCATCAACCAGAGGGTTTTTAGCGAGAGGATAATAATCGGAGATCTGAAGAGGTCGTCCTCTCCACTAATTGACTCCAGCTTAGAAGTGGACCCCAGTCGACAGTTTCCCGGCCGGGTCCTATCGATAGTTGATATTAGTGTCGTGGTGAGGTAGCAGAGATGGCATTCAGAGACGTTGGCGTAACTAGTTTTTGATTTGTTTCACGGCAGGGAAGGAAATGGAATTAGGTCTCCAGCTCCGGTGTGTGTGTGTGTGTGTGCTTGTATCCGTGTCTGTGTGTGTGTTTCCAGCACCAAGAACACATAATGATAATCATAGTCATAACATTAGCGTCTAGGCGTGATCATGTTTGGAGCAGCGGCGTTCGCAGGGGCTAATGGGGACAAAACGACTGTGGATGTGTTTGTTGGGAGAATGCTCTGTCAGAGGAAGAGGAGGCTGAATATACAACAGATACAACACACAGCTTCAATGAAACTTTTATGCTGGCAGCCATGTAACCCTCCATTAATTTATCTTCCTCCAAACAGCAGGCGCAGTTTCCCCCAGTGGCATGAGATTATTGAGATGAAGTTCATGAGACGTTATTGATTATATTCTTACAACAAACCAAGAATTTGCTTTTGGATTGTTCTCGTTTGGTTACTTCATTGTTGTTTGTGGGTTTTTACCAAACATAGAATAAATATTACACTTAGTTTCTATCAGTAAAAGGCTGTTTATCACCATGTCATTTTTTAACCCTAAATATTGAAGTAAATTTGACCAAGTGTCACATTGTTAGTGAGATCTGAGTGTCATCCAGACATCACAATACTGTCCCACAAAGTCTAAAGAAGTACTTAAATCTAACCACTAGGGATGAAAGATATATATATTGCGCTGATAATGGAACATTTTTATAATTTGCACTATTCCAATAACTAAAATCATAGCTGATAAACAGCCCCGATAATACAAAGCCAGACTGCTTTCATTCACTTAACAAGGGCAGCATTCACACACCTGACACAGTGGGTGGAGATACTGTACATGTCACTTTAAACTTTAAACAACATTTAACTTTAAACAACACCTGCAGGCGCCGTCAGGAGGGCAAAACATGTCACGGTGTGGATGTCTTTCACAGTTCCAGAGGAAGACAACAGGATTGCTCTGAAGGTCTAATCTCCGACTGTTGAACAGGTTAAACACAGCACTGAAGGACCGTCTGCAGAGTGTTAGCACAAGCTAATTAGCAGCAGTGGCTAACATCCAACATCGAGCTTGTAAAAGGCTCCACTCTATAGCTGCTAGCCATGTGATGCTACAGTTAGCCATTATTTGTATTGTTACCTGGCAACTAGGGATGCACGCAATTAGTCGTCTAAAAGATTAAACGTCCGCCCCCTCGCTAGTCGGCACCAGAAATATTAGTTTGTTAAACCAATTAGTGTTTTATTCATGTACAAAGCTGCTTAACTGTCATGCAGCCGCCCGCCACTAGTGGGTGCTACAGAGCCGTCAGACAGCAGTCCCCCTCCCCGTGGTAATGCTCGAGTAGACTGGAGTTTTAAAACAGCACGATGGGAAATAGGAGAGATGTACTCTCGCAAAACCAGTGCAGTTTGGCAGCACTTTGATCTAGAAAATGGGTTTACATCCATACTGCACGGAGCAAAATGCCTCTCATTTCAGCTAAAATGTAATTTTAATTGAGACGCTGTTTTATTAACTTTAAGGTGAAGAGCTATCATTTCTGTCGGATAATCTGCAGGGTTCAATGTGCCCAACATTTCAGAGGCACTTTATTTATTTTAGTGGTTAACTTTTGACTGAGTTGCCGTCATGTTCACATTCATCCCGCACGGTGCAAAGTGTCTCGTACTTCAGTGGCATTTAAAATCCAACATGGTTGTTGAAGATTGTGATTGAAGGCTTCAAAGGGCTCTTAATGCACACAGTATTTTTTAGGACAATGTTTCAGATACTTAACAATAAATTGTGCTACATTTTGACTGTTTTCTGAGTGTTTTCCTTTTGTTAGACTAGTCAACTGGTCTTAATTAAAATTTTTGTTTAGTCGACAGGGAAATTAGTCGGCAGCAACATCCTTACAGGCAACCCAGTCTTGAGTACGTCTCTCCCTTTGGCTGCATGTGTCTATATATCTATATCTATCTATACAGGTGCATCCAAAGATTTTATAAAGCGTAGGATAAATATTACATCAACTATCACTTAGATTCATTTCATTTAAAGGCTATGCTTTGCCGTGTATTTTTTTAACCCCAAATACTGAAGTAAATTTAACCAAATGCCACATTGTCCAAAAAAGTCTTTAACATCTAACCACTCACCATCCTATTGGCATAAAATGTTCACCACATTATCACATGTACACACAGAAATTAAGATGTATTTGATCAGTTGTTCTCAATACACAAGTTTTCATTCCCCTCTCCTTCCTCTCTTCCTTCCATCTTAATTAGCAGTCAAAGGCGTCAGCAGTGATCTCACATTATGGAGAAGTCATGCAGCGCCGCTACGCTGCCGGAAATCAGCGCCGACATAATCAAGCTCAATGGAGGTGGATGCAGCAGGTCGGCGGGCGATCAGCTCCTGATTAGCAGGCTTTTTAACTGAGTCGACCCTCAGCGGAAGAACTCATTATCAGACTTCAGTAATATTCAGAAAGAAGTCTCTTTGTTGATAGAAGGACTCTTGAGCAAATTGCAGCATCACAAGTGATCAATGTTAAATGCGTCTGGGAAACACTTGTGTCACGAGTGTGTACGGGGTAACACACAAACAAAACTCACAAAATCAAGAAGGAAGTGGATTGTTTACCAGCGTTATTGTAGGGTGGGGTGTTTCATTTGGCTTCAGTGTGGTACAGGTGTAAGAAAATATCAGTACACTTGAGATAGTTTTTGTAAAACTGTATCGATTCTCAGAAACACTATTGATTTTTAATCAATAGTTCACGTGCAAAGATGCGTGACAGTGGTTCATTGTGTGTTGTGCTTGACTCTTCAACTCCAACGTCACAACATATCAAGTGTGTAAACTCAAGTAACACAGGCCTGTGAAACAGGGTGCACTGGTAGCATTAGGGGTGGGGGCGATATTTTGCGCGGCGATATTGCATTGATACACAGACGCCAAGTATTGATCTTTTATTATTTAATATATACATCATTAATTTCTGCAAATACACATTTTAATCAATTGCATTTTCAGTCCACCAGATGGTGCTGATGCTTTTTCACTTGGTGAGGTCAGCAGAGGTCTCAGTCAGCGGCATTTGGCAGGAAGTTCATCAAAACAAAGATGGCGGCACCAGAGAAACAAATCAGAGATGTGATGTCAGTGTTTAAATCAAATGTCTGGACTTATTTTGGATTTTTTAACATGGAAGGAAAGAAGGACTTTGATTGGAACTATTTTTTCAGCTGCCTCACACCCGTGTGTCAACTTCCGCTTGATCGTTGGTTTGACCCTGAAGCGTTACACACTCCAGCCCACTTGATGGCGATAATGCTCCTTTACGTGAGTGTCGCCAACTGGTAGGAAACCATTGCAATGTAATGGGACACAGACAGAAGCAGAAGAAGAAGGCTGGCGTTGTGTTCAAAGGCATCGTACTGCGAAGGTTGTTTACAAGCCAGTAATAATGGGCAAGTTTTGTGTGGTCAGCGACTGCAGGAGAATTCCTCCGAAGAGGAGGAGCGCACACAGCACTGTCGAGCCGGCACTTTCGCGGAGCTAAAAGACTACAATGACTACAACCTGTCGTTAACAACCCCCTTTCCGTTTCCAGTGGTGGATTACTACCAACGGACAATGAGGCTTCCTATAGGAAATCAATGCATGCACAAAATGTCAAATAAATCATCACGGAAACCACAGTTTGCTACGATTTTTATGTGGGAACATTAAGGAACACCACTGACCACTGGGTGAGTTTCATGGCTTTGAAAACCAACGTTTAAGGTGGTTTTAGGACAGATTTACACATGGCCATAGACAGCATTGTTAAGCCAGGCAGGGGAAAGACAAATTCTTGCCAAATTCTCTGCAAAGGTCCAGTCGTCAAGATTTTGGTCTTAACCACGCTATTTCATCATAAACAACCAGGAATGGGGCTCAAAGTGCAAAATACTGGACTTCTCCTTTAACTGGTTTGGTGTTAAAGGGTTCAATAGTCTGTAAATAAAGAATACACAGGGCTGTAATGCCATCTTTCACTTTTAACATCGTCATCTGTCATGTGAGTCAGACAAATGTCAGCACTGACATGTTGATCTGTCAGTGCTATCGAACACAGACACATCAGACAGTGGTGAGTTGGTTACAGCAGAGCTAGTGTGCACTATGATGGCAGCTTTAGAGTGTAAACATTAGTTTGGTGTCTGTTCTGTTATTGTGTTGCGTATGATTACAGTGCTGAGCTCAGATTTCATATACAGCAATCCTCAGATATCTTTCCAATTAGTCGCGATTAGCGAGGGAAAAGCAGATGAAATTAAAATTTGTAACTGAATTTTTTTGGTAACGTTTGGGGAAGAAGTGTATTGTGCAGCTCTAATTAAAGAGCTCGCTGCTTGTTTCAGCTGCTGTCTGTGTGACATGGTGTCTACATACTGTGTGTTTTCACTGGTCCATCTTACATGAGTCTGAGTGAACAAACACTGTTTTATTGTGATCAATACAACTGTTTATAGACTGTGCACGTCTCTGTGCAGCCTGTGTGGACACTAACAGAGGACTGAAGCTGCTGCGCTGCGTTCACTGTGCAGCTGTGTGGACACACACGGCAGTAAGCAGGAGGTGAGTTAAGTTACTGTATCCGGAGTGATGGTGTAATTACAATTTAAACGAACAACAGGTTTGGAAACAGTTTTTAAACTGCGAAACGGAAAGAATTGAGTTTAATCAAACCAAGTCCGGGTCATTCTTAAGTTTTCTGTTGCAGTAACGGGCCATCAGGGCCTTTTTATAATGTCAGCCCACAAACAGTTTGGCAGTGCTCTGGCCTTTTATACACTAGTATTACTTTGCTGGCGTTTAACCAGTCAGTGCTGCAAACCATGTACAGCTGATTCAAAATGAAACCATACTTCTTGTTGATGCTGTGGAGCGCTGCAGGAATGAGTTTGCACTTTTGCACTTCTGGTTCTCAGAGTCATTGGGTTTGTTGAATGGGTTCTGGGTTAGATGTCTGCACTGGCTGCACAAGCTGAAGAGATGTTCATGTTTCGTTCTACAGCATTAAATACATCACTAAATGAATCACTTGTGAATTTTAAGCTTTTATGTGTCTTAAAAAAGTTGCTAGTAGCTTTTTACTTCTGGCAATTGCATATTATTTTACCAACTCATTTCACTGGGGTTTCAAAGTTAAACAGTGACAATGGTACAAAAGTAAAAACAGAATTTCTGACACAAAAATAAAGAAAATGTTCAACAATTTAAAAAATCAAGAATACTCTAAAGGCTGATTTGTCATACATGTAAAAAAAAGACACACTTTTCCTAAAATATAATATTTACAGATTAAATATATTGTTCTGTTTATCATTTTATTTAAAACAATAAAAAATGAATATAAATAAATCAATTATAATAAGCGAGAGGGGGACTGGGAGGATTTAGAAGGATGTCAGATTAACCATGTTTTGCTTCATTAAAACTGGGATAGTTAGGAGAACAACTTCTTGAAGTGTCTGTAAAGGGTTGCCAGATCTGGTAGAGTTGTTTACACACCCTCTTAACACTTTCCCAGAGTATTATTTCTAAGTTGCCAGCCACTGCCAGCATTGTTGATCATATTCACACACTTCACTTATCTTTCAAGACCCACAGAATAATTTGTTCTATGAATATGTGAACAGTATGAACATCTAACAAAAGATGAGACCTGTTTTTAAACACATAAAAACATTTTATTCTGTCTTATGCCATTTGTTCTTTGTTAACACTGAGCTGAGAAAAATGCATTTTTGTCAAAGACACTCATCTCAGTCACATTAACATTTTTTGTTTTTTCTCATTTCCTTACTTCAGTTTGTAATGTATAAATGAAAATAATAATAATAATGATAATGATGAAAAAATAATATTCTCTTTGAGGTAAAGCGGAATAGGTTGCCACGTTGTGCCAAATTGGATTCAGAATGTTGATCAAAACAGGAATTTCAACATCTCCACGGCTTGTGCAACCATAAACTTTTCCATTGGTGCCAGCATTTTCGTGCAGTTAACAAAGTGCTACATTTCTGTAAACAACATCTTCTAACGGTTTCCACCGGATCTTCTTTTTCATTTGTTTTTGAACATGGCGGTGCTGTTCTGCTTCACAAGATGTGTAACAGCACCCCCTATCTTATAACAGTGAAAAAACAGATTGACGGAATATTTTGTCAATGGCGGTGAAAGAGTTAATAACATCAATCTACGTGCTATTAGGGTCAGTGGATCAGGATCCTCGGGTCTAACCAGGACGGCTGAGAGCAACTGAAAAATATTTTGCCAGTATGTTGTGACTCTTGTACCAGAACATTTGGGCTAGTGAAGCTGGTCACTGCCCACAACGGTTGCATGCTGGACTAATATTTGGATACATTTTACAGAGCTTATTTTTATATAAGTGACATCAATGCAATATTTAAAGTAGTAAAAGTCCATGTGTAGCACAGACTGAGGAAGAATGTTCCAGTAACTGGCCTTCTGTCCATGACTCTTCAGAAACAGCAACCTACTAATAGCTACTTTTAAAAAGTGTAGGGAGGCGGTACAATCTAAACATGACAGTGCATTATCAATAACAGAGGTGCCTCCTTTGATCAGTGGGTCAGACAGAAATAAAGATTCAGCTGGTGAACCTACGGGTAAATGAAGGAAGGATGCAGTGTTTTGTTTGACTGAGTTACGCTGGCAGTTTAATTTTTGCTTTAAAAAATGGTAAAAATTGTGTTTATTCGTGAAGATTATGTTGCTCAACATAACATGTGATCGGCTTTTAGCAAGGGAACCAGGATGACGTTAACGTCTGGGAAGGCCTTCAGACAAAAGTAATCTCTGCACCACTCTATGAAGCACTCGCCATATTTTGCTGATTGGTCCGACTTTACAATCATTACGAGGTGTTATATTAGGGACAGAAATGTGTTGGCTGACTGATGCTCATTTTACTGACCCGGGGTCAGCGTCTGATCAACTGTGAAGTAAAACATTATCTGGCTAACCAGCACGCCTTCACCGAACCATGTGACACATCAATGATCTCCATCTAAATAAATCACCTTTCTGCTGATTAACTTTTGAGATGGCAGCGTGCCCGGCTCCCCATAGAGCCTTACTGCTAATTATTTAAAAGTCATAGCTATATGGATCTGAAGTGCTAATGAGATGGCACCCCCTGCTTCGGCCCCCCTCCATTTATCAGCAGCGCCAGGCTTTAGTGAAGGTTTTAAAAGCGTGCCATCGGCTGACACGTGCCGCGGACTCAGCTGCCATCCAGGCCCCGGTCATTGATTCAATGTGACTGTGAAATGGATGCAATTTTTTTTCTCAGTGTCTCATAATAAATTCAGCAGGGTAATGATAGGTGTCTGAGCTGGCTGTAGTCACAGAATATGACTGTTTATCTCTAATGGCCAGCAGTTTGCCCATTTGAGTGCAAGCACAGCACCAATATAACCCTTCTTTTACCCATCACTCTCCTCAACATCACTCCATCCTTATATCTATATCTTCTCCTCTCAGCTATCCTTCCTCTACGTCTTCCTCTCCTCCTTCTATCCCTTCCTCTGCCTCCTCCTTCCCTCCTTTTCTCCAAATCATGCCATCAGTGCTTATTGAGGCCATTGCCCAGGCTCATCACGCAAAGTGCCGCTGGCTGCAGCTGAATGCATCTCTATGGGCTAGCAGTGAGAGCCAGGGGATAGGCCGGAGGATACATCTGCCATGACAGTAATGCACTGACTCAGCGCTCAGTGCTCAACTCTGTGGCCTGGACAGGCCCCTGAGGGGTCTGGACACACATACAAACATGGACGCACACACAGGAAATCAAGTCGGCAGACACACGAGCGTGTGCGTGCATAAACAAGTGCACAATGGAAGTTTGTTTGCATAGATGTCTGGAGATTCCTGAATGTTGAGGAATATACACATGCACACAAATATATACAGAGAGAGTCAGCCGTGCAGTGGGACACCCCCGGTCCCTCCACTGTCTCCTCTTATGTTCACATAGAAATCCAGACGACAGCCCATTTTCCAGCGAGCATCTGGAATACAAAAACACCATCGACCCTCTGGCCACCCGTTCTCTGCCAAGATAAAATTTGCTTCCTTCCAACAGCGTCTTGTGTTTGCCTCTCTCTCCCTGAGCTTTATCTCCCTTCCATCATCGTAAATTGCCTCCTTTGTGAAATATACAGTGTGAGACAGAGGGACCCTTAGAAACACACACACACACACTTGGGGGATTTTGTGGGGATACTGGGAGTGCTGCAGCTGTCGTCCTAACAATGATAAATGGCAAAGAGACAGGTTGAGATGCTTTTGTCTTTGTTTGCGTCGGCATCAATTGTCCCCCTGAGCAGAACGGTGATAATGCCTTTAATGGCTCAATCTCCATCAACTCCATGAGCAGAACATGCACAGGCATGTGTGCCGAGACGCGCGCGCTCACAATTATTGTCTCGTCCATATGCCGCGATTCCCACGTCCCCCCTTCCTTCCTCCTCTCCCTCAACTGGCCTTGATTCATTTGTGCTGCTCCCCCTCTTCTCTTTCTTCTTGTCCACTTTTTGTTCCACACCATCACTTGATGCCAAGACTGCCTTAATGAATGTCTCTCCCCTCGAACGTCCTACTTTCCAAAAGCAACGTGGAAGAAAAGATGTCATAGATCAACAAATGTTGGGACAGTGGGCTGAGAGAGAGCGCTGCAAAAAGTACTCATGGTTTGGATTTATCCTTTTTATGTGAATTGTGGCACTTTTTACACGCAAGAACTGAAGACTTAAGACTTTTATATCTGCCGTATCACAGAGCTAATCTACTCCAAAAAATCATAGGAAACAGCTTGCAGTATCTTTTTTTAGATTGCTAACGGTCGTCAATCACTAAGTAATAAAGAGCCAATGACATGTTGCAATATTGCATCAGAGCACTTAAATCCGGCTATAAACTTTTACATTTTCTGAGAAGGTCCAGTTTCATTTAACTGCATGCATTTCGAAGAAAAGAAACCAGATGTGGTGCGATCTGTTCGTTACAGCGTGAGCCTGATCTGTCAGCAAAAACTGCCACTGCCACAGTTATTGCCTTCATCATTGTGTTGCAGAATGTGTAGACTCATTTATTTCTCAAAAATATACTTTTAAAAACACCCAAGACGAGATAGTGTATGAAAATCTCCTGGTAATTATACTGAAAATCATCCACAGTGAAAAATTAACAACACTAAGAAACTGAAGGAAATTTTGCCAGTGAGTTAAAATTCTGAAACCAGTAGTAACAAAATGATTTAATTTGTGTCCACATGCCAGCACCTTGAAACAACCCTTCTCACCAGGATAAAGGAAGAAATGGTTTAGACCACTCTTCAAATCAGCTCTAGCCTTGGAAATGGATACAGTTAAGTGAAAATGATCTAATTTCTGTTTTCAGCAGTTTTTATTTAAATTCACATTCGAAATTCAACCTAAAATTCCTAAAATGCTCATAACACAGAATTGTCAACTTGTTCCCTCTGTTTCCATCTTCAGTCTGACATTTCATCCTCTCTAACCAATTTCTGTGCGGGGGATTCAATTTCCACAAGATTCTCACTAGAGACCTACGTATGCGCCTGAATATGAAGTTTTAAGTCCACACTGATGCGAAGCCATGCCAACATACCTGTTATACCATAATTTAAGAGTTCAGTGGAGGGAAGTAAAACAGACCATGATATCAGGTGATATTGAGAAGACATGTTGATTTAAAACAGCCTCGATAGCAATGTCTGTCTTGTTAATAGCAGTCGCCAGAATTGATATTACTCCTGATTGGTGCCAATGCTTCGTTTGACAACAGCTTTTTCCTTCCATCCCTCCATTTTCATCTGCTTATCTGGGGGCCGGGTCACGGGGGTGGCAGGCCAAGCAAGGCACCTTAGAAATCCTTCTCCCCAGCAACGCTTTCCAGCTCCTCCTGGGGGACCCCAAGGCGTTCCCAGGCTAGACAAATATGTAATCCCTCCACCGTGTTCTGGGTCTGCCCCGGGGCCTCCTACCAGTAGGACGTTCCTTGAACACCTCTAACAGGAGGCGTCCAGGAGGATCCTGATCTGATGCCTGAACCACCTCAGCTGACCCGTTCAATGCGAAGGAGCAGCGGCTACTCCGAGCTCCCTCTGGATTTCCGAGCTCCTCACCCTATCTCTAAGGCTGAGCTCAGACACCTCATGGAGGAAACTCATTTCATCTGCTTGTATCCGCGATCTCATTCTTTCCGTCACTACCCAGAGCTCATGACTATAGGTGAGGGTTGGGATGTAGATGGACCAGTAAATCGAAAGCTTTGCCTTCCGGCTCAGCTCCCTGTTTACTATCCTTTTTTTTGTATGCATTTCAATGACAATTAAGACTTTCTATTCTCAAGAAACCGCTGTTTCATGTCATGATGCCAGAAGAATCAGTCAACTCCTTGTCCAGTCCAACTCCAATCCTGTAGTGGGCTGATTCCAAGATCTGGACCCAGGCAAGAAGTATACCATTGTTGCTGTGTGCCAACACCAGGGTTTCCCACACATTCATTTATTTGTGGTGGCCCGCCATGTTAACAATATCTGCTGCCATGTATTGATTTTCTATTTTTGGAGCTGGACTGTTCATCAGAAGCAATGTTGTAACATATATATACCGTTCGTTATTCTCTGCACCACACTCTTGGAGCACAGAGTCTACTCTGGGCACAGACGGAGCAGCAGAACATCAGGCGCAGTTAAAGTGAAAGTTAACCGTTCATTGGGCTTGGTCTAAAGTTTGCCTTTACTTGCTTTTGCAGCAGCTGCTCCTTTCATTTATCCATCTCATCTGATCAGCTCTGATCGGACTGACGAATCAATCATCCTACCTGCAACTCAAAGCTCCACAAAATGCTGCGGAGGAAAAAGAGAACTCATAAAGCGTTCCACCTGCGCTGCGTTCATGGACCTGCAAAACCTTCTGAATTTAGAGAAGGGAACACAGTGATGCAAAGGGACACACACATATCACTACTGTCATCATCAGCTACCGCTACAGACAGCAGAGCCACCATGAATGAACAGACCAACTTTCATCAAGCATTTTGGGATTAGGCTGCATTTGTTTTACTGAAGGAATTAATTTGAACAGATTAATTCAAACTACTCAGATGGAGATAAAACTGAGGTGGATACTTTTTGCAGTGCAACACACAGAGTGAGAACAAGAGAGGGGGAGGAGGAAGTGGTCCCAGCTGACCTCTCACTTGAAGCCAAAGAGACAGTAAAAAGTCATCTGTGTTTGTGTGCTTGGCAGCGGGCAGACCTTGTGTACACACCGCTATGGAGGCCTAATAATATTTTCCAACGGAGATGAATCTGTTTTTCTTTTTGCGGCTGCTCAGATGGACCTCAAACCCTTTTTTTGCTGAACTAATGGAACAGATGGGATATGTGTGTTGTTAAGGCTGGCTCTGAAACAGCAGGTTTGCGCCGTGTTCCTAGTCTTGCTCACAGGAAAGTGGTATCAGCTAGTTGGCCTCACAGGACCGATGGGAGGGGAAGAGGTGTGTGGACAACTGAACACAAGGCTCAGATACCTTTTGATTGTGTAGAGCGTATCGTCTGGATCATAAACAAAAGTTAAACCTTTAGAAAACTTTACATTTTATTAGAAATCTTAATTAGAGGTTTAGCCATTGTTGGTGAGCTCAGCTTTTTTTGGATGTTTGCTTACTGCTGTTTAAAAGATTCTTCAGTGTTTTTCTATTAAGTTTCAATTTGTCTCGTACTGTGCTCCAAAGGATTTCCTTGTAATGACTGTACAGACATCAGAATTTATTTAAGACACCAACTGTGGGGTGAATCTACAACATCACAGGGCTGCAGCCCCTTTCCGTGGTTTAATCTGATAAAACAGCAGGATTTGTACTTCTTGCCTTCTGCAGTTAATGTTGAAAAACTGTCAGAGAGCTAATGTAATTCATCTTCCTGATACTGTTATACATTATCGTCACTGCATAGGATGTGTAACTTCGTAAATCATTTCAATATTGATCTAAATCTAATCAGAAGCATCTTTACAATTAGATCATTTGGCACTTACACGCCATAAATACAATTTCAGCCTCTTACGGGAGCCATCGTGTTGCATTTTGCCCAATTATTACTATTATGGGTCCATAATTGGTTTAGAAACTTCATCAGTTGCCACAGAGTGTGACCTCACCAGAGAGCTCTGAGTGATTCCAGTGAGTCAATATTGTCTGACAAGAAAAAGTTACTGCTGAGAGTGAGGCGGGCAAATTTACTGCATAAACACCAGCGCCCTGTCATTACAGCACCATGAACAGGATGAGATCGTTTCGCCCTCGGGCATTCTGCCCCATAATGCATTGGCTGCAGAGGCCTGGTTACCTTTACCCAGCCCTGTAATGAGTCAGTGGTTGCTGGCTGGTGGGGAACAAGGGAACTGGGAGAAACGTGATTGAAAGTCAATGGAATAGAATGAGTCCCATTGATTTCTGTCAGAGATGCACAGTGGGAGAGTAGACACAGGCTGCCAAATGACCCCATTTAACTATAATGTGTAAAGCCCAGTTATTGAATCACCCTTCCATATTCATGTCAGTATGCCAAACTGTCCTGCAGATCTCATCGTTTGTGTCTGACACCGAGGTCCTGGCCCAATCCCATTTTTATTTTTACCCCTTCCCCTTGTTTTGAGTCTCCTTTTACCCCTTGGAACACAGTTACAGAGGGTAGTGGTTGAAATCTTCTCCTGCTGAATGGAATAATCCTTCAAGGCCCTGATACAACACCAGTAGTCTTAAGCCTCTTTTACACAGTCATTGCGCAAATTTGCAGGAAAGCCCAATCCGTCTTCTTTCCGCATTGGCAGTATAAAAACAAAATCGGGGAGTGCGGCAAATTGCCGCCTGCCTTCTTGTGTTTATACAGAATGTGCCTTTTTCAGGTCAATGGGGGGCGTGAGCTAGTAACAGAACATGCAGCTCAGCTTGTGATGTAAACAGTGACGTACCGAAGAAAGCCGCGGCTGGTCAGTCCTTCGGCGGTTCTCTCGTACGTTGGCCCATCCCTCATGTTCCCGTCATCTGACGTTTAATGGCCTCCTCATTAGCGAGGGCAAGGAGGGCGCACAATTCTTTATCTCCCCAGTTGCTCATCTTCTGCTTTGCGTCTCCTTAGTGCTGCTAGATACTCATTCCTGCTATCAGCTGTTTCCTGGTTTGAAGTCCACGCCAGTGGGTCGAACGTGCGACGCCATCAACAGCCCCTCCCACAAGTCATCAACAGCCCCTCCCGAGGCAGAAGGCCGCCTCGCTCTGTTTATACTAAAGCCGTTCCGCCGATATGACTACCCTACGAGGCGGAAAATTGGACGCCTCAGATCAACTCGCCAATCCGGCTCTGTGTGTGTAAACGCTCGCAGCTGGCCGGCAAATCGGCCCAACATTCGCAGAAAATCTGGCAGTGTAAAAGGAGCTTTAGATGGCTTTTACTATGGTAATAATGCTATTACTATTATCACAATGACCTTTACCAGTTATCTGATGGAGATACAAAAGCACAGGCACTTGCACTTTGTTCACTACTTAATTTTCACATTATCAACCGATCAAAGAAGTCATCAAATAAAGAACAACACTGCTTTATCACCAGCCAACTAGCGATGCTCTGTAGGCTAACGTTAGCAACCGGTGCTCCTGCCCTGCCAGTTTGCAGTGATAGAGGAGCAGTAACAAGTGCACCAACTTGGTTGGACTTTAGATAGATTTTGGCTGTCATATGTCACCAAAGGGGGGATGTGACATGGACATATGTCGAAATGCAGGACTGCCGTGCACAAATCAGCAGCAACACTGTAACGTTAGCTAGTGAGCTAAGACATTAGCATACTGCTAGTGTTTGGTCGTTGGGTCGTCCACCAATCGGAGGATCGCAGGTTAAATCTGCCGCTTCTCCAGCTTGCATGTCGAAGTATCCTTGGGCAAGATACTGAACCCCAAATTGCTCCTGATGGCTGTTCCAAGAAATAAGAAATAAGAAATAAGAAAAAGACATTAAAATAACATACAAAAGCTCCGAAGGGCACATAAGCACAGGGCAAGCATGTAACCAGAGACAAAAGCACTAACAAAGCACATGAGTGAAAACAACAAGACACAAGCACTATTAATAAAACAATGACCTAACCATATAACCAGAAACATAAAGAATGTACTAATCAAAAGTATAGCATAAAACACAACATAGACCAAAGCACATAGCCACAAACAAACACACAAAAGCACAAAGCAAGGCACATAGGTAAGGACAAGAGCACACAAGCACAATTAGCAAGACAGATATGTAGGTTTCTTTTGTTGCTCGCCATCTTGCCAATGATTTGTCACAACACTCGGTTTGGAGTGTGCCTCTGCAAAGCCTCCTACCCCTCTATCCCAACAAGAATTGGGACACCCTACCCCTTGGCTTGAACATGCAAAAAGGAGGGGTAAGAGCGAAGGGTTAGGAAGGAGCAGTACTGGGCTTTGGTCTCGTGGTAAAGAAAGAAAAAGTAGTGTATGCTGATCCTCTGGAGAGCAGCGGGCGCTCATTACTCTCAACAGGAGTCATTGCTGTTGGATTGTAGAAGAAAATATGGCAACATTATGATTACATTTTCCTCAATAACAAATTACTACTTTGATTTCTGCCTTGGTTCAGTAGATTCAGTAGTTTAATTTAAACAGTGTGTTGCTGTAATCACCCCCTCTAAGTAGAGCACTGAAGTTAAGTTTACCCAGAAACTATAATTTTCTTCATCCCAATTTGTTTTCATCAGGATCAGTAGTCTACACTTTTGGTTTAGCCATGCATGCTCTCAGCTTGCCCAGCTACTATAAAGCTACTATTAATGGCCACTTTCACATAAAGTGGAACTGGCGTTGGTTTTACAGCCCCAAAGTAAAGACAGGAACCAAAGCTATCAACAAGCAAAGAACTTACAGATCGTCAGCAGATTTTGATTCAAGTATTGCTACGTTGCCACTGGTTTGGCGTCACTTTTAACCTGCTGAGTGCTACATCAAACCAGTGACAAGACAAGGACAAGACAAAAAAACCACATGTTTCTGGCAAACTATGGCAAAACTTTGGGAAATGTTGTGTTCATGTAGGACCTGATCACTAGTTAGAAGCCAATTGAGAGAGAAAATGTGCTTCCAGGGCCTTTTAACACATTTAATCAATTTCTTCACATGAAAACATGACACGCCTCATTTCAGGAGGGTGAAGATTGAAATCAGCAAATGAAAAGAGAAACAAAGTTCCATCTCAAAGTTCCCAGGCTGAAAATGAAACTTCTCTCAACAGGATTATTGTAAAAGCATAAAAACAGGTGGCTGTGTGTGTTCTCATGCAGGGATCTGGTAGTTGTTTGTCAGACCCTCCCAGGCTGTCTGGCCTGCCCGTAGGTCATGGTTGGCTGTCTTCAATGACACATCTGTCTCTCTCTGAGAGCCTGGCCCTGCAGTCCAAAGAGCCAGCTCTGGTTACCTGAGGGGCCTCCCCCGTACTCTGAGCCCATATCAAAGCAGGGAAGGAGGCCACATTTCAGACGTCCAGAGGGAAGAGAGAGGGGAGCTGCTGAGAGACGCTTTGCTTCTCTTTACTTTGGATACATTTCAATAGTTAAAGGAAGTGCTCTTTCCATGAAGCCATTTCTGTACCTTCTGTCACTGCTAAGAAATACAGCAAAGAAAAGAAGACAGGACAAAGTGTGAAGGGGTGACCTCATTCTGTTGAGTGGCAGGCCAAGAGGGAATGACCTTCATCAAGATTGTAATGGCCTGAAATGACCAGGTGCTGACAGTCCTCTGTCATTAATAAGCCATAAGGAGGTGACATGAGGACAAACTGAAAGGAGGCACAGGAAGAGAAAGAGACTGATGTAGGGTGAGCTTATGGGAGATATTTTCATGTTGTGTAGTTTCTTCTATGAGGACAAAGGTAGTGTTGTTCGGTGCCATTGGATTTTTTCTTTGCAGGCACACATTTGGTAACTCCATGGCTCGTTATGACATCACTTGCACTGTGATGTTTTATTGCACAGTGCTACTTTGGTGTGCAGAAATGTTAACTAAAGCGGGATTTATAGTTCTGCATCGAATACGTGACGGTCAGTCTTTATGGTATTTGTCACGCCCTTTACCCAATGTGATTGGACAGCTGGTTACAGCGTTTAACCCAAAGTTTCACTTTTTTCAACTCTTAATTTTAATTGAAAGACTGATAAATAATCACTGTCAGAGTCGAGTTCATTATTATGGATTTATTTAACTAAGTTTCCAAAACGACGCTGCAGTTCAAGGCTGGATTTTGAAAAAGACAGGATCATAGCGGAGCCCTTGTTGAAGTGGCAGAATGGCTAACGTTAGCGTCTGGACTAAATTTGTAAGTCTCTCTCACACATGCAGTGTTACAGAGATATTTAACGTAAGAAACAGTATTATGTATATGACAGTTATGTATATGGCATATTTTTGGTTCGAGTCCCCGCCCGGACCAAAGTATGGATATATCCATACGGTTGTAATGTATGTTATAATTATATAGTTAGCAGTCAGATGGACTTGCTCAGGGGGAAAAGCGTTACTAATGTTACGAGTTAGCGTTACTCGCGGCAAAAGAACCTTGAATTTGTGGCCAATTTGGTAAAAAAATTGTAATAAAAATTGCTGCAATTTTATGTGATTTTTTTTTTTGCGGGAAATTGTGGCAAATGACAAAAATTGCAAGTTATGAGAAAAAAATTGTGATTTTTTTTTTTTTTTTTTTAATTACTGCCCTCCAAAAAATAAGTCATGTAATGACTTGCTATAATAATCATAGTGAATATTACAAAAACAGCTGCAAATGTTTCAGTTCTCTTCTTTAGTTTTATTGAATTAGCTTCAAAACATGGACTCCAATAATGTTTTCCAAAAATCCTGAGTGAATATTGTAGCTCTCAAAGCAGACAATGTGACTGTAAAACAACATGTAAGCTACATCTGCTGTAAACATAACATTTGAATCAATTCAACACATATTGTATGCATTTAAACAAAGTAACAGTTCTTATGTCAATACTCCATACTGCAGTGACATTAGCGCCATTTGATGACGCGTCTGATGACGTTTCAAATGACGTCACATGCGTGACAACTTCTGGTCAGCTGGAAAATGTGGAAAAATGGTGGGACTTTTGAGAAATTGCAAGCCCCCGCAAATATTGCGGACTTTCGTTGAAATTGTGTTAATTATTGCGAACGCAAAATCACGATTTTCTGGAGGGACTGTATATTACACTGGAGATCACATATATTTTCCACTGGAGGCATTCACCTTGCCTGAACAGCCTTATCAAAAAGGTTTTTCATATTTACAATATCTGAATATTCTTAAGAATTAAAAGTTGTTGCTCTCTGAAATGGTGAAAGCATCATTATGCTATTGTGTTAGAATGATATCAGTGGCATTAAAATTCTCAACATGACAGTAATATTGTTTACTGCAATTATTTTGGAACAATATATTGTCCAACAAAAATAGTTATGATGACAGGCCTACAGGCAGGTGCATTCTTAGAATTTAAACTGTTGCCTCTCAGTCTTATAATAGTATTAGATGGTAGAATAGCACACATAAGAACCTCTCAAAACTCCTTTTCTTTCTTCTTTCATGTTTGCTGTAGGAACTCGCATTGCTCAAAGGCGCCTCGTCAGATGTTTTTCTTGAAGGGAAAGTATCATTCACTTCCTCCCCAGCATAATCTTAAAACGTTTCAGGGATTTAAAAACACAGCTTTTTGACTGCAGGTCTACTTTTCTAAGTTTGAAGCTACCACCAGCTGAATGTGAAGCCAGCTGTGAGCTTAGACTTTGAGGATGAAGACATCCCAAGGGCAAAACAAACTCCTTCCCTGCAGCAACAACACACCTCAGCAGATGGATCATTTACTGTGAAAGCAAAACACTTTTCCCCGCTCCTCATTTTGCTTCGCCTCTATCGCTCATATCTCCTACATTGCTTCCCTCATCCGCACGCTTTTTCTCATTTTCTCTGATTTAGTCTTCATCGGGCCTTTCTCTGTGGCTCTTTTCCTCCCTTTCCCATCCTTCCTTCTCCCCGCTGCTCCATCTGCCCAGGATCGTCACAGGAGGGTCATCAGAAGATGCTCATATATCCAGATGCCTTCCATTACAAAATGCGTTTCAGAAGAATTGGTTTTCAAGGCAACCATGCAAGACAGGGCTGAGACGAACGTTGTCGAGCAATTTGTAACATCGCCGCCAGAACACCAGCTGGCGCCCATTTAATTGCCCATTCGGTCCCGAGGTGCACCTCTATCCCCAAAGCTGTCAGGGCTCTTGACATGATGGAAAGGTAGGTAGCAAACACAAAAAGCCTAGAAGGATCCCATTCAGCATGCTTTTGAGTGAATGGGCACGTATTCAGACACCATAAGCTCTGTTCAAATAATAGTAACAGGAGGTTAAATAATCTCAAAGACTTGGCAGTTGTTGATAAAAGTCTGGAATGGAGTTGTTTCGACATGGGTGTGCCAGTGTTTCCAAATGAGTACTTTGGAAAACGACAGAATTCTTAGCAAATAAACATTTTTCATGTCCAGACCCAAATTTTATAGTTTGAGTAAGGAGACTGCATGAAGACAAGGTCACACTACCAAGGAGCTAACGACTGACCTTAGCCACATCGTGGAAATGACGACTGATGCCCTACACCTGTGCAATGCAAGGCCTTGCAATCTTAGATATATTTCCTGCTTCCTGTCTCCCCTGCTGAAACAGGACCACTTCTCTCAGGATGGAGGCATCCTGCAAACAGCGGTGTAATGTCGTGGAACAAACTCCTTCTAGGCTCAGAGTAGCAGCCCATTTTGTCTGCTCAATCTACCAGTCAAAGGCTGACAACGAGATTTATGAGTGAAATAAAGGCAGCCATCGGCTCCGGGTAAACAACGGAAGTCAGAGGAAGAGGGATATACCTTTTCTTTCATTGTTTTTAAAGGGACAAAACACAGAGCACAAAAGCACCTGGTGGGGATTGAAAATATTCTTCCATCGATGCATCCAATAAGCCTCCCAAAATATCAGAGCCGCCTTTGAGGAGGTGTTGAGTGATGCAGCGAAAGGCAGGAAAGAACAGTTGGCAATAAAATATGGAGTGTAAGAGGGGACTGTTTAATAGCATGCCATTCAGACTGATAGGACGGCGAATAAAAAAGAACATTCATTTCCCCACCAGGAACCATCCCAGGGATTTTTATTTCTCGCCAGATGTGGAAAGTTGGTTCGCTACAAAACCAAAGTATTATCCAGTTAGGGTGAACATATACACACACTCAAACGCAGTGGGCCTTCTGGAGGCCAGGATGATCTCAGACAGAAAGGGCTGTTGTTAGAGGAAGAGGAGGGAGGGGCAGGGCTCTGATTCCCTCACGTGGATCTGGGACAGGTGGCTCATGTTTTTACACTAAATCTCCTTCAACAACACACCTTCTTCCTCCTCACCCCGCACCCCAGTCTACACTGGGATTTACTTTGTAATAAACTAAAACAGTGAGCTGTATCCTGTTTCTATTCCCCAATCCCCTCTAGTCATTATTCACCTAATTACCGTCATCCAATTCACCAGTTCCTGTGCTCTTCCTAGCATGTAACTAAACATCACACGACTATACAGAGTTAGTCTTCACTGACAGCAAAGCGAAGATCGAGGGAAATGCTTGAATACCTGCATTATATAACTGCGCTCTGTGCTCAGTGGTTCTCGTGAGGCGTTTTAGAATCTAAATTATGTTCTAATGATTGAGCTGAAACGTTTGCTGAACTTTCATTTCCCCGAACTGTATTATTTTGTGTTATTGGTCAGCTGCCTGGGAAATGGCTCAGAGCAATGTTGAACTGACTGTTGTGGGGAATCAATGTTAGATTACAGGATAAACTCAATGGGTGTAGCCTAAATACAGTGGTAGGAGCAGCAGTGAGGAGTGGAGCTCACAAATGAAGCACAGTGACAGGTTTTCTGGAGGCCATATGTGGAGAGTTTCAATCTTCACAGAGCTTGAGACGTGGACACAGCATTTAATTACACTTTGCAAAATTTCAAATCGCAACCTTTGGTGAAATATCATTGATTTATGACAGAGAAAAAAACAGTGAAATGAAAAGGCTGAGGAAAAGCAAAAAATGCTGCAATGTTCTTTGCACCCAAAGATATGACTAATTCAGTCAGGAATACTTTACTCAAAGAAAACTTTATTTCCATTGCAGTATTATATTTGGCGGTATGGCTCTGTTCTGGGACCTCTCCACCTTTCCTGGGGCCTACGAGGAAAGCCTCTTCCACGCACCTACGTGGATAGCTTAAGGCGGAGAGAGTACACCTCTCTGCCCTTCTGCATGCCTACGCGGGAAGCCTTGAGGCAGAGAGAGCAAGCCTCCCTGCCCTTCCATGCGCCTACATGGTTGAGTAATAATGATACTTCATTTAGGACCACTTTAGTGAAAGAAAACCTCAATTTGCAGTGTTATATTTTGCGGTATGGCTCTGTGCAGGGGCCTCTCTGCCTTTCTTAGGCCTACGCAGAAAGTCTGAGGCGGAAAGAGCACACCTGTCTGCCCTTCCATGTGCATACATGGAAAGCCTGCGGCAGAGAGCAATCCTCCCTGCCCTTCCATGCGCCTACATGGTTGAGTAATAATGATACTTCATTTAGGACCACTTTAGCGAAAGAAAACTTCTATTTGCAGTGGTATATTTTGCGTTATGGCTCTGTGCTGGGGCCTCTCTGCCTTTCTTAGGCCTACACAGAAAGCCAGAGGCGGAAAGAGCACACCTGTCTGCCCCTCCATGCGCATAGATGGAAAGCCTGCGGCAGAGAGAGCAATCCTCCCTGCCCTTCCATGTGACAGCAGCAGCATAGACCCCCCCGGGAACAGAACAAAGCATCAAGGAGCTGGGGTGGAGGCAGGTTGCAAAGCAGCTTGCAGAGGAAGCAGCAACAGTAGGCAGGTCAGAGCAGTTTAAATAAGGCGCCCTGAATGAGATTTGCCAGTTGGTTGCATAGAAAGGAATCATGTGATCTATCAGCTGACTCCCTTCCATCAATCAGCTGCTCCATCCGTTGATTGGCTGTTTGAGATCAGCTGATGTAGCTGGGATGTGAGCTGAGCTTGACATCGTGTCACTAAGCAACATTCATGGAAATGACCATGGCCCCGCCTCCAAGGCTGTATCCATTTATCCATAATAGAAACTCAAAGTCAGGTTATCTTATCTTAGGGTATCTTAGTCCCTGATGTTTTGATTTCAACCATTATGTTTTAATCTGTGTTGTGAGTTCCTCGTCTTTATGAAATAGCAAAACTTTTAAATTTGGAGAAAAAAGAGCAGCGGTGTTGGATCATTGCTTTGTATCGACAGAGTAAGTTGAGATACTGGAATCAGTGTCAGGAGAGAAAGAGTTGGATCAGGTTCATCCTTAATCTAATTGCATTACTGGTGTATTGAAAGAGCACAGCTGGTCCGTGTAGGTTTGAAGGTATGAGGTGTGTGTGCACAATCAAGAGACAGTAAGGAAGAAACAAAGCAGGCCCTCATTATGCCGTATTTGCATGTTTGTTTAACTAAACCTGGCCGGCTCCAGAATCAAACATGACATTTTTCCTGTTTCTTAGCAGCGGCTGAGATGGCTTCGCCCATGGGAGAGCAGAAATGGGTCAGGGATATTATTTGGAAGCCTGGCCTATTATTTGATGAAGTGCTTAAAGTTTCCCCGAGGTCTAAGTCAAGATTCTCTAATATGATTTCCCTACTGGCTAATTACATCATGAATAATTTGTAGCCAGTCCACCACTCTGGCTATCACATCTGGAGCACAAATTGATAGAGAGACGAGTAAGTGTGTGTCTGTACGTGTTTGGGTTAAAACACAAGAGTGGGAGGAATAAAGGATTAAAGAGAGGAGAGAAAAAGATCAGTCTTGGCGACAGAGGAGTGCATGGAGATGACAAGGTAACTGATGTAATGTCAGAGCGGCAGGCTAAAAGGGGCCATAAAAATGGGCCGTTCCCCAGACTGCCGACGATAATAAGACAAGATAATGCATAGCTTTCTAATAAAATCTTTATGAGAGTGAATCTATGCTGGAGCTCTCTGTGTGCAGATCATTCAGTCTGGAATTAAAATGCAAATTGTCTGCATGAGCTGTTTAGTTTTACGCTGTTACTGAAACTGGGTCTCAGACTTTAGGCATTTGAATAAAACATTTTTATGTTATTCTGTGTTTGCACATCAGCTACAGGTTATCAGCTGCTTAAAGTGGTTTTAACTCTAATATGATGGACATGATATTCGACTCTGATCAGTTCTGTGTTGGTGCAGCCACCATTCAATACTTCATTCACAAAAAAGAACACCAGAACTGTGAAAAATGAGCCTTGATGATAATGCCGCAGCTCTACAACAAATGTGTTTGTTTGTTTTTGCCAATGAATGATTCACTTGACTCATCAGTCAGAGAGAAGCAGCTGTGAGAAGTGCAGGGGGGGCGGTGGGACGAGCTGAGCTCGGGAGGCGAGCCAAGCTGCGTGAGGCGGCTCCACCTCCGTCCCTTTGGGTGTTTTTGACGCCGTCGCTGACACAGTGTAATTTGTTTCGTTTCTGTTGTTTCATTTTGTCATCCATCTAATCGAGCCGCTGCGCCCGTGTGTTTTCCTCCCCGCGCCGACATGTAATTGGTTTGCGAGGTGGCTTTTTGTTTGTGACAGTTGTGCAGCATATGGCGAAGATTAATGGAAACTGTCCTAAAGATCCCTTTAAAAACTGTTGCAGCGTGGTGGCATTAAATGGGTGTCTGGCTCAAAGAGTTGAATGAGACAGAATGAAACTGTGGTTTTCTATTTGTACTTTCACTACCAGTTAATAAACGTGCTCTTCTGTATCTGCTGCCGAATGATGCCTCGCTATGTCTGAAATAAGGGATTGATAACAACATACAGTGTTTTCACATCACGTGCTGAGGGATGCTCCGACAGGGTGGATTGCTATCAGGGCTGAGACTGGCCTTATAAAGCAAAACAGGGATCTGCCAGATGTGACCAATCCACATCCAATAGTTTCTTTAACAAGGTGGTACGATTCAGCTTTTCTGCTATCAGCTGCGTCTGTTACGGCACAACAGGCTTCTGAATCAATACCGTACATAAAAATGATCCTAGTTTCACACATGGAGCTGCACAGATTTAAAAAGCATCACTGGTATCAGAATGTTATTTGGCATTAGCAGATACTCTCACTACAGGCATTAGAATCATTTTAAGGAGGGATAAAGCAGACGTGGTGCCTCCCTGGGGCTCTCATGATATACACCTAAATTGGGACGGGGAAGGAGCGCTGATCGAGAAGTTAAATGTGAAAACAGTGTGCTGCAGTTTTCAGGTTGACTGAAGTGTTTCCTTGAAACAGTGTGCAACTGGCTTTGAGATATTTTATCTCAATCAGCAGTGACGTGTCGTTCGCTGTATTATAAAGGCAGTGCGCTTGCGTAACATAACAGAGTGTTCATCGCACCATTTTTGTTTAAATAAATGTTTTGTTTCATTTTGTCGGGGCTGAACTCGCCCCGGGATTTTATCCTGACATATAGAGTGAAAGCGTAGCGTTTCATTCAGGGCCAGGAGCATCCCTGTCTGTCAATTAAGCTGATAAGTATATAAATATAAAAAAGTGTAAGGCCATTGCAGCTGGAGTCATGTTACATATTCAGTGCGTTTTAACAGAGACCAGAGGCCTGTGCTACAAAGCAGGATTTGGAGTTAGTGAGGTAACCTCAGGGTATACTCAGGGTTTTCAGTGCTACAAAGCTGGTTCTCTTTTTACCAGGATAAATAACTGTGGTAACTGATGCTGAACAGCTACCTGCTCTGGAGCAGGTCAACTACAGGGTATCAGATCACAGCCTGTCAACATCTTGACCTCTGACCAATCAGATCACTGAAGAAAAAAGTATCCGTAGATGAAAGTCTGGAGTCTCAGGTAAAAAAGAGGAGCCTATATGTTGTTATAGGTGAGTAGAATCATTTCACAGTTTTAGTGCTCTGTTTTCACTGGTTTTAAAACAGAGTTTCTAACAAACAGAGACATCGTTTACATATTAAACACATGATTTTAGCAGGATTTGAACTATGCAATGTTAATTTTAGTCGGCAGTGATCGCTGATGGTGCTGCTGCTTCTACACTCTGACTCCATGACTACAGCTCAAAATAACAGGAGACACCTGTGTGATGAGAACTGGGAGAAAACAGAAAATATTTTATGAGTAGAATAATCCACACCCTGTTAATTGGCTCCTGTTATTATTAATTCCACATTTCAGTCAGATAACCTCATCAGTCATTAACTAGGCTACTTTTCCACCCTTGACTTCAGCAGCAGAAACGCTTTTTCTGTTGTAAGATTACAGAGTATCGTTTACATCCCCACTGACATTTCACATGATACAAAGTCATAAGTAGTCTCCTTCATTCATTCATTCATGGTCCTGATGATGTCACTTGTAATTAATACCCCTGCCTCTTTCACATGAACCTGCTCATGGCTGGATAGGAAAACCCAGAGTTGGCTGAACTGGCTGATAACCAGCTTTGTAGTACCGGTTATACAGACGGCTAAGTGTTAGGGTTAGAAAAGCCAGATGATGGAAAGATATCCTGGGTGAGTTGAACTGGCTTCGTAGTCCAGGCCTCAGGTTCACATCATGAGTCTCACCTTTGCTTAGGCAACAAAAGCACTTTGGTTATGGTTCGGGAATGATCGCTGTTCCAGTTAAATGTTGACAATCACGTTGTGCCTCCTTCAAACCTTTTTATGTATTGGCCCAAGACTACAATTATTCCCTAACCTTAACTAAGTCCTGTGAGTGTCTGAACATAACCACAACTACAGACCATGTTGACATGGGATCACTCCAGCTGCGATACAGCAAACGGCAGCTTTAAAGGATTGTAGGCCAGGGGTGTAAAGTGCTTAGGTCAGTGGTCCCTTCCCTTACTTCCTACCATCCTTGTTCTAGCACCCTTGCTCAGACACACCCATCTTCAAACTTGGCCTTTGTTGTGTTCTCAGCTACACATCTGTTATTTTGCAGATGATGCAGTTTTGTGACTGCATCTTGGATGTGATGGTTGTGATGTTACTGCGGTGACAAAAAATAAACAGACAGACATATAAACACCTGTCAAAGCAAACCTGCTTCTGTGGTGGATTTCAAAGCCTCTGAAAGACATACCATCACTTTGGAGCTAAAGTTGGAACGACACGACAGCTAATGTTAACTTGTGGGCAAAAAAAGTAAGTCTTGCTCATTCTGTGTTTCCATAGATATTTACTGTTAATAACATCATGTCGTGTGTGACATTGTCGACCCCAGAGTTAACTTCTAAAGTGTCTAATATGTCCGACACAGTTTATTTTCAAATAACACTGCGTTAGACATCACATTTATTTTTCACTTGCCGATCAGACAACTGCATGAGGCGTTCTACTTGAAGTGGCTCTACAGGATGAAATATAAGATTTCTTATCTTGGATTTTTAGGGTCTATGTTTAAGTCACACAGGTTGATCGATGAGAAAATAAAGAGGGTTTATTAACACAGTTCTCGCTTCTTTTGTGTGTGTGCGTGCCTTAGAGCACCCCATGTCTTTATCTGTCCCTCAGATTGGGTCTTAAGTGGCAGATAGATGAGCTGAGCAGAGGGCAGCAGGGCCAGATAAGACGACACTGAGGACTGAGAGACTCAAAGTTTGAGCGTGAGGCGCGGAGAAGGAGATGACGATCTAGCAGAAGAAAGTGACAGAGCCTCAGGAGGACGGGCAGACCATTGAGAAAATGAGGAGGAATGTCATGCTCATGAGCAGAGGCACAGAGGAGAGGAGAGCTGAAGGAGACGAGAGCTTCAGAGTGACAGGAGGGGGACTGAGAGGAGGAGAAGGGCAAAGACATACAAGAGAAAACAGGCCTTTGAAGGAGAAGAGAGAACAGTGAAGACATGATCAGTTTTTCTTTGCACTGTTATACTTTTATCTACTTAGATGGCAGATTTCTGTGTAAATTTCTGAGGGGAGAGTTGCAGTTGTTTTATCTTCCTCCCAACACAACATTTTTGGAGCAATTTTGCTGTAGAGTAAACTTGTAGTGGTTTCAAGTTAAGGAGCCTTGGAGTGCACTTACCCTCCGCAGAGCTGCAGCTCTACACTTAAATGCACTTTGATGGATAATTGAGAGTGGCAGTCAGTCTTATTCATATTGTGGTATGCATCATTTCTAGTGAGCTCTCTATTCCTCGGTAAAGATAGTTCAAACTGAATCATACTGTTGGTAATTTTGCTGTTGGATGTAACTGAGCTGTATCTCTGCTGCCAAACATCTCTTGGATTCAGGCTTTGTTTTTGGACCTGTGTATGCTGATATGGGTCTTTCTTTTTGTGGTTTGGGTTATTGTACGGTGCGGAGTGTGGATACCTGACCTGTCAGAACCCGACAGGTCATGCTGGGTTCAGAAAAGTTTGTATATATTTGATTTAAAGGCATCAATCTGGTTAATTCTGAGAGCCAATATGCCTAGATTTGGCCTATTCAAGTGCTGGAATTTGTTATTTACGTGACAACGCCTGAACACAACACAGGCTCTGCTCCAATTGAGCTGTGCGAACGGCGTGTTTGACTGTGCGTAACAGCAGCAGTTTGATAATCACTTACACACTGACGTAACAATAACTATGTCAGGTAACAAACTGCGTTGGGTTCGCTTACAATTGTCTCGGACTCAGGTCGGGTTCAGTCAGGAAAATACGGTGCTCTTTAAGCGCACGCAGTCTGTTTGTGTGTGTGTGTGTATTGTTCATAACAATAACTGTGTCAGGTAACAAACTGCGTCAGGTTCGGGTCGGGTTCTGACTTAAAAATCTGAGAGTCTAATTATCTCAGACTCGGGTCGGATTCAGTCAGGAAAATGCGGCCCAAGCTGCGCTGTAGTGCGGTGGCCCTGAGGGTCAAAACACATTTACAGTACTTTTTTACAGTAACCAGTAGTGCTGTGCGATATGGACAAAAATGTATATCCCGATACAGTATTTTTACTTAAAATTATACATATACACACATGAAATGAATGCCAATTCCTCTGATCTTTTCTCCTTTTATTTATAAAACACATATTTTATATATAAAGGGACAAGACAATTAGGTCGGTGTCTGCCTTTTTAAATCCAAACCAGTGCCAAACAATGGAGTTCCTGTTACCTCTTTTCGGCACCAATTCCTCTTTGGGTTCTGTTGGTTCAGCGTCCATCATGCTCTCCATCTCTGCTACGTTGTTTACGTCCATGCTCCCGCTGGCTCTCGCACGCATGGATGAAAACGTCAGCAGTGCCGTAAAGGAGTTCTTGCAGGTGACGTAAACTACTACCACAAAGCAGTAGCGTTGCTGCAGTTACATTAGCCGAGCTAACCACAGCCCACACGTTTAAATTACGATATAAACAATAGAGGATTATATTGTACGGTAGACATTTTTCTATCGCACTACGATATATATCGTAATATCGCACAGCACCAGTAACCAGTAGTGTAACTAATTACTAATAAAATTTCAGTCATATTATAACAGTTACCCTAAAACCAAACAACTTGTTACAACGTTACTTTTGTTATCACATCACTACTGACTTGGAATACAACTTCACATCAGCAGACTCATTTCCATAATCATCGCACTGCAGGCACATTCTCCTGCTCTGCACCTTGGACATGGAGCAGTCTTCAAAAAGATCTAGAATGAGAAAAAAACTTATATCCATTGATGAATGTGGAGTGCCATGGTGTCTCCTGAAATGTTGAAGTATTTTGGGAAATGTTTTTGTGTTTTCTGTTCTGACCTTCAGGGCCACAGCATTATTCGATACTAAAGGTGTTCTCACATCAGGTACCAGGGCACCAGAATAACTTTTTATATTGGTTGCACTGGTGCGTTTAACTTTTTCATTTAGCTGCAGCCGGAATTTTTAACGGTTCAGGACACACTACAAAAACTAGAGTGACAGATGCTCACTCAAGGCTCGACACTGACCAACAGCTGACCGTCAGCTTGGTGTGTCAGGGCCTTTAGGTTCACCAGAATTAATTGAATTCAAGCTATTATGCATTTTGCTGTATTTCATTACAGTCTGATGTCATGGGATACATACAAGGAGTCAAACAAGATTAGCACAATACGCAGCGAGTATATCAGCACCCAACATCTGCAGCGTTGATGGCCAATTTGCACAGGGTAAGAAGTCGGTGTAATCAGTTTCAGCAATTAGTGATGAGTGTCTCTTCCATTTACAGAAACCACGTTATACCTTACCGCTGTAAATTTTCACATTCAGTGTTTGAACATTAAAAGCAGTGAACGGCTCTAATGACACAGAAAGTGGGAGACATAAATCTGTTTGTCACAGAAACACGACAGAGTTGGGGAAAGGGAAACTGATGAGGCAACTTTGGCTTGATTTATAGACTGGCTCCGGCAATGACAACATTACCACACCACCCACTGTATAACTAATCCCGTCTACGCTGGGCTAAAGACAACAACATCCACCTAAGGCTACAAAGGACTCACACAGAGGGCCAATTTGGGTCTCGGCAGCAGAAGCAGGGACTTGCTCAATGCTGTGGGTTATCCAATATATTTAATGTTTCCAAAGCCGTTCTGGGAAAGGAAACGTGGAATTCATTCATTAATCATTTTTTATTTTTGCTTTAAAAAAAACCTTCATAATCAGCATTTAGCAGGTTTTCTTCATAAAGGTGCCATATTTGTGTCAAATTAGCTCTTAAATGACTTTTGTAAAAAATGTAAATGGATCCAAATTTATAGTGAAAGGATTTAGAGCAAATCTGTCAGTGGGAAGCTTTGGATGAATGACTCAGGAGACACCAGTGGCAGCAGAAACCGGCAGTGCTGTTGCATTTGGTACCTGGCTGCATCTGTAGCATAAAGGCTTCCCCTGCTGCCTTAAAAATAGCTGCTCACCACAATGGCATTTAAAATTTAGGTTCATTGGTTCCAACATTGGTGAACATTGTTCCACGGATTAGCGCCATTGCCCAACAGGGAGCTGTCCTGACACTGCTGACCTTTGAGGGAACGGTGAGCC
Source organism: Cephalopholis sonnerati (assembly GCA_019142605.1). NCBI lineage: Eukaryota > Metazoa > Chordata > Actinopteri > Perciformes > Serranidae > Cephalopholis > Cephalopholis sonnerati. Next base: position 28,121,992 of record JAGQAX010000021.1, read on the forward strand.
AAAGAGTCCAAAATGGATATTATAGCTGATTAGCTGTGTTGCTCAATTTACCTTTATTTAACCTCCTCTGCTGGAGTAAAGACACGGTTTGCAAAAGGAGCCAGGAGCTGATAGTGCAAATATGCCTCTTCCAATAAACTGTGTGAACTGACTGTGTAGTTTACAACTTAGCTAACTTAGCCCCAAATTGCTCCTGATGGCTGTTCCATCAGTGTGTGAGAGCGTGTAAATTGTTACAGAGTAGCAGGTGGCAACTTGTAGGGTAGCCTCGGCCACGAGTGTGTGAATGTGTGTGTGAATGGGTGAATGTGACCCGTAGTGTAAAAAGTGCTTCAAGTCGTCAGAAGACTCAAAAGGTGCTATACAAGTGCAGGTCCATTTACTATTTTGTTACGAAAGTACCAAAAACTGCAGTTCATAGAATGGCCACTTGAGGCTGGCCACAGAAGCCAATAAATCCCCACAGACCCTCATGTTGAAACTTTACAGCAGAAATAAACATGTTTGTAGCATGATATGGCTGATTTCATGACTACTGTATGAGGGGTGATTTTTTGTATAACTCACCTGTTGACAATTTTTTTAAGGTTTAGAGTTATGCATAATTAAGGGCGGGCTGCTTTGAGTGACCGGCTGTCCTCTGCTTTTTAGTAAGATCCACCCCTCGCTCCTCCACAGTGCCAGCCTCTCGCCTGAATATGACCTCTTCTGGCTCCAAAAAGCCAAGATTGTAACAGCTGTAATGCCAATTCAAAGCGGGAGTCCACAAACCAATGGGTGACGTCATGGTAGCTACGTCCGTTATTTATATGGTCTGTGGTGTCATACGCGAAAATGAACTGAATGGGTTTTATTTGTGAAATCGATGTATGCACGCTACGTCTGTAATTTTTACAGTGTATGCTTACACCAAAACAGTCTGTATCAGTGGTTCCCAACTGGTGGGGCATGGCCCAAAAGTGAGTCGCAGGTCCATTCTGAATGGACCGCAAGTGACTCTTGTAAAAAACACACTTTATTTTGAAGTACAGTGAATTTTCAGCTCAGAGCTTTTATTTTGAGGTGCTGTTTCCTGCTATAGAGTGAGTGACTAACGGACAGCTACTTAACAGAGACAGCAAACTAGCTTGATGACATGGCCTAAACGACAAGTAAGATGCCGAATGTATTGAACTGTGTGGACCTTTAACTAATGACTAAGGAGGAATCTGGAGCCCATTGCTGGACCAGACTGGTCTATATTAATAAAAAGCGTGAGGAAGAGGAAAAATATTTATCCTTGATTTTGGGTGAACTGTCCCTTTAATGCAGATAGTCCAACAGGAGTTTGCAGCTTCAGTCTCAGTTGGAAAAGTAAACATGGGTGGCACAGTGGTGCTCAACTGCCCCATTTAAACCCAACAGAACAATAATGTAATATCCCCTCTACGAAGCGCTGCCAGTCTGCTGTTTTACTTCACGGTCCCAAAACCAACAGTGTGGAAGGGAAAAACCAGCACTCAGACAGTGAACCAGGGCCAGCGACATGTTCTTCCTCTGTCCTCTTTTCGCAAACACAGATTCCCATCACCCTTGGAAAACCATCAGATAGCAACCACAGTGGTTATTAACCTCTGCCACAAACCGACGACCAGCAAGTTGGCAGGCGGTCTAAAGAGTCGCTGTGTCTTTGATGAGGTTTTAAGGTCCCTGGTTTTCTGCACAGAGGAAAACACTGAATCTTAGGACAGCTACATCATGGTGTAACAGTCTGCAGTTAATCGTCTTTCAGAGTGTTTGTTTTCCCATTTGCATCTCCAATTATCCTGTGAATATTGCATTTTATGTAGTATACTCCTTCCATGAGCAGTCATTAGTCAGGGCTAAAACAAACACTGCAGACAAAGGGAATTAATTTGAAAAACAATTTATTAATGTTATTGCTATTTTCTCATTTTTAATTGTTTACCAAGTAGCCACTGGAGACGTTGCTTTCTGTAGCATGTGGCACTTGATAATATAAGGATTTCTATTGTATTTTAGGGGTTGAGAGTCATATTCAAAATAAGTTCTGCAAGCGCATTGCATTATTCATGGGCTCCTTTTGTTACATTTCATGGGTCTGACAGTAAATAAGCTGCTCTGACTCTCCTGTTTCAGTTTGATAATGTCAAAAAAACATGTCAAATGGCTATGTAGTAACACTGTTTGGGGGTGAGTTGTTGACTTTAGTTTGAATCACTTTGGATTACATTCAAAGTTCAAGAGAAGGCCTTATTTGCCTTATACTTTTACTTCCACCATAAGGTTTTATGGTGTTCTTTTTTATAGTCTTGATTGCCGTTTAAATGCCTTTTCTTCACCACACTCTCGTAATTAAATCGACAGCAAATTGTTGAGGTCCCACAACCTTGAGCCAACCCCCAAACCCTAAATCCATTAACTTTTGCCTCCTTTTTCCCCAGAACCACGAAGGCAGTGAAGCATTTGACTTCTGTCTGGAGGAAGCCACTGCACCAAATGGCTGTATTTGTTGGTTTGGATAATCAAGGCGGATTGTGTTTGCAACCATATGGTTTTATTTTTCAGCTGAGCCAGAGGGCCTGAAGGCTGAACTAGTTTCTCTGTTGTTATTATCATTGTTATTTTCTACAGTAAGTCTGCCCTTAGTTCTGAATTTAGAAGTAGGCCTAACAGAGCCCAGAAGGTGCACTTGACCCTGTCGCCATCTGTCTGTGTCCAAGTTAGTTTTATATTCAGAGGTGTAAATCAGTCAAGTGCTTAGGCAGATTTAAGGGTTTAGAGGCTGTAACATCTGCATTAGATCTATTCAGTTTGAGAATCTCCAGAAAAGCTAAGATTCAACATTAAAAGCTCATGGGTTATAGTCCACTGATGAAAGTGTCAAAGCCAGCCGTGAGCTGGTGCTGAACCCAAAACAGCTGCACACTGTAAAACATTGTAAGCTGGTTTAACTTTAAAACAGTCCCCTGAAATCATAATTTCAAGTTATTATCAGTGGCAACAACTAAAGGCAACCCAAAAAAGAGTCTGACAATAAACGCACAAAAATGTGTGTTAATATCACTGAAGTGTTTTCAGAGATGAAAATTGGTAAACAATGGAGGAGAAACTGGTGGTAGCAGTTGCTGGATACCCAGAGCTATACGGCTCGATGATACACAGCAGGTTGTCAAACTGGCCCTGAGTCATCCTAAAGTATGTCTGAAAACGGCCATCAAGGAGGAGAAGCTCCTGGACCAACTGGTGGCACTTTCTGTGATCCACCCTCTTTTTTAGGGTCTCATGTACCCGCATAGATCTCTGTTTCCCTGTGCCAAGCAAACTATTTACTGTGGATTGGGAAGGTTAGAATAAAGAGAGCCTTGAATCACAGTGTGTCCTCCACCTCACTCCCCACCTCACTGGGAAGACAGTCAGTGGCCACAGCAACCTGAATCCAGCCAGTGTAAATCCCGGCTTTGGGGAACCGGACAGCCCCAACTTCCTGCTGGATCAGCAGACTTTCTGTTGCTGCCATGACAAAGGCTAGACCCGGTGCTGCCGCTGGCCACTAGCCTGCTGTGATATACGGTGCTGTACAGTCCGTCTCCTGAGCTGCGGCCCACTCTCCTCCAGGGTGAGCAGTCTTCAGTGGCAGGAAGGAAGGCAGAGGGACTGTGGAGAGGCTAGCGGCTAATTATTGTCTCATTTGAGATCTGTTTTGGGGGTTTTTTCGGCATTTTTCAGATTTCTGACCATCCCAAATTGAAGTTGATGTTAAATGAAAATTTAATTCACTAATTGCTGTATGGTGTTTGTTTAACATTCAAATTTGCCACACTAATCTACACTTGCCTTCAATTTAACCCCGACTTCATGTTAAGTCTGGATCAGTTTTTATCTTATTGTCTTTTGTCTTGCTATAATGACATGCTCAGCTTTGATTCACGGGTCTGTACTGTCACAGTAAATTATGAATCTCCCCTCCCTCACGTCTGAGACTAATAATAACACAGGGATGACAATAAATAACAATAGGCTGACATCTCATTCCGTTTTCCATCACCCGGCCCTTCAGTGGTACAGAAGTGAGATACACAAAGGCAAAATATCCACATCAATCTCATACACGCACGCAGATGCTGCTCAACACTCTCCACCTGCCTCACCATGTCTGCCAAATTAATCTGTGTGAGGAGATGAGTTTGGGATGAATTCATCTCTACTGGATGAGAGAGCAGCTCCCATATGTTGGGCCTGCTGGGAACCTGAGAGCCGTATCCTTATTTCCCCTGAGGCGGCAGTCGGTGTAACCCAGACAGAGGCATGGCGGCACTAAATGGAGTAGAGATAGGGGAGCGTTATCTGTGGAGACTGCTGAGAGCACGCACACACATGCACACATAGCCGAGCGGAGGTTCATATCCTTAATGTGACCTATTTCTCCTTATGTTACCTGGTGTTATGATAGCTCCTTATCTCCTGTCTGTGAGATGTTGGGGCATCTGAGGTGAACTTCACTTGTTGAGGATGTCGCCTTGAATTTTAATCAACAAAGCAGCACACAATGTTCGAGACAAGCAGTCCTATAGAAATGTGAAAGTGGATTACATCTTGTCAACAAAAACACAACATTTATGACTTTCTATCATGAAGTGAAGCGGAGGACGTGAACAAAATAACAGGAATAACCCAACAGAGCAACACCAGCCTCAAACGCATTCAGCATCACAAGCTTCACAAAGGTTTACCACTGCATTACTGTATTTTGGGCAGGCATTCATGCACTGCGTCCACACCAGTTTAAATGGTTAATCCCATGAAAAGAACTTTGGATTTGATTATGACTATCTTTATTTTGTCAGAGAATTGTTGGCAGGACGCTTAAGAGTGCTTCAGCCTAGCTTTTTTTTTTCTAAATGACGCACTGTGCTTGGGTTTGGTTTCTATGACAACAATATCTCAACATTAATGTTAGCTGGGTAGCTAATGTAACGCCACATTGACAAAGGGTCAACTACACAGTTAACAAGCTTACAGCTCATACGATGATAAAAGCAAAACACTCACCAGCAACATTAAGTGTCCGGCCAGTCTGCTCCCACAGATGAGCTTTTCTCTCTTGTTGCTTTATACAATTTGGGATAGACAGTAGCTAAATGAGCAACAGTGACAACACCAGTGCCTTTCAGAACAGCGCTCAGAGTGGCCTCACAAAAATGCCAAAATGCTCTGAAAAAGGATGCCGGGTAGGGCACCTTGTCTTTGGGTGAAAACAATTGAAAAGAGATGCTGGTGTAACTTAAACTCTGGTCAATATAAGGCAATGAAAACACATTAAAAAACTGAGACTGTTGTATTAAACTTGCATTAAATTGAGCATAGCGTCAGTTCAGGCAGGACACGATGTCAAGCTCAGCTCACATCCCAGCTACATCAGCTGATCTCCAACAGCCGATCAACTGATGGAGCAGCTGATTGATGGAAGGGAGTCAGCTGATAGATCACATGATAGCTCATCATTCAGGGCGCCCTATTTAAACTGCTCTGGCCTGCCTACGGTTGCTGCTTCCTCTGCAAGCCGCTTTGCAACCCGCCTCCACCCCAGCTCCTCCTTTTCATGCTGTGTCTGACTTATCAATGTCATTTCTGTTTGTCATTGATGCTGCTCTGTTCTGTTCCTGTGGGGTCTTTGCTGCTGCTCCCCCTGCCTTAGACTTTCCATATAGGCGCATGGAAGGGCAGGGAGGTTTGCTCTCTCTCCACCTTAGGCTTTCTGCGTAGTCCGAGAAAAGGCAGAGAGGCCCCATAACAGAGCCATACCAACAAATATAATACTGTAAATGGAAATAAAGTTTTCTTTGACTAAAGCGGTCCAGACTGTACTGTACTAATCCAGCAGACATTTGGGGAACTGCAGAATCTGAAACATTGTCAAAATAAAAATGTTATGTAGCACAGCTTTGAATTAAAAATAAGCAATTTTCTTTGCTTTAACTTATAAAGTAAATGTTGATTGTACAATGTGATGGCTGTAGAATGATGACACCATCAGTGTTTAGACTGGTTCCCTGTAAGTCTCATTTTTGCTATGCAGTTCTGTCTTACCAGCGTGTATGATGTATGAAATGAAGGCTTGATTAAGAGAACAAAGGAAGTGTGTCAACCAGTGATGGCACAACCAAAACAGGAAGTGGACAGCACTTTTGTTTCCTGTGGTAGCTATTGGTAGCTAATGTCGTTACCAAAGAGTATCAGTTCTTTATAAGCCACTGGGGAGAGTCAGCCCCAGTGGCAGAAATGGCGGACAGTGGAACAACCAAAGTAACTGTGGTAACCTGCAAAAAAAAAAAAAAAAAAAAAAAAAAAAAAGCTCAGTTTTAGGCTCAGACGACAACAGAAAGAAATCTGGTTGTCTTTGTAGCCCAGGCGCCAACAATAATACCTCTCAGAAAACAAGCGAATATAGGCTGATTCAAAACAGTGATCCAGCTGTTGACGACACCTGTGTTTTAGGTGCGTTAATGCACAATGTTGCCAGCCAATCAGAGGCAATTACTGACCACAGTGTTAAGGTTTTTACTCACAGCTAACCACAACCATTCAGTGTCTGTGATCAAATGCCACATCATGTTGAATGATTTTTAAGACCCTTTAAAACCTGAGAAAATCAGCCTGGTTTCTTTAAAAAACATGGGAAGAAGGTCAAAGAAGAACTGACCCAAAAAAAATAGTAAAAACAGAAAATTAAAAACAAGAAAATAAGTAAGAAAGAAAGAAAGGAAAAAAGAAAAAGTTAAAGACAAAAAAAGGAAATGACCTGGAAATAGAGCTTTAAAATTATAGTAATTCTGTAACATTATTTTAGATATATAATAATGATAATTCTGAATTTAAGTCTATTATTTTTTTCTGAAACAAAGTGCACCAGTTTGCTCAGGGTTCAAAGGTTTGAAGACTTGCGAAAGACGTCTGAAAGCAGCACAAGAAAAGTGGCGTCGCTCCAGGATTCAAAGGGTTAATTGAGTATAAAATGAGGCTGGTCCTGAAAACTAAAAATGTTTATTATAGTGTTAGTTGTAGACGTATGTGAAAACCAGAGTTGTCAGAATTGAAGGGAAATGCATTCATCATCCTCCGCCTCAGCTACATACTGTACGTAGTACTTCGTGTTTGGCTACTTTAACTTTTCAAACATAAAACATAGTAACTCAAAACACGGTGCTGATTTCATGAACTTTCAAAAAAATCTGACTCAAATGTTTAAATCTGTTGCATTAGATCTTTTTGCGACCTGACCGCTGATGTAATTTGTTATGTTAAGAATCCGAGGAACATTATGAATGGATTCGTCACGATAATGAAACAGACACACAGAGTTTTAGCCATCGCAATGTATAGCTCCAGCAAATATAAGAAACAGAGCAGCCATACTGGCCCTCATATATTATACTCAACCTCACCATGTCTGGATATGCTCAGCTTCTTTTGTTATGCTACAGCTGTAAAACAGCGCAGGCCCATGTGGAAGATATCACACATCCAAAGCCAGATTTGAGTTTCTCAGAATTATCTCCAAGCATAATTTCCTTTTGCTCTTTACCGTCATGCAAGACGCATTACATCCAGCACTGTCTTTGATCAAACGGTCCTCTACAAATTATTTCACTCTGATTTATTTAAATTTTCTGGATCGTTTTACAGCTTTAAAGCATGAAACAAATTTCAGCCTTGACCCTGATCTCAAGGACATACATGTCCATATATGACTTTTACTTCAGACATTCATAACTCATGCTTGTCAAACAGTGATGGGGGAAAACATTACATTAAGATATAAATCTGAGCACAGACTAAACACAAGCTAACGATTTATCATGTAAATATTATGACCCGGCTGCAAGCTCTGGAAAAAAGCTAATTCCTATATGAATAACTGGGAAGTTGTGTCATAAGGCTACAAAAATCAACAATGGAAACTTACCCTGCTGATTGTAACTCCACATGAAAATCAGATATAACTAAGATTTCTGATAGTCATCTAATAGGCAGGAAATTGGATGTATGCTTTTTGTGCCAAGCAAAGCAAAAGCCAAAACACAAATGGGTCAAAGTGGCCTATTTGTTTTGTCTTCTCTGTTACAGTCATTCAAGCTCTATTTGGGTGCCTCTGCAGTCTGTAGGACAGAAAATGAAAACACAAGCGCAGAGATGCAGATATGGACAGACATTGGGTATAGACGCTCACACACCAACACAGAGGCTGGAGTATGATGAATGATGTTTGGGCTTGGGAGGTTGCACTTCATTAGGGAGGAGGACAAACTTTGTGCCAAGCTCAGTGCTCTGTTTATCCTTTCTGGTCTCCGACGAGCGAGTGGAGACAGTGGGAAACAATGCTCAGTGTCAATAGAGGGGGGCAAACACACCCGTGACCATGCCAGACGCTCTCTTTACTCTCTCTTTACTGTATTGTATGTCGTCCACATGGGTCCCTGAAAGTTAGCCGGTCAGCACTACGATGATGGATTACCTATAAGGAGTGGAAGTCAAGCTGGGTCTCATGTTTCCTCCAATGTCCTATGTTTATTATTGGACACTGTGTGGAGTCATCTGTCAGCAGACCTGCCTCAGGCCGTGTTACAGATACAGTGAGGCTGCACCGCCAGTGTTTGACTAATCAGCCACAGTGGGAATTATGTTGATTATTAACGCATAATGTATATCTAGTGGACTGTGTGTGGAGCTAATGTCGCTGCTGCTCACAGCTCTGTGCCACAAAGTTGGCGAGTGACCAACATAATTTAAGAACTAGCTCACGTCATCATTGTTGCAGCAGAGGTCTCAGATTGTTTGGCCTTTCTTAAGCTGTGGACGCATCATCAGTTACTAAGTACTGTCGAAGTCCATGTTCAGTCAAGTACGCTGCAAATGCCCCCAAAAAGTGTTGTTGCTTCTTTCATTTTAGCTTTGGGAGCTGTCATATGTGAACTTAGGGTAGAAAAGTATCTTAGCAAAGCTTTCCAACACATTCTCATTTCAGCCTCGTCATGGCCACGTCCAGTTAAGGTACCCTTGGTGTGTTGGTTGTTGACGTTCTGAGACTCTGTGTCAAGCTATACCTGTCTTCTTCTTTCAAAATACACTTCTGTTTTCACAGGAAATTTGCCATTTACATACAGTCTCTTTCAAAATAAAAGCACTACGTCAGTACAACAACGCAAATTGAAGTTTTTTTTTCCTCCAACAACTAACCCATGTGGTTGGGTTTAGGAAAAAAGAACAGGGTTTGGCTTTAGAATCTTACAAGATGCCAACATTGCTGTCCCGGGTAAAAGTCGTTTTATGTTGGACCCGTCCACACCCTCCCATCCGCCCTACTCAGACTTTCGCTGCCTTAACTATTGTTCTTTTCCCACTGTGTTTCCTTCTGATGTCGCCGAGCGTGGTGACCAGCCGTAGCGACCGGCTGCGGATCATGCAGACGTTAAGAACGGCTTTTTTCGACAGTGACTAACGCCACAAGTCATTACCCAATACCCAAATAAGAATTCCATGGCCTGCAGACGGGTCCTTGGATTGTTAAGAGTTAATTAAGATAAGCCTTTATGTTGAAATTCCAATATTTGTGTCACCATTTCTGTTCAAGCACACCTCCTTTCCAAACATTCAATCAGTGCTGGTGACCTAGCGCCAAGCAGCCAAGAAAAAGACGATGAAAATATTTACTAATATGATCTCATATTGATTGCAGAGCTCTGGATTGAATCAAATAGAAATCGGTGTGTTGTTGAATCTGTGGCAGACTCTGATATCAGCAAACATTGTGTCATTGTTCAAAGAATCAGTACCAAATGGTATTGTGATGAAATTTATGATTTACACCTCTAGTTTTTATGCAGGCTTGAGACTGGAGTCAACATGTTACAAATAGGTCTATAAAAAAAACGATCTGACTGTGTCTGTAGCACCCTAGCTAAACTAACGCCCAGTTAGCAAGTTAACAAGGTTGCTAGTGTGGATAGTTTCATGTCCCGTCTCAAATAGCTCTGAAATGATGAACAACGAATGAGCAGCAGTTCACCAACTAGCCCTGTAGGTAGTCACTATATCACTGAGCTTCTGGAACCAACTATTTCATAAAGATGTGCAAATTAATTTCGTTGTTCTTATGTGACCAGGCCTTCAAACCTACTTGAAAATTAGAGCTGGTATTTTTGGAGGTGTTTGGAGGTGTTAGTATTTATCATGATCCCAGGAACTGCCTTATCTCAGATGGTCCTTTAGCAATCCACCAGTGGCACTGCTGCCTCTTTGACATGAAATATAACAACATAAGATATTATTAGATTTCTAAGATGAACAGACTTTTATCAAACAGTTGTAATTGTACATGAAGTAGAACCTGGCGACTTGAGAATAGCCAAATTTGTCTGCCAAATCAGCAGTAGCAGTATGACGGGATATGAAAGCATTATTTTACATTTGCAGATTGCTTTTGGACGGATATATTTTAGCAGAAGACAAAAGATCCCTCTTTTCAAGAACTGTAACAGACCTTTGTTTCCCTGGTCTCTGCTTGGTTACCAACAAGGTACCTTGGCAGCACATTATACCTCTGCTCCCCCTGTAGCAGCCACAAACACAAATCAGGTGTTGAGTGAAACTGATTTTCTGAGGCAATGTTGCCGTGGAGCACAGTATCATTCAGAGAACAACAATGGCATGCAAAGTGGAGCAGCTTGTTCCCCTGACAGTGAATTGAAAAGTGAAACATTTGGCCTATTGTTTGGTTTTCTTCACACGGTGGAATAAAATGTAACAGGAAAATATAACCAACATAGTCCCTCTTGTTCCTTTGTTGTCAGCTGGTGTAAAGCATTGCTGACCTGTGTGGTTTGTTGCGTCGTCACATGAGAGACTGTGAGTGAAAAGCATCACGATGTCAGTAAACACAACATATCAGGAATCCTGGGCATTGGCGTTTTTGGTATCCTCTCACTGATGTGAGACTGTGTGTGATTTTAATATGGATGTCTGTTTGTGCTGTAGGTACTCATACCTACAGTGTGTGAGCTCTGTTCTGTGTTACTTTCATTTTTAACGATGACTGAAGACATATTGGCCTTGAAGGCAGAGCAGCGATCATGCTCCAGCAGCTTGTGCGGATGTGAGGTCATAGGAAATGTGTGTTATATTTAAGGACCTGTCAGCTGGTTTCCCGGTGACACCTCCTGCGGCAATAGTGTCACCGCACCTAATGAGTCCTCTGGCCTCCCGGGACGCTTTCACAGGGTTTAGTCCAAATAGCGGAAATGACTTGGCTCTGACCCTCCTCCCCTGTACCTCGCCAGGGCAAACAGGAGGCTGCACAGACTCAGCAAACCTTTCAAAAGCTGAGGAGAGAAAATGGGAGTTCTCTCATGTTGGAATAATGGTTTCTGAAACAGTTTTGTGACTTTGTGAATGTCATGAAACAGTCTAGCAGTTTCTTGCCAACACCTGTCAGCTGATTTAACAAGGCTTCTTGAACTTGTTCCCTGCAATGTTCCAGTTTTTGGACAGCACTCTAGAAACTGTCCTTCCAGACAGCACCCACTTTTATTAAGAAAAAGCTGAAATTCTCTGAGACTCCACATTAACACTTAGTTTGTGCTGAGTTTTAGTCTGGTCTTTCAGTTGGTCAATTCACCACTTAGGTCCAAATATCTCAACAATTATTCTATGGATTGCCGTGAAAATTTGCATGAAAATTCATGGTCCATATAGGACGAAATGTAATGACTGTGTTGATCCCCTGACCTTTTGTCTAGCAGTCATCAGGTCAAAAGTCCAGTGTGTATAGTGCGTAAGATTTTGACCATATATCTGCCAAAGAAATGATATTCCTATCAGCCTCAGCTGTAATCTGGCTTTAGTGCCAATCAGAAAATGTTAACATGCTTAAGTTGCAAAAAAGCATTTAAAGTTCTGTGTTTGATTATCCTAACCTCATATGAGTAAACAGTCTGCTAGCCACTAGGCTAATTATTGCATTGTAAAATGTCACAGCCAGGCCTATGCTAATAACGTTAGCATGTTGTATGTGGGGAAAACTTGTTCTGTATAAGACTGTTGTTTTTAGGGCTGTAACTTATAGGGGTGAAAATCACCAGTGTCATCGCGATATGATATTGGATCGATTCTTTGGACAACGATACGATATTTGCTGTTTTTACAAAATCTGCCACAATATGATCTCATAACAGTACTGTTTACATACGACATGTGCTCTGTCTAGTGACCTGTATTTTCTCTGAAATCTAAAATATTTGTTAGAATATTTATTGATTTATTCCTGATTAAATAACGTTATTCTCATTGTCTTTCTCTCGGCTGCTTGGCATCTGCCTGCTGTTTGACAGTTACACAGATTTTCAAAATAAATGTGTGTCCTAAAGATAAAGATATATAGAGCGATGTTTTTACTTTGCATCAATGATACTGGATCGTTGATCATTGAATAGATATATCGATCCAGGTCAATGGATCGTTACACTCCTAGTACCCAACTCAGAATTGGGCCAGTCGAATCAGATTTGAATGTTCAGTAGGAATATTTGACTAACTGCTGCTTTTTTTCCATTTACAGTTTGAGAGTTTGAATAGGATTCAACTGGACAATCAGCCTGACAGCAACCCCGTAGCTGACTGACTGATTTGTTTGTTGTGTTTTGTTTGTGAACCTTGTGAGTTATCATGGCGCTGAATTTTGTAACCTTTGAGTGTTCAAATGTTTCTGTTGTTCTTGGCTTCAAATGTGTGTAGAGGAAAACTCTGCTAGCTGCTAGGCTAATTTATGCAATGTAGGCTTATGCTTGTGACATTAGCATGTTGGATTTGTGGGGAAAGCATGTCTAGCAAAAGGCAAGTGTCTTGTCGTGAACCCTGTCAGTTATAATGGAGCCAGATTTTGTAGGCCACTTATGTTTAATGTTCCTTATAAGTCATGTTTAATGTGCATTTTAGGTGTGTTTTGAATCAATCCAAGTTTAAAGCTCTTTATCTCACCGCCAACTAGTGTTTTGGACGCACTAACACACATGTATAGATGCTCACAATGGCTTAGGCCATATGTGTAGGCTACAGTTTAGGCTCCGCACATAGACTATAAATCAGCATGACCTGCTACACTAAATGGTTAACCTGGTAACTATGACCTGCTAGACATCAGTACGTTAGCATGCTGACCTTAACATTTAGTTTAAAGCACTGCTTTGGCTAACCACAAACTTACAACGCTGCTAAAGCATGGCTACAACTCTTATGGTGTTTTCAGTTGTCTACTCAGGCTGCATAATGGCTTTAATGGTTTCACGTGTGTAATACAGAGATTAGAACATTAAGGCTCTGAGTGCAGCCAAAACGTGGCTGTCCCACACTCAGTACTGTGCCTGAACGCATCATTTGTAGACACAGACAGATCACTGAAGGTGCTGTTCTGCTAACCTGCTGCTCACACTGCACCACTAGCGTAGGTTTTCTTTGCTGCCGTCAAATAAAGCTGAGCTGGTTCCTAAAGGCCAGTGTAGAGCAGGAACATGTTTTAACATTATTTTGTGGTGCTAACAGAGAGCAGGGTGAGTTCAACGATCCACGTAACACTGAAGTTTTCACCTTGTAATCAGTTTGTTGCAACAGCCACCGGGATGTTGCAACATAGTGATGCATTTGCATACTTGTGGCTCACCTGCTTCTTTTTTCAGAGTCTTGCCTTTCTCTGACCTCTTTCAACAGCATGCTGTTTTCTCTGGCTTGATGTTTTTTTCCACTGCAGTTTTTCCATAAACTGTACACACTGTAGTGTCAGGATGGTCGATGCTGGAACCAGCAAGTCTGGCACAACAATAATTTTCTGTGCAAAGTCTCCTAAATGACATGTCCTACCCTTCCTACTGTTTAGCTGAACAATAACCAAGACTGCCAGTGTTGACTGAATGCTCTATAATTGTGCTGTATTCAAACATGAGTCACTGTCTGGATGAGTAAGTCATTTACAAACATAACGGACAAAGTGTACCTCATGAAATGTACTTTGAGAGAGTGGTTATATTGGTTGGTTACATTGGTTATGAAACACAAACAGACGTGGAAAGAAGCTGTTTGTGCAACAGAGTCTGACTCTTTGAGCTGTTGTTTTTTTTCTTACAACTGATATTTTTCTGCACCAGTGTCATCAGGACAAATTCTTTCACAATTATCAGGGAAATAAAGAGATTCTCACTGAGATTAATTGCCTTTATTTGACGAGTCACTGAAACAGCAGCGACAGCAGAGACGTGTATCTCCAAATGCATATTGTAGCTCGCTGCTAGTCTGCCTTTCATCTACCATCTCTGCTGATATGGAATATTTTCCCACCTTGGAAGATAAACTTAAACATAAAACTAACGACTGGAGCAGTAATTACCTGATGCAATCTGCATCCGGGGCTATTTTCATGGCATTCCATACAGCGAATATAGACCAACGCAGCTGTTTTCTTTCTTTTGGTCACACGGGATGTATGGTGTGTAGAGGGGAGGGCTCAGATAGGATCAAATGGAAACAACACAGGTCATTTGGGGCGATGGTCTTAGTTTTTGGAATCAATTTACCCAGACGGAGGGGTCGTTTCGGGTCAGGATGACCAGAACTGTTCTTTTTTTTTTTTTTTTACTGGAAATATGAGAAGGACCAGATTCTTGAAGAGGGTCAGTCAAGGTCTCTAAACATAGTCAGTGTTATTCAAGGTCTCTGTTATTCTGTGCTAGCGCTTGGAATATAGAGATGTCCTTTTGTGACATTCTGATCTGACTGTTTGAAAAGGAAAGCAAATAATACCAAATGTCATTTCATTTTCTCCTTTGTGTTGTCTGTCACATAGAAAAACCGGCGTCTGTAGAGAGAGTGACATTAATGATTAACCCGTCAAACCAAAGAAAAACCACAGCAGCAAAAGGCAGGAAATATTTCAGTAAATATTTGTTGGGATGGGCTGGTATCAGGAGAACAAAACAACCTGAGATCGCTCTAACTTTACCCTGGTGATGCATCCAGCTTTAAAAGATGTACAAAAAGCTGAGTGCAGGAATCAGTTTCTCTGATGCTCCAGAAGTTCAGAGCAGTGATGGATGGTTTCAGTCTGGATAATGTATGGTGAGTGTTGTTGTCAGAAGTGGGATCTGCGAGAGTGAAGTCATCCTGTAAACAGCATATTAAGGTTTGGCAGGGAAAGTTCCAGTGTTCATTTGAATATTGCAACATCTGGCTTCCTCCTGAGTCAAAGGCAGCACGTGTGCGTCCTACAAAAGAGGGGTGAAGCTTTGGTCCATGGCTTAAACTCCAGATTTCACTCTTTTCCTATGACAATATTCACATAAAGCTCTTCATTTAAAAAGCTTTAACACAGCAGATGACATATTCAGATACTGTATATGTACCTGTAAATATCCATGTATAAAGTCCCATCTCTAAAAGTTGGTTTTCAGTGATCAAGCAGCTGGTTTTCAGCCTGATTAATGACAATATAAAGCTCTGCCACCAATATTTCCACCCACAAGCAATCAAGTCTTGTTTCCACTCATGTAAGACCAGTATTTCTAGAAATGTCACCCTTCACAATTTACAACCAGTTTCAAAGTTCAGTGCCAGAGCAGGAAGAAGTGTGCCCTTTATGTAGCAAGGCAGAACAAGATTGGTGGAAGTAGTGGGTGCAATTAAAGTTACGCAAGTTATTTATCAGTAGTAACAACAATAGTGACAACAATCAAGTGTTTTAGTTCCTTAATCTTCGCCATAATTTGCTATAACCACAAACATTCTCTTATCTTAACCTTACCATAGTAGCTATACCCAGTAGCCTCGGGCATACCTTCATACTTTCCTGACATTTCACCAGGTTATACGGTATGTGACAGTGGTTCTCGAATCCAGGTGTGCCGTGGGGTTTTGTGATAACCACACAAAATTACTGCTGTATTCTACTGGGCCTATACAAAAAGTTATGAATGAATTTTTAATTGACTGATCAGTATGTTGTGTGCACCCATTTCCTAATGCAGAGAAAACCTACCTAGAAAATTCAATTTAAAAAACCTTCACGTGAACCTATTTGTCGCCATTCAGGCGTTCTTCTTCATTTGTTTTTGGACAGGGCAGTGCTGTCCAATTAACAAGACGTGTAACAGCCAGAGATGCATAAAGTACCAGAGACCCAGACTTGAGTAAAAGTACAGATAAAAAATGAAATGACTCGAGTAGAAGTTGAAGTCTTCTTTAAGCACCACACTCAAGTAGAAGTATTAAAGTATTCAATATTTTTTGTACTTAAAGTAGTCTATTTTAAAATGTACTCAAGTATTGAAAGTAAAAGTACAAGTATGAAGTTTTAATATGTTATGTAGTTAATAAAGAAAGCAGTCCAGAGTTTGAATATCATATTGTTTATGCAGTATCTTCAAACGTTCAGCCTGAAGGACACTCAAACTTCCTTTGGCTATAGCAGCAATACAAGGCTGGGAATGTACAAGACGCAGTACATGTACATGGAGTCTTAAATTCGCTCTCTAAACACACCATCAGGATATTGAAACCAATTCAGCACCTTAAAAGAAGGCGCTTACATCACTTGTTAGACCAACTCGAGCTCTCAAAGCTCACGTACAAGTATTTCTGTTGTCAAAACAAAGCAAGTGATCAGAGCACCTTAAAACACTGAGCTTAACTCTCTGTAGAAGAGAACTCTTTGTCAGAAGGGTTCTGTCGTTGCACCAAACCGAGATGCAGAGAGGGAGCAAACTGAACGCCATGTTGTGATAAGGCAGTTTGATCACTGCCAATGATGAGCCAGCTCCTCCAAACCTGCTTGTAGTCAGTGGCAGAGCCATCTACCGCTCTGGCAGTGACACTGTGATGGTCCGTCAAAATATCTATAATTGTAACGAGTAATGATGCTGCTCATAGAAAATGTATCGGAGTAAAAGTATTCGACTCATCGAAAATATGTAGTGAAGTAAAAGTTAGTACTTAAGTATGGTAGTGAAGTAGTCCTGCTTCATTACTTTACATCTCTGGTAACAGCGCCTCCTATCTTATAACAGTGAAAACTCGGATTGTCAGAATATCTCGTCAATGGCAAGGAAAGTGTTAGCATGGACGTGTACATTTCTACTGCTCAGAAAGAGTGAAGTAGGGAAGAAGAAGTTCAGTAAAGTGTGTGGTGTGAGTTAACACAACATAGAAGATTAATAAATCGTGAAACATCTGTCCAGCTGGACAAGAGGAGATGTTGTTGATGTAGCAAAGATTGGCGTTCTATTGAAATGTGTTCACATTGAGAGACATTATGTCCGCTGTAGTTCAACATTTAAAGAGACAAGGATGTGAATATATGTGAGATGCTATGATGAGACAAATTAACATCTTAAATAATAATTTCCCACGAGTTTACCCAACACAGTTTGCGAAAAGGAAAAAATAAGAAAGAATACATCACAAGACGTCGACTCATTATCCACAACGGGAGAATGGATATAAATTGATTGCAGTGCTTTTACTTCATCTATCTCATGGGCATGTAGTTTGGATCAAAATTATAGGAAACAGATAACCAATCATAGAGTGAATTAGAGACAGGCAGACACCCAGCTTGATTTGGCTGTGGAAACAAATCAAGGGATCGATGTGCATTATGTTTATGAACACAAACCGCTGCACTCTGGCGGGCCAGTCAGGAGGCTTTGGATTGGAATCAGAGAATGCATGCTGCGCGCTCATTATCTGCCTTATGAAACGCATGCTCACGCACAAATAAAGAGGCACCTGCACACACACACACACATACACACATCAGTAAACTGACAGATGCATAGACAGAGTGGACACACTCAAACACACAGTTCAATAAAGACAGAATTGGAGCAGGAGCTTTTTTATTGGGTTCATTGGATTCTTCCTCAGGCTCGAGTTTCTAAAAATAAATAGTCAATAAATAATCAAATTCAGTGAGTCATTAGGGTTTGTTTTTAAATGAATGTTCTACCTTCATGGCTGCTGATGACTGTTTTTTTTGGGGGGGGAGAAGAGCCACACTTTAGTTCATTAGAGCCTGTAAAAAATAAGCAAATGTTGTCTATAAAAAGCACGACAAATTTCATATTTTACAGTAGTAATAAAGTACTCGAGCATGATACTGCGGTGCAGCATCAACTGAGAAGCAAACATCGAGGAAATGAGCACAGAATATATTAGAAATTTAAGCCATGTCACGTGATGGTGAAAAATGGCACTATTGGCAAGAAGCTGATAATCACTTCACTCTGCTTTTGCCTTTATCTGCTCCCTTCCAGTTTATCCACACCCTTTTCCACATCACTGCATGTAACTTATTCCATTGACAGGGAACACACACACAAAAAAACCCCAAGCAACCTAAGTTTAGGCTGCGGATGACGCAAGTGCTGATATCCCAAAATTACAGCCCAGATTACTGAGCAGCAGAGACTAGCTGTAATTTATAGGAGAGATTCGCCCACTTTTCTCCCCCAAAATCCTATATTAGGTCTCTTTTATTAGAGTTTCCAGACAACTGTTCTGGGATTTACCAAAAATAGATACATTCCCAGTGTACGGGTCATGTTAGGTAGAGCCACATTAGTTCAGCTGGATATGAAGAAAGAAGCAACTCAACATGCAACTGGTTCTTGTTAACGATCATGTGCAGACGCATTGTTGAAAATATGTTACAAGTAGTCACTAGATAATCGTAAAGTTGATCAAATATAACTGTCATCAAGTAAGATTTCCCAGATTTTCTGGCCCAACAGACGTCACTTCATGCTGCTTTTTGGGTATTTACAGAGGTCATTGTCTGTGGAGGAAGTGTTTTGGTTTTTGTGTTTATATGTACCTTTTATGAGTACATGTGACAGATAAATTGATTGACAGTTGAGAGGAAAATACAGATTTCTGACTGGTTAAAGGTTTCAAACGCAAGCAGGCCCAGCGTTTCGAATTTACACCCATTAAAATCTTAGACCAGTGGTTCCCAACTGGTGGGCCGTGGCCCAAAGGTGGGTCTCAGGGCTTATTATGAATGGACCGCAAATGACTCACAAATGTGTCAACTTTGTAAAAAGCTTTTTACTTTATTTTTAAGCACAGTGAATTTCTGGCACAGAGCCTTTATTTTGAAGTGCTGTTTCATGCACACTTCTTTCTGCACGTTGATGTGATTGACGGGTGTAGTTTGGTACAAAGCAAATAGTTCCTACATGAAACTGCTCACAAAAAGGTTTGTGGATTATATTCGTAGTCCCGCCCCCGGACACTGACTGGCCTATCATAACATAGCAACAGGCCGGCTCAGACCAGGGTCCGACAACAACACAGCTGTGCTCCATTGTTTCAGATTTCCTTCATTTTCAGGCTGGTTTTGTGGATTTGGAGCTAAATGTTGTGCCTGGGGCACGTCGTGTATTAATGATACTCGTTACCTGGAGAGGTTGGAAAAAGATATACGTTTCTTCCCTGTTCCAAAACCAAAATCAAACCCTGAAAAGTGTAGGGTTAGCTAGCTAGCTACTGAAGATATAGCCTACTGAATGTATACACATGCTGCTTTTGTTTTGTAATGATTTAATGAGTCATCTGCACACACTGTGATGCCACACAGCTGGTTCAATATCAGCAAAGTTTCCCTTTATATTCATTGTGTTCTGTGTGGATCAGCAGTGATGTGGTGGTTCACTTTTACACTGTGATCTGTAGCCTATAGTTGGGCTTTAGCTTCTAACTATCTTTGTCTTTTTAACCTGTTGTTGCTGCTGAGTCAGTTTGACATCCTGGATATATCCTTCAAACACAGACTGTAGACCCCTCTGTCTGCTTCTCTCTGGAATCACTGATTCATTTCTCCAGGAGTGCAGTTAGTTACAGTGTGGGCTCCATGCTCACGGCGGCAGCTTGTCGGACCATCACAAAGGGGCGGGGCTTAGCAAAAGGTCAATTACCAAGTGTGGCCTATCGTGAAAGGTGTGCAACCCAGAGACATTCTTTGCTCCAACACACAACAGCTCACGCTTAAACAATCTAGACTGATACATAGCACTAAAGATAAGAGGGAAAATATGTATTTTTTCTTTTGGGTGAGCTGTCCCTTTAATGTATTTTTGAAACGTCAAGCCACAGCCACCCCCTTGGTGCATATTTGGCTCAGGTGAGCCATTGTCTGGTCATCGCAAGGTTGTTGGTTCGTCCCTAGCCCTTGTTGTCTACATGTTGAACTGTTCCTGGACTTGATACCAAACCCCAAATTGCTCACTGTGTGAGTGCATGTGAATGTTTATCTGACGAGCAATTGGCATCTTGCATGGTAGCCTTAGCCATCAGTGAATGTGCTTGTGAATGGTGCTTGTGTTGTAAAGCGCAGGTCCATTTATATTAATGCCATATCCATTTTACTCTGCTCTATAAATCTTTGTGGCTTTGAGCATCAAACTAAGCGCTCCAGTTAATGCTACAAGCCAAATTGGTTAATGCATGGATCAGTCCATTCAAACTGGTGCTAACCACCCTGCTTTTGTCTCTCATTCTGCCTGTAGCAGCTGCAGTCCAGACACTTAGCACTCCTTCACCCCTCAGAAGATCATTGTTTTTGTATCTAACGATCACTGTGGAATATTGACTACAGTAAACACTACAGGTTAATTTAGCCAATTTCCAGTGAACCCTGACAGGCGGGCCACAGACACCAGGCAGCGATGAAGTCCAGCAGCTGGGCTCAGCCTCCTCTGGCAGGCCCACCGGCCAAACTTTCTGATGGCCAAAAGAGAAAATTAACCCATCTGTACTCGCCAAGAGTAATTCAGCATATAGAGATGTGGATCAGCGGGAACAGTGACTGAGTTCCTGACCTGAAAGAGGAACAGATGCTTTATTGCACTGTTTGATTACATTTTGGGTCCTGAAAACAAAGTTATTAGAAACTCAGTTTTACAGACTGCTGGGCAAAGTCCTCACCCATCATTCAAACTTTGTATCTGTAGTGCAACTGCGTACATCAGCTCGCCCGCCCGTTGTCTGTCTTGGCTTCACGTCTATCATCCTGTCCTACCTGTTTGCCTATCTGTCCGTCTGTCCGTTAGTCTGACATGATTACACACAAGCTGTGCAAGCATGACGACGTGAGATTGTGGGACTCCAGAGGGATTGCACCGGACTGGTTAGCATCCGTAATGAATTTTCTTCTCTAAGTCAGGATTTGAGACATGGCAATGATGGAGCACAGCGCGCGCTGTTGTAATCGTCTTGGGAAACTGGCACAATCCCAACACACGTCTAACATGACAACCACAAACAGAGAGAGGGGGAGAGCGGAAAGTGAGAAGGCGAGACTCATGAAGTGAGAGAGAGAAAGTGGTTTGGTGGAAAACAAAGAGAAACCGCTGGAGCTGCTGGCAGGGGAATTAGTAAGCTCTGCTGAGTATCAAAGCAAGTCAGCTATTTAGTCTGCATCCTGATCCACACACTCACACACACACATTCACAAAGCAGGTAGGTGCACTACAAAGACGAAATCATTCAAACACACTAAAATCCTTTGGGATTTTCCCTGTCACATCAAATATAATGTCAGACAAAGTGTATTTAAATGAGTCTCTGACAGATGATGCTAATAATATCATGCTTACTTCTGTCATTTCTGACAGCTGGAGGTTGTTTGGTACGTTGGCACACTCCCAGTACTTTCTTGACTTCTTGACTGAGTTCTTGACTCAAACACTCCCATTTTATCTTCCTCTGATACAAGGCACCAAAATACATGAAACACATTAAATAGTTCTGCAATATGAAACTGTAGAGAGAACACCAGTATGTCCTTGCACACACTTCCCAGAGAGGCCCAGTGTGCTCGTTATGAATTGAGGTCGTTTAAGAACAGTGCTGTTGAGGCTCGTTGAGGTAATTTTAGTAAATCTCACAGTGATTCACAGCAGAGTATTTGCTTTGTCTGCCAGTGTGAAGCTGAAAATATTCATTTTCATGTTCTCAGTGGCCATGTTAGCACAGTCGCTCTACTGTAGGAGCAGCAATGTAGGTTGTCAGTCCACCAGTTTCATCCAGACTAAAATATCCCAAACACTACTGGATGAATAGCCCTGGAATTTTGCAGAGACATGTATGGTTGCAAGCGAAGATGAATCCTTATGATACCTTGAGGTTTTCTGCTGCATGACAACAAAGATGACATTTGTCATTTTAGGTGATGTGTCCTGGGATCTATTGGATGGCTTGTTTAGAAATTTGAAACAGAAATTAGTTTCTCCCACTGGATGAGCTGTAATGAATTTAGGGATGCTTTGAAATTCATTCATCTCCGTCATCAGGTCCAAGTTTGATTGTCCAGTAGTTTGGTTTATGACCAAATACCTGTAAAACCTGACATTCCCATCAGCCTCAGCCCCATCAGTTAATGCTAGCATACTAACTAGCATGCTAACTAAGATAGAAAGTAAGCACAAGTAAGATAGTAAGATAGTAAGCCTAAGCCCCTTTTCCACTGAGCAGTACGGTTCAGTTCAGTTCAGTTCAGTATGGATTTTTTTCCGTTTCCACTGTGTAAAGTTGTGGATGGTACCAATGAACCGTTCTGTACCGTCCTCATGTTTGGTCCCCCCTCTGTTGGGGTACCTAGCACACAGATCTGGTACTAAAAGGTGGAGCTGTGAACACTGCAGTCTGATTGGTCAGTAGAGGACGGTCACTCTGCTCAGGGCTGAGTTGTGTCTGGTTTTGAGGCTCATGTAACCACTGTTCATACTGTGGAGAGTTTTATTAGTAAACTGGAACTATAAAATGAAAGGATGTTTTGCTGCCTCTCACAGCAGCTGGAGTTGGAGAAAAAATCACTTCATTCACTGGGCCGACTGCCGGCAACTTTTAAGGTGGGACGTTTACTTGTAATTTTACTCAATGCATGAGTTGATGACGTGAATCCATCAGCACACCTTATCAATGTGACAACTTTGACCATTACTTTTGTTTTTAATGTTTCTCTTGGATGACATACACTTTTAGTAATGAGTGGATCTTAAAGCGTGTAAAAATATCTATTACTTTTGACCAGATTATGTGAACGGCATATGTTCTTATCCTCACTTTGAGGGAAAAAAAAGCGTTGCAGAGCGTTGTTCCTGTGGGCTCCAGCAACACTAAACCCTCGAGCTTGCCTGCGAAGGACCAAAGGACTAACTTAAATGTCCCATGGAGAGAGACTCTCACTGCAGCCTGTTCTAATTTGTTCTGAAAATGTCGGCATGTAGCCTCGTTCTGTGGACGATAAACGAGGTGCAGACTGATAAAGCAGGAAATACAGTGAGTGCTGGACAGAGCAGTGAGTGACAACAACCCCACCCACATTTAAGAGTACTGTTTGCAGTGTTAATGCTAAGCTGACCCAGCATCTAGGTACCATGTTTGAAGTTATGGTTCCAAAGATACCATACTGAAAGTGTTTGGGGGAAACAGGGCTATAATAAACATTCACAGAGTTGCGATTGTGGCTGTTGACTCTTTCTCTTGCTTTCCAATAAATGACATTATTACAAACTTTAAAATGAAAGATTATAACAAGATCAAGCAAAAAGTACAGGGGAAAAAATAAGTAGTGATTGACATTCATTTCTGAATTTAACGATTGAATGATCATATTGCTAAACATATTTTCACTCCTTCTCTACCTTCATTACTGACCCTGAACAGCCGTAGGACTCCATGCGCACACTAAACCTTGCAGCTGAAATCCCTCTTCAAAGACTTTAGCTCTGTCATTTTTATACTGGCCTTTCAAATTTCTAAGGATGCCAATACAAGTGGACCTTTCCTGTCGACCCTACTTGAACTTGAGCACCGACACTTGAGCACCACGTTGCTAATGATCAGTCAGAGATGTTAAAGGCTGTGTTGGGTGTAACTCTCCAGTCATTTACTTGTTCTCTTTTCTGTCTCATTTTGGATAAAACACTTTGTCCCAGATTCTTACTGTGACTCATACTGATAGAGAGATAAAGCAAAATAACCTGCAGCACTGGAAATATGTAAACAGCCCTGAATTTGAAAGAGGAAAGCTCTATTGTTTAAACTGAATCAGTTCTTCGTACACCTCTCCAACAGTGACGGAGGACTGGTGTCGAAGGACACTGACCTGTGCGGGGAAGTTAAACACTCTTCTCTTCCCAACCACCAGAAACTGTGTTGTTCTGTCCTTGTACAATCAGCTGAACCTGAAACAAACATTTCAAATTCATCAGTCACTGTAATTTTCCACAGATGTTGAACTGTGGACTTGCTGAAATCTTACCTTCTTACAGAGACAATCAGTCCTTGCATGTCTTTAGAGGAAATCAAGTCAAGTAAACACAGCTGAAACACAATGCTAATAACCAAGTGTTAGCATGCTAACACACTAAACTAAGATGATTATATGCCAAACATCGCCAGTGTTAGCGCAGACATTTTAAGCATGTTTGCATGCTAATGTTAGCATTTAGCTGAAACCTTCACTGTGTCTAAGTAAAACTTTAAAGAGCTGTTAGCATGGCTGTAGATAAATTTGCAAATATAGACCCTATTAGGGCCGACGTCACAATGATGCTGGCCCTAAAAGGGGGCAACCAGACACAACCTGCTGCCACAAGATTAGCGTCCAGCACCCAACATCGCGTTTTCCAGGTGGTTAAAGACGCAGCATGTGTACGGCCCCTAATTTCCAGGGCTGGTACCTGCGGTTATTCCACAGGCTAGTTAATAACATGTCGGGCAGGAAATCCAAAGTGTGGGATCATTTTGAGAAGGTGAAGGACCAACCCAAGGTGATATGTAAACTCATCTTCATTGGTCAACTACAAACATGACGTATCATGTGAAACATGGAAGTAGCTCCATGCCCATTAGCCCACAGCGTCATTAACAGGTGGCTCGCTCAGTGTGTGACGTGCACTTGTAGATAAAATATAGGCCTATATTAATGAAGGTTCATTAGTACGGTTTGTATTTCTCTGTAATGTAGCACAGTGTTAACAATGTTACTGAGACTATTCTTTCTCACACCTTCAACTCAAACCACCAAAATATATCATTTCATCATTACATTAATATCATAAACATGCGGGAAACTAGTCGACTAATGGCCCTAAATGACGACTATTGATCGACAAGGACAATTCTTAGTTGGGGGGCAGCTCTAGACTTCTGCGTACCGTTATCCCCCTATTGGCAACACAGATGGGAGGAGTGCACTGTTAGTGTTGGTCTGTGTACTGGATTTGTTGATAATAACATTTGTAATGTTCTAAATGTTCCTCATCTTTTCCGTTCTTCTTGTAAACAGCTGGCAGATACATACCTGCCCAATAGAGAATTCAGTTGGCGTCTACATTACCCTTCTCTAATCAATGCTGCAATGGTTCTGCAGAAACAATGCCTGAGACAGCTCCCACCAGCAGTTTCAGCGAGCACCACTATTTATTTTCAGCACGAATCAGCACAATTGGCACTGACATCCACTGATTACCAATTGTTCACGAGAGGCATATTCAGCTTTAATTAATCCGGCCAACAAATACATTGCAGAAATTCTAGTTCACAACACAAGTAATTTGTTGCCAGAGGTGCATTCATCCTCTGTGACCCAAGAGAAGCCGATGTGATATACGGTGAATTGTAGCTTTTCTTCCTTTGTTTAAAGGAAAATAAAACCCCTACAAAAAATATGAGCAGTGGACAGATCACATGCTGCTGTTGTTCTTTGTCATCGCTGCGTTATGGTAGATAATTAGGACTAAATGACTCGTTACATGTTTTACATTTCAAGTGTTTTTTATTTAAGTTACTGTGTGTGTTCAGCTTTAAAACCACTTGGTGCATCGAACAATCAAACATGACATTCACCAGTACTCAGCTTTGCTGCCAGTAACTTTAATATGTGCTGTTTTGCAGCTGTAGCACTGGTTTTCATGTAGATGATGACAAATCCCAGCGATGCGCACAACGCCTGTAACTCCCCTATGGGCCAACCAAAGTGTGTCAAGACAGACATCCTGCTCCCACTGAGCCCTAAACGTACAAACATGTCTCCTATGACATCTCATTTAATCCAGTCAGCAGTGTTGTCCTTTATGATGTTGCTAAACACCTGCATGTCACTCAGGATCTGCAACTGTCAACAGTAAAAAAAAACATTTGCAGACTTTGTAGAAAACAGGAAACTGTAGGCGCTCTACATCGTTTATCCTGTTTGGGGAAAATCCTTCAAGGCTTTTATCCAATGTAATCATGATTTGTCAAGTGCAGCTGGGCCAGCGTGGTTTTCATGACTCAGATCTGAGCAAATCAGCCGACCCCTGTAATCTGCCGCAGGAGCCAACATGAAAACTGAAAACAAGCTGAACTCAAATGATAGTGTTGTGATGGAGATAACAGGATAGAGTGGGCAATAATATGTAAAAATGATCACCTGAAACACACAAAGAATGCTGCGCTCTGTGTTGTCTTGGCAGTTTAAGCCCATTTTACACAACTGGTTCAAGGAGGGAATGTTGTGCTGATATTCTATCTTGCCATTCTGTGTACATGGTACAAACATGGAATGGGGGGAAAGAGTTGCTCCGCTGTTAAGCTGGCAGCGGATGTGGTAACAGAGCCAATTCCCCATCTGCTTCTGACGTATGTCCTTAGACCTTCAGATCCATTGAGGAAAGCCAGTCCAGTGTTTCATCGTCCAAGTCAATTAGACTACGATCGCCATTTGGTGGCCTGTGTTCGGGGCAGCTGGTTACAATATGTTCCACAGTTTGTAGTGGATCCTACCATTTGCAGTGGACACTGTCCATGAGACCCCATTTTTGCATTGCTGCCCCGAAGAGTTCTACGCCTGTCCTCAGGCGATTGAGGGTTGTCGATTGCTTTCGGGGCATCTGTATGAAGGGTACAGCCAGTCAAGACTAATTGTTAGTAAGATGCTTGACACTTTTAATGAGTGTCACTAAACATGTATTTTCAAAAGAGAAAAAGTGTTGCTCTACTCTTTCCTTTCGTGTCGTGCACCTGGACGTTTTTGTTGTATTGAGGACACAACATATTTCGTGATACAATGTGATTGGGTACTCGCATAACATCACACTAATATGTCCATGGAGACGTTTCACTTAACGATTTGGTCTGTAACCATAACTTGAATTAACTTCTAATGTCCTTGTTTAATTAGTCATGACAAGCCTCTCTCATTGGTCCCACTGTGAGCAACATAGGGCTGGATCCGATCAACCAGATCATCAGAACTGTTGGCAGATATCCAATATACAGGAAGTGCATCTCTTCATCCATGTCCAGCATTTGTTGGTCCATGACATATTCACCCTGTAGCTGCCTTGTTTGGTTCAATGGCTGACCATCTTCTCTTCTTTTTCTTCCATTGTCGTCCAGGTAGAAGTAATTTGAAATCTCTACATCTTCAGTTGACCCTTCGCTAAGCCCCGCCCCTTTGCAATGGTCCATCAAGCTGTCAAAGTAAACATGAAGCCCACACTCTAACTAACTGCACTCCCTGAAGAAATGTGATCATATTTTTGGAAAAACAAAAAAGCAATTCCAGAGAGAAGCAGACAGAGGGGTCTACAGTCTGTGTTTGAAGGATATATCCAGGATGTCAAACTGACTCAGCAGCAACAACAGGTTAAAAAGACAAAGATAGTTCAGTCAGGAACACTTTAGTCAAAGAAAACTTTATTTCCATTTGCAGTATTATTTTCGGCGGTACGGCTCTGTTCTCGGGCCTTTCTGCTTTTCCTCAAGAACTATGCAGAGAGCCTCTTCCACACGCCTACCTGGAAAGCATAAGGCGGAAAGAGCAAACTTCTCTGCCCTTCCATGCGCCTACATTGAAAGCCTGAGGCAGGGAGAGCAGCAGCAAAGACGCCCCAGGAACAGAACAGAGCAGCATCAATGACAAACAGAGATGACATAGATAAGTCAGGACTAGCATAAAAAGGAGGAGCTGGGGCTACTCGTATTATCCTGAACGAGTTATGGCACACCGCTATTGTTTATTTGACAGTAACAACCCTAGTCTGAACAAGGCCACAGGTGACAGGACGGTGTTTTCTGTCTGTCATTTAAGGCTCTGTAGTGTTGAAGTAAAAATATAAGCTTTATAAACCACCATCTTGTGTCATCAGTACATTTGCTTCTTGCAGTGTTACATTACATTAGCCAGTCTGCATAGAGACATCAGCTAAACACCCCCAAAAATGTAAATGTAAAGAAGAAGTCGACAGGCAGCGAGGCTCAATTATACAGAGCATCACAGACACAGACACAGTCTCAACATTTCAATCCAGGCTAAACAGTCACTTGTTTAGCGTTGCCTGCTCATCCTAATCCTCTGTTTGTTCTCTTCTTTTTACATTTGCATGTATTTGAATCACTCAGACTTATATTCCCCGTGACATGCCTCAACACCTCGGTAAGAAACGGAGGAAGCTGTTAGAGCTGTGTGACAGTCTTCTGGGGCAACTGCTTGATTTAGTTACAGGCGGTTTACTGATGCATTTTAAGGCACCACTTTGTGTAATGCAATTCCCATGACCTACATTTATTAGCATGTGTGTAAAACATGCAAACATTAAGTGGTTACAGACGAAGCTATATGAGGAACCGTGCTGTTCAGCCAAAGGACGCTCGCTGCTGTTAACAGGTCGTTTTTCATGCTTAATTTTCGATTTACTGCTTCCTGTCCTCTGAGAAGTGCTTCTCACCAGTGTTCATATCCAACTTCAAAGGCCAGCAGCATGAATCTATGATGTGACAGTAATTTGGGATGGGAGCCATTCCGCTCACGCAGCTTTAACTTGTGATTTAAGCTCACACAAGCATGTGCTTACATTACAATGACACTAAACACAGTTTTAACACTGCCACAACACTTTTTAAGGTTTTGCATGACCTCACACACATTATCGCACCTGTCTCTGTGATGGAGTTTGGAACTGGTGTCTCCTCAGTTGAATCCTTTTTCCATTGCTGCCACCCATCTGCTCTGTCCTGGTTCTGTGTTTCCAGTCCACATCCTGTACGAGCTAATGAGCCAGACTTCATCATCTGTTCCAATCTGCTTCAGCTGTGTGCTAGAAGAGAAAAATTAATCTATGCCACTGTAGACCCACGAGGAACAGCACAGCTTCCTGGAATGATGTGGCAACCAACAAAGTTTCAAATGTGTTATGGATCAGAGAGAAGATATTTCGCAGGGACAGACCTCTCTTTGGTGTTTGTGACAAAGCTGATGTGTCAGCTTATATCTGAGAACGCTGTTGTGTTGTGGGGTAATGCATCATTCCTGAACTTCCATAAAAATGGTCAGTGACAGATGAAAACAGCAAAAGTACTTTTTCACCAAACAAAACTGAAATTGAACCAAAATAGTTTCTCTACTGGTGTGTGTTGTGTCTTTGCTAACTCAGAGAGTGTGCCGTCTGGAGATTGTAACTTAACAAAAGAGTGGCTGGGAGTTTAGATCAGTTGATACATCTGTTTCCATTGACCACAGAGTACTATCAATATACTCCCACTAAATCCAAGCACAAAAAAGCATCTCAGTGCAAATACAGACAAATGGCTCTCAGCTGATAACAACATAAAAGCAGAAAGGAAAGAAAAGAGAGGAGAGAGAAGGTCAAGAAAGAGAGATTATTTCTCAGCGCTGTTGTGTTGGTTCAGAGTTGCATTGATTTACAGTGAAGCTGCTGCTAGTGTGACGAGACGGTGCATCAGTGCTGATAGATGGTGTCTTAACTTCGTCTCTGTGGCCCGGGGTGTCACAAAAAGAAAGTATCAGTCTGTAGAGTTGGGTTGATTTTCAGTTTTTCCGTCTGGTTTGGTGTACCGGCTCAAACTGGTTCAATTTTATACAAATCAGCTGAACCAGCATTTGACATTCTGGCAAATAAAAAGTAGCATCACAGAGCTAAATCCATATTGTATTGTGTTAGTAATAAGCAAAGTTTCAATGGACTAACGGAGCCGCTAGTGTCTGGCAGGTCGTTCGCAATTTACTGCCAAGCCGAGGCTGGAACATGAAGTAGATCAAATTTCAGTAAAAAGTTTTGCACTTGAAAAGTTGACGAGACAAGATATGGCAGAGTTAAGGCCTCTGCACACTGAGTCTCTTCTTTTTTGTTCGACATTGTTGCACGTCAAAAAGTAAATACAACATCACAACGCTTCACCCCGTTTGCACACATTACGCCTCCATATACATATGTCACTGGTGTCAGTATGTACAGGTGATACCTCTAGTGTCCAGCACAAGAAGGTGCATTTCTTTACAGATGGATAGATACCTGATAGAAACTACCTGTAGCCCTGGGGTAGAGGCTAATTTTGTCCGTTTTGTCGCCATCCAGTAGGTTGGAATATGTGCTTGGAACATTGCTGGACAAAAGCAGGACCTGCCAGATACGTGGCATGTTTTGTTAAATATTTAATTAAAAAGACTTGGCTGAACGAATCATAATGATGTCTGACTGTATGTAATGTATAACCGTATTTTAGCAGAATAACATTACTGAGATTCACAATCAGTATGTTTACATGCACGCAGTAGTCGAGCTAAGCTCATAGCTCGGCTAATCAGTCAAGTCGGACTTCTTGTCTTGTCTGAGTATACATGTAGAAGAGAAAATCAAATTTCTGACCAAGTACGCCTGACTCCACCTTGATAGGCGACGCTGTGTCCTTTTTAATATAGTGCATATTGAACTAGTTCTGGTTGACCCAAAGAGGAAGCTAAAAGTTGTTCCGAAACTTTTTAAATAAATTCGCGTTTCGCGTTTTCCTACCATCCATAAACTTTAAAATGTTTAGCTCCTTTAGCTGTCGCAGCATGAATGTAGTTTCCTCGTCCGTCCAGAAGTGCGTCTTCTGCTTCTCAGTCGCCATGGTGCTTGTTTTTTTCATCTTCATCGTCATCTCCTTCTTCTTCCAGGGAGAAAGCCCGCAAAACAAAAAGTGGTGCATGCACAGAACGCCGAGTCTGACTCCAGTCAGACTAAGTGGATTCATGGAGCAATAGTTTGATTTTCAATTGAATTATCTAGATGTGTTAGTCAAGCTACGGATAGTCCAGTTTCAGTCAGACTAAGCTGTTTACATGTATTTAAAAGTCTGGTTTCAGTCGGACTAAGCCAAGAATTTGATTTTCTCAAGCTGCGTGTAAACAGCACTGACTGTGTTAAAACTAGATAAACAAGTTCTTTTTAATCATACAAACTCACTTGACGATCAACACAGGCGACTAAATTGAAGAAAATAGCCTGTTAGCCAGTGAGCAGTCTGTTAGCTAAGCTAGCACACTGTCATACAGTCTCTCCGAAATCAACTGCAAAAATTCAATTTTTTTAGGGTTTTAAGGCAAATTTCGGATACACATCGGATAGCACGGAGATTCCCATACAAATTTAGGTTTGATTTACTGTGTTTTCTTGCAGCTGCCAAAAGCCTTTAGGGAGCTGCTTGACCAAGAATCAGTGAAGAAAATATGGCGCTGGGACCCATAGATGTGCACCGACAGAGGAACGGGTCACACAACATTCTTTCATAACTCAGATAGCAGTTCAACAGTTCAGATACTAATATTTAGGTTGATGATGGACTCCACACAGACAAAGAGCGACAGTGTGAAGACAGTCCAGCCCCTTAAGCTCTGTACCACATCTAAGACACCTGGAGATAGTGGTGACAGCCAGGAGGTAATTCAAGTGGAGATCAGCGAGGGAGGGGATGTCTTTTGGTTTTGTCTGTATCATGAAGTTTTGCAATGAATAGAACAATAAAACACATCAGACTGAGTGTGCAAGGTTACTGTGCGTAATTTTTTTCTCATGATGGATTTAAAAAATGCGTCCAAAAAAACCTGACTTGATGTGCAAAGGCCTTCAGTCTCAAAGAAAACGAAAACAGCACCGAAATGGCAACATTTTATTTGAAGCCAACATTTATGAATTCATGAAGTTCCACTTGGGTGTGTGTGCTCAGTCAAGTGCGACACCTAGTGGTGAAATTTGGTGTATCAGTCAAGTCCAGTGCTTTGCTTAATATCAGACCGGTTTGAAAGTATGTACACCGGCCTGACCCTGTCAGTCTGACTTGCAGGCTTAATGGGCATCTGTGTGTAGAGTGTGTGTGGGCAAGCTGGAAGGTGCCATGAGATAAACTGAGGCAACCTTCACAGTGCAGGCAGAGACCCAGCAGATTCAGATGACACCTCATCCCACCCAACACCTGTGTGTGTGTGTGTGTGTGTGTGTGTCCTTACAGGGCTAAATAAGCCCGGTGATCCTGTGTCCCTTCAGTGTGACAGCGGCAGGTCTTCCTCACAGACTACTGAGAATATTTGCATGAGAATATTGTACTCTTCCTCCAGCCATTTTTTTATTTACTCGTTCTAGGTATGCATCGCAAAAAAAGAGCCAAGTGGATCTTTATGAAATTACCCTTCCTCCTTTCGTCATTCCTTCGTCCTCCATCTTATGACCGGAAAATTGAGTGAGGTCCTCCATCGTTGAGGACGTTCCACTCTCTTAACTGTGTCTCAGAGATGATAAGAAACGAAGAGAGTGATGGCTCCTAGAGGCCTCTGGAGCAAGGAGACACTCAACTTTGTCCTTTTTCTCTTTTATTTTTCTTCTGTTATATCCAAGTGCATCACGGCTCTTTTGGAATAAAAGAGGGAACAAAGAGTTTGTCCCCCACAGCAGCACAATCGTGGTTATTAGTAGTTCTATATAAAAGCTGACTGTCATGTTTCTAGCTCTCTTTGATACAGTTTCAACAGGCTACCAGAACTAAGAAAAAAGACGCATGGAAACGCATCACTCAGGAAGTGAAGTACTTTGTTGTGTGCCAGTTATTGTGGAGAAAATAACCTCTAAATCAGAGCCGAGTGTTTAAATTACATGCTCAACACTAAACACACCTGTAAGCTTCGGGCTTAAAAGCATAAGAGCCTGCCGGTTTGAATCCATATGCGAGAGCGTGGCTTTAATGTACCTGCCTTTCACAAACCTTTATATAGATTTTTAGAGCTTTTATTTCCCTCTTGACTGTTCTGTTCGTTTAGTAATAATTCTACAAATGTAAAATCTGTACACCTCACATCATTAAGCCCGTTTGTTCCTGTTTATGTGAGGTGACACGGAGCCGGGGATTTTTGTTGTGCTGAAGATGTTTTGTATTTAATGTGGATCGTCACGTCTTCAACTTAATAAGGTCAGCGACGGCGGCAATACTAATCCAACAGATTGGTTCATTCCTGCATAATTCTACAAGCAACACGCTGAAAAGAATCTAAATGAGTGTTATTAAATTTCTACACATGATGGGACAATTTCACCACACTCTGAACAACACGTTCTCACTCCAACCTCATCACATATCGACGTTTGGTCATGGATATTCCACAGTCCAGATACAACGTGAAAGGTGCCCTGGGTGTATTGGTTGTTGACGTTCTGGGACGCCGTGTCAAGTTCTGTTTGTTACATGCATTGTCTTCTGTCAAGAAACACTACCGTTGACATCCAGTCTCTTTCAAAATAAACACTTTTTTGGTACAGCTTTGTGAATTTATTTTTTTTTCCTTCACTGACAAAAGCACATTGTTGGGTTTAGGAAAAAAGAACAGGGTTTGGCTTTAGAATCTCACGGGACGTGACCACCACTCTCCTGGGTTTAAGTCGGTGATTCTTGGACCCATTGACCAGCCCTCCCACCCGCCCTACTTGGACTTTTGCCGCCTTTTCTCTGCCATCTGTCGAATATTTTGGCAGGATTTTGAGAATTTCATAGTTTTACGCCCCCGGCAATGTTCTCATTTTTGTCCTCTTAGGCTGGAAGCCATTTTTAGAATTCAGTGTCCTCCAACATGTAACTCCTAGAGCAGGGGTAGGCAACCTGCTGCTATACCCTCTATAGTGGCTTTCTATGGGTTTGTCAGGGGGAAAAAAAGTGAATAAATAACTGTTATTTTTCAACATTTTTATTTTTCATACATCATAGTTCTAGGCCTAAAGTGATTTTACTTTCTCCGATTGTAAAAATGTGTAGCCTAACACCGATTAAAAAAATGTTTAAATATTTCTCTAACTAAAATGTGCATCATACGTCTGCAACCTGGCGCCTTTTATCTCTAAATTTTACCAAATCTCAGTGGCAGTGGCTCGTCTTGAGTCTCCCTAGCTAGGCTAACTATGGATTCCAAATTCCAAAAAGGAAAACAGAGAATTTAGTAGAGCCACCTTGTGATAAAAGATATTAATGAACGCTCATTTGGAGCCATTAGTAATGTTGATAGGCTAATTTCGATACCTTCATTATAAGGCTCAAATATGTTTTGCGGCTTCACACAGAGCCTGCCCTAGAGCTATGAAGTTTGTTAGAGGCACAGACAGAATTGTAGCCAGGGAACAAGAGGAATCACTACTAATTGTTTTGGCAGATGCATCTGGTCCCCCTCAAATTTAGACAGATCTCCAGCTGATCCAGCTTGAGTTGGGCCAGTTCCAACTGTTTAACTAATATGGGGTGTGTGGGGCGACCTGTAACTCACATGGAAGCATGACAGTAATGATACTACCACTCTTAGCATGCTGCTTATTGATCCGGTACTTTAACGGTACTCTCCAGCTCCTTCGGGGGGTTTTTAAGAGAAAAGTTGGAACAAAATAACCATTGAAAACAGTGCTCCAGCTTCCTCCCACAGTCCAAAGACATGCAGGTTAATTGGTGACTCTAAATTGTCCTGTAGGTGTGAATGTGAGTGTGAATGGTTGTCTTTCTCTATGTGTCAGTCCCTGTGATAGTCTGGTGACCTGTCCAGGGTGTACCCTGCCTCTCGCCTTTGTTTTTTGTGTGTTATTTGCGTTAAGTTTGTAAAAAATGGCAAATGTAAACAAAAAAAACTCTGAAGAAGAGGAAGAACTCTAGATTTGACAAACAGCTCTTCAGAAAATTGACCGTTACGTTGAGTGTGACGCTCCGTGTTCGGATCGTCACTGTTTAAGAATCCCTGCTACATCCTGCATCACCACAGTGCACACTCTTCAAAGTTACTCATCTAATACTCACTTTCTCCGTTTAATTGGATTGAAACATCTCCACAGTTTCTATGCGACACCAGCAGAGACGACATGGTGGGACGTAGCAGCGGGGCTGTTTATTAATCAGCTGCAAATTGAAGGCTTAAGTGTGATGTATGCTCTGGGACCCAGAAACTGGCGTCTGTGATTGACACCAGACTAATGGGGTGAAGCTAACACCAGTGCTTTTACTGGTTTGTGGTGGCAGCTGAAGTGATTACTGTCTGAACATGTGTACGAGTTTAAGCGTGTCTGTCGCCATGTGTTGGTGACGGTGAATAGATTTTAGTGTGTTTTATATCTCATCGCCCGAAAAAACAAACCCCACTGTAGTTGGGCTCATTGATTGTCTAGTTACCAAGCAGAGAGGGCTAATAAGGGGCAAATCATCTTCTCTAATAGCCCAGTAATAGGCAGCTATTACCCTGTTTGAGCCCCTCATTGACAGTAATGAGGCCAGTGGAGCTATAATCAGTCCATAATGTAGTGTGGAGCTCTGGCACATGAGGCAACAGTGGAAAAAGATGGAGGGAGAAGAGAAGAAAAAGACAGCTGAGAAATCTCAGACGGGGCCAGATGCCAACAACGCAAGCTTTAGGAGGAAATTAATTCATTCCCAGAGGATGTATCAAGTAGCATCAGTGTACACACACTGCTGCTCAACCACTGATAGCTCAGTGGGAATGATACCCCAACGCTACCGCAGCCACACAATACGTAGCGGATTGTAAGCTTTACCACCTGCATTCCCCGAAGGCGTGAGAGTGATGCCGCGATGCTGAGCCGTCCCACTCAATTCAAAGACACTGCAACAGGACAGCGAGCTCGAGCCGGGGCTGAGTCTTCTTCGCAGGATTAAGGCAGGAGGCATGGCAAATCGATCAGGTCTTTCAGTACACAGCAGCGTGAATGGATCGCCACGTTTTACATGTAATCCATCAGGCTGGGTGGATTAAAAACGCCTGCGTGTACAGTCAATTTGATCCTCAGCTCCCCGTGTAGGAAACCAACAAAACAGGCCTCTGTGTAGGTGTGTGTATATGTGTGTGTGTGTGTGGTAAATGAAAATAAAACAAAAGGGCCCAGTGGACTATTATGACTGTCTGGACATGAGACACAATATTCCGATAGTGTGTCCAGTGAATATTCCACGGTATCTTATTCCAGGTCCGTCTGCTCCAGTTTGGAAGCGTGGGAAAGCAAAGCTGCTGTCTGAACCAGGCCAGCCAAAGGGCCTGTGAGGTTTGTTTGCATATGTGTGTGTGTGTGTGTGTGTGTGTGTGTGTGTGTTGCAGCTGCAGCACCACAGTCCAGCACATCCAGTGATGTCATCCAAAGTCATAAAGCTGTGTGTAGCAGGCTACTGTGTGTGTGTGCTCATTATAGAGAGCTCTGTAGATGAGATCACCGTTACTCTTTGTACCTGCTGACTGAAGCCTCTCACCAAGACAAGCTTTTTGATTCTCGTGCACGAGCTCTCATAAAGCATCAATACTTCATTAGGAGCCAGACGATCCTCTGCTGTGGGAAAGCTGAGAACATGACACCTGCTTGATTACTGAAGGACGGTAAAAGACAGTAAACACGTCCCAGCTGAGTCAGGTGTGCTGTGGTTTTCAGCAAGGTGTGTTGGGGTGACGTATGGTGTTTCTCAAAGTCAAGAATCCTTCATTGGTGGGATAAGTCCTTCCAAGGAAGCTCAGCATTAAGGTTACAGTGGTGTACCAGTGTCAGGGTACACCATGGTATGAACATTGGGGGTTA
Source organism: Cephalopholis sonnerati (assembly GCA_019142605.1). Taxonomy (NCBI): domain Eukaryota; kingdom Metazoa; phylum Chordata; class Actinopteri; order Perciformes; family Serranidae; genus Cephalopholis; species Cephalopholis sonnerati. The sequence continues at coordinate 28,158,948 of JAGQAX010000021.1, forward strand.
TCATACGGCGTACATTTGCTTATCTACAGTATGGGGGGAAAATGCAACCGCAGAAGTATTTGCTTAGATCGTGTCTTTGCAGTAGCTGCTCTAAAAATTTGGAATAGCCTTACACTCTCAATTAAATCCTCCAAAGACAAATCTTAAAACGTACATGATTTCAATGGCTTTTGGTTGTTTGTAGTGGTTTAAATATTTTAGTATTTTATAATCTTTTCACATATGTAATTGTTCTTGCTGATTTTATTCTGTTTTATATTTGTTTACATTTTATGTTGTTAAATATTTGTGTGCCATTCTTTTATTTTGTATGTCACATTGGTCAACTGTGGTTGTTTTTAAATGTGCTATATAAATAAACTTGATTTGATTTAGATGCCTTAAAAAGTTTCTCAATGTTTGAGTTTTACTTTTTTGTTTTTACAAAAAAAAAAAAAAAACTAGACATATGGGGTGCTGTTTGTAAAGTGGCTCACACTGAAGTTAACAGCAACATTTTGCCACATTTAGCTTCCAACGACGTTTAAAAAAGTGGTGTGAATTTGTTAAAGTCACTTTTTTTCCACATTTACAGCAATATTTGAAATATTTTAAATATAATGTCACAGTTAAATCTAAATATTAAATGTTAAACCTAAATGTTCAATCTAAATCTACATGTTAAATCTAAATCTAATTTCTAAATCTAAATGTTAAATCTGATTGTTAAATGTCAAATCTAAATCTACATGTTAAATCTAAATGTTAAATCTAAATGCTTAATTTAAATCTAAATGTTAAATCTGATTGTTAAATGTTAAATCTAAATCTTAAATCTAAATGTTAAATCTGATTGTTAAATGTTAAATCTAAATCTACATGTTAAATCTAATTGCTAAATCTAAATGTTAATCTAAATCTACATGTTAAATCTAATTGCTAAATCTAAATCTAAATGTTAAATCTGATTGTTAAATGTTAAATCTAATTTCTAAATCTAAATGTTAAACTAAATCTACGTGTTAAATCTAATTGCTAAATCTAAATCTAAATGTTAAGTCTGATTGTTAAATGTTAAATCTAAATCTACATGTTAAATCTAAATGTTACATCTAAATCTAAATGTTACATCTAAGTGTGCATGGTGAAACTAAATGTTTAGCTAATATGCAAATGCACATGGCTGGTCACCGGAAGTACCAAAATAAAAACCCGGGTGGTCCGACTGAATTTCAGTGTGAGCCACTTTACAAACAGCACCACATTTAGACATGCCTACCAAAAACTTGTATTTTAAATATTCTATATTTTAATATTATGCATCAAGACTACAGTAAGACAGAGCAGCACACACTCCTGAAACTGATACACACACACACAGACACACAGAGCACCACCACCACCACCACACATGAATACACACATCTTTTCCTCCTCCTCCTTGAATCAAGAGCCTGGATCGTTGCATACAAATGAGAGAAATTGATTAAGACAGAGACGGCTTCATTTGGTGTGTGACTGACTGTGAGAATGTGAACGTGTATGTGGCTCTGGGCTGAAACCATCATGCTGCCATCTTGCTGTCAGTCGCCTGTCGGGCGTAGGTGCTGATAAGACACAATCAATCCACCTTCCCTCTGCCGGCCTGGTTAGCTGCGATCTCACTCTCCATCTGTATCTGCCTTTATTTCATCCTTTCCCTCTTCCTCTCTCTTTGTTACCCCTTTTATATCTGTACACTCTTTCCCTCTCTGCCTCTTTCACATTTAGTTTTACCCCGTCACCCTCACGTCTTCTCCACAGACGAGAACCAGTGGAGTTGAATCAGGAGAGCTGGCAGGTGTGAATATCTATGTTGAAGGAAAGACGGTTTACATTTACTGTAAGTTTGAGCATTTAGTTTGTCAAACAGCTTTATATCGTATATCAACTTTAGGAAAAACCTGTTCTTGTAGATGTCTGCAGATACATATCTGTCAACAAAATGGCTGTCACAGTTCATGTATTCGTACTGAACTGCCACGGTCCAGGGCACGCAGCCGCCTGCAGAGTGTATGTAGACTGATGCATGTAATCTGGAACCACAGTTCACAACTTTTAGCCCTATGCTGTTAGCAATATATGTTGAGGTCAGGGTCGGAGGGGCTGAACTTCACTTTTCTTTTCTTTCTTTTTTACTATTCAAAGTGAACAAAGTCGTATTTCACTGTAGAGCTGCATGCAACATTTTGATTCGCTCAGTCTTCTCCTTGCCATACTCTCTTCCCCTCTCTCTCTGTTTATCATGAGAGTTCAGCTCCAAGCCGGGGATGTTAAGCCCTGTTTCTACTGAGCAGTACGGTACAGTACAGTTCAGTTCAGTTCGATACATGTGCCCATTTCCACTGTGAAAAGTTGTGGATGGCGCCAATAGAACCGTTCTGTAATGTCCCCATGTTTGGTCCCCCCTCTGTTGGGGTACCTCGCACACAGATCTGGTACTAAAAGGTGGAGCTGTGAACACTGCAGTCTGATTGGTCAGTAGAGGACGGTCACTCTGCTCAGGGCTGAGTTGTGTCTGGTTTTAAAGCTACTATAAAATGAAAGGATGTTTTGCTGCCTCTCACAGCAGCTGGAGTCGGAGAAAAAAAAAATTTTTAATTCACTGGGCCGACTGCCGGCAACTTTTCATTTGGAACGTTAACTTATAATGTTACTCAGTGTACGAGTTGACGACATGAATCATTCAACACACCTTAAATTTCAATGTGACAAATTTGATCACTACTTTAGTTTTTCTTGTCTCTCTTGGATGACAGACACTTTTAGTAATGAGTGGATCTTCAAATGTTTATATATATTAATTTCGACTGGATTATGTGAACTGCATATATTCTAATCCTCACTCAGAGAAAAAAAAAAGCATGGTGGAGTGTTGTTCCTGTGGGCTGCGGCAACACTAAACCCCTGAGCTTGCCTGAGAAGGACTAAATGCGCAAACCCGCTATTTTTAAATATCCCATGGAGAGAGACTCTCACTTCAGCCTGTTTTATTTTGTTCTGAAAACGTCAGCATGCAGCCTCGTTCTGTGGACGATAAACAAGGTGCAGTCTGATAAAGGAGGAAATACAGTGAGAGCTGGACGGAGCAGTGAGTAACAACAACCACGCCCACATTAAGATGTTGAATTCCGGTCGCACCCAAACACATTCCCAGCTGCAGTATTAGTTGCAATTGTACATTGCTTTGGACAACAGTATCTGCAGAAAGCTACGGTTGTCAGAACCAGTAATAAATTGGAAGCACTCGCAGATTGGGACAGGGTGGGCCAAAGTGAGCAGATGATCCTATGGACAGAACTATCATGATCGCCTTGTAGGCCTAGCCATTAGAGCCAGTAATTTTCCTTGCACTGAGCCCAGTACACAGAAAATGAAGAATAAACATGTGATGACCTCTTTTAATCTCTGTAAACGGATCCTTTTTCTGATGGTGTAATTCTCTCAAGACTAAAAGATATTATTCAAGTGAAGAGGATGTTTTGATTGGTCCGGAATTCAATGGATGATTAATACATCCCCTTGTGTTTTAATATTTCATTACCGGGTCCTTTGGGTCGAAGTCTTCTGCTGAGTCCAAATTGTAAGGCCACACCTAACTACTTAGAAACACATAAAGTCCATAGTCTGGCAATTACAAGCAACAGAGAGAGGCAGAGAGTGAGTCATAACGCAGCTACTTTCTGGCTGAATGTCGATTTTATCGCATGACCATCATTGAATGCATCAAACAATCATTTCGAGTTTGATTTCAGCACATTCCCATTCAGCTTTTGTTATTCTTCTCCAGGCAATTAATAAGCCAGTCTTCACCAAGATAAAAGCCAGACATCAAACTATGGCAGAGGCTTATCTTGCGGAGAAAAACAATTATGAGTCTTTGTCTAAGGACAAATACACACAAGAGGAAAAAACCCCATTTCTGATAGTGCGTTTTTACTGTCATGAATTTAATAAAACTGTTGTCTTGTCCAAAACCACATAATATATCCAGTACTGACATTTATTCCTGACACATTCAGTCATTATTCTTTGTCTCCCAGCTGTTGGCACTTTAAGACCAGGCAGGGGGATTTTTTTTTTTTCATCAGGATGATTCATGTGTCAGACTTCTTTCCCAATCATTAATCGACGACAGTGTACAAGTGATTATCAGGTCTGACAAAGGGAAGGCAATTTTGTGAATGTGAGAAAGAGAGAATGGCTCGTATCAAAGCAGAGACGATCCTGAGATGACAAATGAAAATCCACTGAGCGCTGTCGGCTCTGCTTTGACAGTCTTTGATAATGACAAATTGATTCATAAATCGAACCTGGTTTTCAACAATGTCTTCAACGGTCAATCTAAGACAGGTATTTTCATTGGCAGCAGAGCTCCAGCATGTCTCAGCGGGTCATGTTATTTTCACCACAGGTGGATTCTATTCATCATAAAGGAAGAGGGGTAATGATTTTTTGTTCTGGGGAAAAAAAGTCATCATGTCATGGTTTAAAAATTGGGCTGGGTGCATGTAACCGTGGAGTGTAGGTGGACAGATAGAGGTGGTCAGGCACTGCACAGCTACTGCAAAGCTTTAAGTCCAGATTTGACCCCAAGGTAACTGTTGGGTAAACCTTAAACTTAATCATAACTTAACAATCATATCGAGGCATAGCAGGCTTGTAAAGCTTTCATTTCTCCCCATGTGTTTAAGTAGTGAGCATGGGGCTTTAGTACAGAGTTATCCATTCAAGCATCAGCTGGATGGTGATAAGAAAAATATGTTCTGCAGCCCTGGAGTAGTAACCTAACCTAGTGTTACTTCCAAGGCCAAGGTGCTGTATTATTTTCTGTGTAGTATTTTCCTCATTGTTTAGGAGCCAGGCCTTGGCAGTAAATGGACTTGTATTTCTATAGCACCTTTATAGTCCAACTACTCAAAGCGCATTCATACACTGATGGCCGAGGCTGTAATAAAAGTTGCCAACTGCTACTCAGTCAGACCTCCATACACACTCACACACCTATAGGGTTCAGTGTCTTTCTATTAACTGATACAGAGATGCTGTATTGAGGTAATGTAGTGGACAAAACCCACCACCAGAGGTCAGTCTGTACTGGTGGAGCAGGCAGCTGAGCTGAGAAAGATGGCGACTGGAAGTGGTGGGGATAACGTTACAGGAGAAGTAAAAAAGAAAAATATATTTGCCACATATAATTTTATCTTGAGATGACGTTTTAAAACTACAGAAGCAGTGTATTAGCCACATGATTTCATTGAACAGATCTCCGTTCAGCCCACTGTTGTGTTGGTGTCATCTGGTCTTCCATAGAGGGTTGCTAATTTTCTATTTGCTTTTCTTTGGGCCATAGGTATTTACAGCCAGCAAGACTTGTCTAAGTGTCCTAATTGTATATTAAAACACAGCATTGTATATATCCTTACAAATCTGGTGGAAATTCGGTGGTAACCCTGACACGAGTAGCAGGTCCTTCGGCCTATGTCCTACCTCAGGAGAAACAAGCTCCCCAGAGGTTCAGGAGAAAGAGAGAGTATGATGGAGAGCAGAAACTTCTGCTTAAGTTAGCTTGGTGACATCACGGGGTCACATGTCACTGTGACAGTAGTGCCAACCAAGTTTGAAAACTGAGTCCATGGGCAGGTCTCTCACTTAGGTGTGACAATGAGACATCCTGTGGAGATGAGTGCCAAATGGCTGCCCGTTGTTTGATGAACAAAGAACATGCGGTCTCGGCCACCATTTCAGATGGTGAGACAAATCCAATTTAGATTTGTACAAATGACAAATCATATGTGCTCCAGTGAATCCAACAACTGAATTCTTCTTCTGATTGTCGATCAATCAACACGATGTCCGGTTGGTTAGCCATCGGCAGTTTGTCAGTCTGGATCTGGAAGTCCCACAGGATCTTAGCTCGGTCATTCTTAACCACAGTAGGAGGTGTCTTCCACTGTGACTTTGGGACTTCCAGCCCATAGTGCAGACGTTCCTGCACATGTTCCATGCATACAAACATATATATATATATATATATGTATATATATATATATATATATGTATATATATATATATATATATATATATATATGTATATATATGTATGTATATATATATATATATATATATATATATATATATATATATATATGTATATATATATGTATATATATATGTATATATATATATATATATATATGTATATATGTACAGTCTTATACTGTATTTCCAGATGAAATGTCAGATGCCAGTCTTCCAATTATTGGCTGAACTGCCCAACCTCCCGAGCAGAGTTTAGTGTTAATGGCTCTGTCCTGTGATTTATTTGATTTTGGGAAGTTTACTTTTGCTCGTGTTGGTTAGTCTTCATCCATAAAGCCACACTAAGAAACACAGTATTTCAGAAAATGAACTATAAAGCATACATTCACCCTCAGCCTTGCTTGTCTCAGTGTGTAAGCTAAGCATTCAAACAAGTTGTAAGAATGAAAGAATGGATCTGACCTTGCATTTTTCATCACCATAGGACAAATTTGCTCTACACTGCAGTACAACAGTTGTAATTTCAGCCAGCAACATCGAAGTCACTGATTAAGAGTCATCTTTTGTCCTCTGTCTGAAATCAAGGACCTTATTATTTAAAAAAAAAGTCATTAAGAATCTCACCTGCAGCTCCGTGTTTGTAACACTGCTCTCAATATACGTTCCTCCTAATCAAAGCACACATTTTAAGGCATTAAATCTCTAAGAAAAGCTGTTTGAACCTGTCACAAATCTGCTTTTTCTTTCTGTAATTTTCTTTTGTCTGTCACAGCCTTTTCTCTACCACATGAAAAACTGTTCAGTATTGTGCCCGTAAAGCGGCTCTCTTTTGACTCAGCACTAAAAGCAGCAGTCAGTCATGGCTGCCGCACTCAACAGGCAACAGTTGTAAACCAGTTTAAAGTGCAATGAAAAGAACTAAAACAGCGTTTGATACTCAGAACTGTGAAACCTAAAACAAAATGCTCGAGTCCACAGAGGCAGCCAGAAGCAGTGCTGGATCAATGTTGCATTATTGCAGTTATTAGTCAGCACTTGGTGAAACTGGGTCTTGTTTGACCTTTTGTACCCTACACAGTGGTTTGTTCAAAGGTTCTTAAAACATTTTAGTTTAATCAGAGTTCTATTTCAAGTGGCACACTTACGTCATATTGGCAGATGATAATAGAATAAAACAGCAATGAGCATTTAGAGCACTATTTGGCACCAGAGCATTACAATAAGATGCAATAACGTAGGTGTTGGGGGAGATGGAGAAAGTAAAAACCCAATAGTCTTTTTTTTGTCCTATTCGACTGCTCTACGGTTATATGAGCAGCTCAATCTGACCAATGGATCATGTGGCTCTCATTAATTATAGGCTAAATGTGTTGCTGATTTAGCTCAGTGGTTTCCAAAGACCCATAGCCCATAATTTAATCAGCAAATGTAATCATAGCTTATAGAACAATGACTCCCCAATGGAGAAATGACCTTCCCAGCTCAATCGTTACCTCACAGGCAGCCAGTCCCTTTGTGAGCTGAAAACACATCTCTTTAAGAAAAGCTTCAGATCCCTCTGCCCATTACTCACTTATAAACCCAGAGTCACATCCCTGCCTCCCTCTCGTGCCTCATCTCATCTGAAATATTGAACATTTCTGCCCGTCTAGTCAGCCAATTCCCCTCTATTACACATTGAAATGTTCTTTAACATATGCAATACATGTATGTCGTCTAGTGTTTGGCCACCCCCATTTGTTAAAAAGCACTACGTGAATATGGGTAAAGGTAAAGAACGGAAGTTGTGTTTTTTAGAAGTAGCTTTAAATTCAATTCAAGGATCTAGTCTTACAAATAGATTCTAATATATGCAATGTGTTGAATACATTTCCCACCTTACGTGGGTCTTGGTTGTGGTGACATCAGATTAAGCTAGGTAGCCCACATGTTCTTGTCCCTAGCCACAACCGCCCATGTCTCTTTGGCAACTCCAGGAAAGAAAGAATTCAGCCTTGATCCAGGAGTTTGGTTACAGAACTGGTGTTGTGTGTAGAGGTGAAAGCAACGATATTGAGTTAGGGTGCATTCACACTGATCCACTTTAAATGAATCCTGGTCCGCTTCCACAGAGAGTTTGGTTTGTTTGGAGTGTGTAAACGCTCATTCGAACTCTGGTGCGGACGAAACGAGGGGGGTCTCAGTTCACTTGCAAGTGAACCCTGGTGCAGATCGCTTACAGTGGGAAATTCAAACGGACTTTCCAGTGAACCAAAGAGAGGACGTGAACCAAAGAGAGGACGTGACGTAGCTCGCTGCCTCGCCTGCTGCTCATACTGGGCAGCTTCTTGTGAATAAACAATTAGGTTTGAACACCAAAGTAAAAACAGAAACCCCAAGACTGCATAACTTTGGTGTTGCTCCATTGTTTTTGTGGTGACCAAGCCGATTGAAGGGGATGGATTTCCATTTTCAGTCCCGGCCAATCGATGAGCTGGGTTTTTTTCTTCCTCATGCCTTTTTTCTTCCTGGTCAGCGGTCATTTCGGGCAATACCGCCCCCAAACGAGCAGCTGTTGTAACTGCTTGACGTCTAGGTGGTTTGGTCCGCTTTAAAAAGTGCAGTATGAAAGTGAACCAAACCAAATGAAGGTGTGAAAAACTGAGTCCCCCAGGCTATCCTGGTGTGAATGCGCCCTTAGTTTCATTTCACCCCTTGGCGCTAACACCCGCTCCTTCCTATCAAGAGAAGAACTAGTTTCCATAGACAGGGTCCAGCACACCATAGCCCACTCCTTATGCTGCTCCACTGATGGCACCCTTGACCTCTACAATATGCCTGTTCCACATTGCTTTACTGGACCCATAGATATAGGCCTGACCACCTGGTGAGTGCCAGCTAGCTCTCCTTATGCCTGGCTCCAGGAGGGGTCCCTGGTATCTGTAGTCCTGGAGAGGTCACATCAACCAAAAGATTTAGATTCACAGAGCTGCTTTGAAACACTCGTAGTGTGGCTCATGAGCCATGGACCAGTTTGCCTTGGAGTAAGCTTGCCCCAGTAGTTGGTGTTACCAGTGTTACACATTGTTCAAGGTATACAAAGATTACTTGACCACCACTCCCACTGTCATTACGCCTTGGCATATTGCAGCCATAGACTGTATAAATAACGGACATAGCTACCGTGACATCACTCATTGCTTTGTGGACTCCCGTTTTGAAGCCTTGATTTTGGCATTACAGCTGTCAGTATTGTGGGTTTTTTTGGGTCCAGAAGTGACCATATTTGGGTAAGAGTGTGGAGCTAGCCCGTTCTCATTCCACAGTTGTCAAAAACTGCTGCTTTGTGATTTTGGGGTCAAACACCTGACGCAAAAAGCTACCTTTTGTGGTTATGGGCATAACCTTTCGTGTTGTTATGAAAGGCTGAACTACAGCCCAAATCTTAAGGAGACCAAGACAATGACAGAAGAAGACGGTCATCCTCAGGTGGAGAGCGCACCCTATGAGAGAAGAAGGAGATGAAGAGGAGGAGGGAGATGCTGCCGAGCTGCAGCTCAAAAGAAAAAAACTTTATGAAGTTTTTTAAAAAGAAAAGCAGGCGCAGCCACACCAACTGTTCCTGTTTCGTTTTGTTCAAAGTAAGAGGAAGATCTAAAGATCTAACGTGAAAGATCAAAGTTAGTGCTCGACAGATAAAAAGTTTTTTAACTGGTGGGAAATTTCCTCACCATGTCATCCCTACTTGGGAAACCCTACCAGGAGCTATTTCCTCTAACAATGCCACTGCAGTGGCATTTTTAGGGTGGTTTACGGTACTCTGAATTATTGAACCAATATTTTATTCAGACTTCACCAGAAAAGATCTTTGATATAAACACCACAATTTGTCAGCAGAAGAAAATATATGGAGTTTAATGCTGAAACAATTAGTACATTCAATCGACAGGAAATTACCAAGCAAAAATGCTACAGTTTCTCTTGTTCCAGTTTCTCTAGTTCCAGTTTCTCAAAGGGTCAGGGGTTGTCTTTGCGTTATGTCATCTTATATAGAATATCTTTGTGTTGTTTGCTGTTAGTCGGACAAAAAAAGTGTAACAGCAAATGTAAAGACATTACCTTTGGGTTTGCAATTTTTTTGATGTCTGAAATTTGTAGATGAAACTATTAATCAGTCTAACCCTAACCCTAACCCTAATGAACAGATGCATCAGTAATAAAACCAATCTCTAGTTTCGGCCCTTATTTAATCTAAATTCTGTTGCAGAGCGACTAAAGGAGCTGATAAACAGAGAGACGATAGCAGGAAAGAGGAACGATTGCTTTTCATGCTTTCATTTGTTGGTTGTTGCTGCTTCAGTAGAGACGAGTTGTTTCAGAGGCTAAATGGCTGACAGCTTTTCGCAAGTGGTGGAATTCCCTGTGGTGCTTCTCATCTCCTGTCATTCCTCTCCCTCTCACCTCCCTCCCTATTCCTTAGCTCCTATCTCCTCTACCCCCTTTCCTCCTTCCTTCCTCTGCCTTTTTTTTTCCCTCTCCTGTGTTTTCTTCCCATTTTCTGCCCACGTCCTCCTCTGTCTTGCTTTACCACATGGAAGGGGGTTTCCAAATATGCTTAATGTGGCCGGCTCTACGTGGAGAACGAGCCCTTCAGCCGAGGAGCAGAGATGTGGGGGAGCAGAGGGAGTGAATTATAGATGGATGGATGGAGACTGAATAATTAAAAGAAACGGAGGCAGATGGGACTGCTTTGGGGCAGTCAGACCGCTCTCCTGATACTCATGTTCAATCAGCTTATAGAAGATCCAGTGCAGGGTGATACGATGGTATGCACGCGTGTGTGTTTACTTATATGCATATGCATTAGTGTGTGCACTCAAACATGCGTGTCTAATGATTGTCCAGGCGTGAGCAGGCAGATAGACTCTCCCTGTTTGTTTTGCCTCCTGCCTCCCTACAGCTAAATCTAATAGACACACAGACAGAAGCGCCTGCTTGCTTGATGTATTCAAATGGCTTTGGTGAATAGAATGAATAATAGATGGTGATTGTATGTGTTTTTTGTGTCTTCGGTGTGATAGAGAGCGGTGGTGGGGAATGGGGCTGTCTAAAGCAATAACATCAAAGAGTTCTTTGACTGTACAGTAGTTGTTAAAACAAACAGCAGAAGAGTTGTAACTGGCTGTCAGCCCACCTTCCTGTCTGTCGGTCTGTCTGACTGATTTACCTGTCTGTGGGCCTGCCTGTCTGTATTCTTACATCTGTCGCTATGGAAATTTTGAGCAAACACACTAGTTAGATAGTGGCTGTAGTAGTCTTTGAAGTGACAACTAACATATGAAAGACTAGAAATCAGGTGTTTTATAGAAGCTTATGAGAATGTCTAAAGGAGGATGTAGATTTGGATACAGCTGAAGGCAGGCAGACACACAGATATACTTTTTGTCACTCTGTTGTGGAACAGTTTTAACTCCGACAGAGGTCGTCAAATAAAAGTCAATGGTGCAACGCTGCTAATAAACTGTGGCTTCTCTGTATTTCAGACTTTCCATCCCGTCAAAGGTCACCACTGTCAATACTACTTGCTATTGGTCAACAGCGGTCAGATCTCACCAAAGTTAATCTCTGCTTTGCACAGTCATGTATAATTTTTCCTCCTCGGGCAGATTCTGCGATCGCAGCAATGCCGTTGGAATAAACAATTTAACCATGACATTTCACAGTTTGAAATCATAGTGTGTCCAGGCCTTTAGTCAGCAACATTCTGGAGTGGCAGAGTAATACACAAAATTACCAAGAAATATTAGGAGTGTGTCCCAGATCCATACTGCAGACTACTGCTAGGCTCATCTTTAAAGCAGTGGGTCGCGGTCCATTCTGAATGAACCCAAAGTGACTCACAAGCATGTCAGGTTTTAAGTACAGTGAATTTCCGTGTTTGCATGGGTGTGATTAACAGACAGCTTCTTAACAGAGACAGCAAACAAGCTCAACGACGTGGCCAAACGCAAGTATGATGCTCAGTGTCTTAAAGGCATGGTATGGAGTTCTTTTCTGAGGCCATTTTTGCAAAATTACTTGAAATCCAGGTTACAACCCAATCGCAGTCACTGAATTGCATGCACTGATATAAAAATAAAAAATGTCAGTCACCTGTGGAACAGGCAGGGCTCTAAAAACTCCAGCCAATCATCCTGACCACTCCGCATACAACAAATGGACAGTGATAGGTCAATCAAACTGTCACCTACACCTCCCCCTCTGCGCACATTGTTTCGTGCACAGTGCACACAGTTAATGCGCGCGACCCAAGCCTCCGGCAACGTCAAGTTAACTGTGCTCTCAGCTAGTGCATGGATAACATAAGCTAGCTAGCCAGGAAATCGGTAGACGAGAGAGCTACTGCTAGAAAAAGGCAGATGCCGAAAAAGCCAAAACACGAGTCAACATCGGCGTGTCTTTTCAACGTTGGTGTCAACTTAAAGATCAGAAAGGTCTTCCAAGTGATGCAATGGTCGCCCTTTTTCTGCCGGACAGGTAACACAACATTTTTATTCGATTCTAAGTGTTCAGTAGCTTGGCAATGGCACTTGAGTCTGTGTACTATCCTCGTTCGCTCACGCTCGTTCGCTCATGCCCCTCTGTGAACAAGCAATGTGTGTTCTTTGGAGGTGGGATTCCTTGGGGAAGAGGGTAGGACCTTTTTGATTGTGGATTTTCTAAATCTAGCTTGCGCAGCTGTTATTTTCAATGACTCCAGACCCCCCCCCTTTAAACTGTGTGGACCTTGAACTAATGACTTAGGAGGAATCTGGACCCCGTGGCTCGATCATTTGGGAATCACTGTTTTAAAGTAAACGGTTTTGGCAGGATGTAAACAGGAAATGAATAGATTTTGTTCTGTGTTTTGCACTAACAGGAAATGAGATGACATCAATCAGTCGACAATTTTGGAAAGCTGCTGCCGATGCAAATTTGGAAAGTTAGCACGTTAGAAAGTAAACAGTTTAACATTTAATGTTTTTGTTTTCCAAGTTGTCCCTGGAGCTGTTTTACCTCTGCCCACAATTACATTTAATTTTTTGCAGCTGTGAGCAGGTCCTGCAGTTTCTCTCTGGATTTCACTGTGGAACAATAACATCTATCGACAGCACATTCAGATTTAGTATTCATACGAACATCTTTGAGTATTCATAGTGCAAATCTGTCACTTCTGCAGTGTGCAATAATGGATGGATAGATTTCTTACACACTTTAAACCCTGTTAGGCAGCATTATTTAAATATGTGGTTCTGAAATTAGGATCTGGACCAGCACAAAGAGTACCGGTACAAACCTGAGGCATCACAAGATGATAAAGGATAGCAAAAAAGAAAAACACAGTTGGGGGAGGATTACTCTATAATTTATCTCTGAAATGATTGAAACAGCTCAAGGTGAAAAAATAACTCCTTGGTTAAAAAGGTCATAAATGGTAGACGTGCAACTGATAATGAGCAAGCACATAAGCCGAAAAGGTCTTTTAATTCACAGAGAAAGAGCATGATGAGAGCATGCACAGAATAAAACACAATAAATAAGTCACAACATCAAATCTTCTAAATACAGGATACAACAGCATGAGGTCCACAGGTAATTACGATGCAGTACTTAAAGGTCCAGTGTGTAGGATGTAGAGGATATACTGGCAGATATGCAACATAATATTCACAATAATACCAATGATACCAGTGTTTTCATTAGTGTATTATCACCTAAACCACCATTGGAGAACTTAACCTGAATGTCCGAGCTAGCACAGCCTCTGATGCTTTGAATTCATTTGAATTGAAATTTTAAAAATACTATTGCTGAAGAAGTTGATGTATGTGATTAACTCAGACTAAATGATCACAGAGAATGTAATTAATTAGATTAATTTTTTGTAATTGCTTGACAGCCCTTGTACTACCTCTAAAATGTAATATACTCTGCATATGGAGCGGGTCCTCTTCCACGGAATTCACCATGTTGTTTCTACTGTAGCCCAGAAGGGACAAGTCAAACACTGACTCTAGATAGGACCATTCATGTTGCTGCATCAGCCACTGTAATTCTCATACTTTGCATATCGGAGAAGTTTCAGCTGGTTGCAACCTCACTGCTAGACGCCACTCAATCCCACACACTCAGCCTCTAAAGGTGCAGTTCAAACCCAATACTTTTTTTTTTTGGTCGAAGTCAGCAAATATCTCCTTTCAGTGTGTGTGCACAGGAGGAAAAACCTGCCGTTCATACACAGCGGTGTAAATGGGAAACAAAGTGGCTCAGACCAAACTACATAACACTATTCCAACCAATCAGCAATCAGCAACAGGCGCTCGTACAAAGGACAGGGGAAAGGCCATGGATGTGTAAAGAGAAAAACAGTGGGAGCATCAGTAACATTATATCTGGCTAATGACAGGAGGGGTGTTAAAATATCAACCATTTAAATGCCAGAAGTGCAAAAAAAAAAAAAAAATGTCTTAAGTAAAGAATGTTCATTGTAGCCTACGCAGCTTTTTAGGGAACAGAACTAGAGCACATCAAACCACTGGACTAGGCCACAATGAAGTACGTAGAGACGGTACACAGAAAGAGACAAAGACACAAAGAGAAAAAGTGTGTTCAGTGTTTCTGTAAAACTCCCACAGTGGAGACAATGATGGCGTGTACAGTAATCCAAACAGGAAATAGATGGCACACCCCACGGTCTACCAGAACACAGCCTCGTCTCCAGTACAGTGAAATGCTCTCAGGGATAAAAACAACACTCTGTGCTCAGCAGGAGGTTTCCTCAGGTCAGACGTCTGAATTAAAGTTGATCATGTTGCAACCTGCAACTTGTACTTTCAACTTTGCTGGGAAAAGTCACCAGGAACTCGCTGCTATTTTGTTTGTGAACGTGTATATATATGTGTGTGTGTGTGTGTTCGTGTGTTTTGCTCCACCAGATAGAGCAGTGATGATGATAGGGTAATTAGGTTGCCGATGTGGCTGCCTGCTCGCAGAATAGGTCAGAGACATCAATCACAGAAACCTCCACAATGCAGGCCTGCTGGGAGACTAGACGCTGTGTGTTTATGTGCGAGTCTGAGAGAGATGGAGGGACGATGTTATTGTGTACACTTTTTCATTTACTCATACGGGTGTGGGCTCACTTTATATGATTACAGAAACTTGTGTTTGTCCACTCTGAAGATGCATCCGCAACAAACAAAGAAGCCACATCACACATAGCAACATGTGTTCTTTTTCTTCTGCCCTGATCTCATTGTAAGTGTGAATGGAGAGGGCCAAACCAAAACTTTAGCTTCACATCTTTGTGTTTTTTAACTTAAATTTGGACGTAAGACAAATCTTTTTAATTTACAGTCTGACACAAACAGCTGTTGGACCAGAATATTTTGTGTTGGTGCATAATATTGCTTCATCTTCATTAAAATTTTGTCTGACTTTTATATATATTCATTCCAGCTTTGGCATTCATCCTTTTGTTTTCCTTTTGAAAGCAGTGAACATTTTGGCATCTTACGCAAACCACCAAACTAAACGCACATTATTTGTCTCAATCAGTCACCATGACAACTGCTTTTTAAGTCCTTTTTTTTCCCGTACACATGATGCTCCCACATGTTGACATGGCATTCTGTTGTCAGCCATTGGCATGACTCACGTTGTTTAGCGAGGAACTGATGAAGAATCACAATGCTGTCAACGCTGTCAACACTGAAGATGGAGATGTCAGAATCTGGAACATTCATCACACCAAAGACAAAAACAGAACATAGCTGCAAGCGGCAATTTGACAGGACAATCAACGCATGTATATGAATCACTTCCTGTTTCTGCGCCTATTCTGCCAGCTCCATTCAAGTCCTGACCAGAGTTCATAGACAGAAAGTGTTGTTGAACAGAAACGGTATGATCAGATAATCTATACAACGATGACCAGAACTCTACAGAGTGAGTACAACACGGGAACGTTACAACACTGCAGCCCAGTAGAGCTGCAACTATTAATCGACTAATCGATGACTAATCGAATATTAAAATAATCAGTGACTATTTTAGTAGTCGACTAATCGGTTTGAGTCATTTTTCATAGAAAAGTACAATAAAAGTACCCAGCATACTCTTATTGCAGCTTCTTACATTCAAATATTGGCAGCTTTACACACTCTCCCATGACGGCGAACTAAATCCCTTTGGCATGAGTACGAAACAAGACATTAGATGACATAATTTTGGGGTTTGGGAGAGACAGTCCGACATTTTTCACCATTTTAACACATTTTTTGATAAAATGACTAGTCGACTAATCGAAGAAACAATCGACAGATTAGTCGACAATGAAAATAATCGTTAGTTGCAGCCCTACTTGACGGACTCACGTACATCTGGAGATGTTGCAGTTGATGGAACCAGTTGATGTGTCATATTGTAGCGAGGCAGTAACTTATAAAAGGAACATTTAATTGAAGCTGTTTTTCAACGACACTCATGCCATAGAACCACAGCAAAACACACCTCAAAGATTTTCAGATGGGTTTAAACACCTGAACGGCACTCTGTCAGAAGACTCCACTCGCAAATATCCGCATGAGACTGAGCTCGAAATGTGACGATGCCGGTGTGTAGTTCAAAAGCGCTGTCATCACAAAGGGGTTCAGCCTTTTAGACAATTCCTCCAATCATCATGCATACACCTAGCGTCCTCTCCCGCCTACCACTCCATTAGGTCCCACGGATGCTAAGCCTCCCTGGAAGTGACGATTCTGTCGCATTTATCCAATAATCATCTCGCTTTGCTGCATGAAAAAAACCTGCTCAGCGCTGTCTCATAGGAATGCCTGGAGGCTCCGCGTCCACCGTGCTGACACAAGAATGTATAACAGGGAGGTCACGTTTGAAAAGTGGTGATAAACAGCTGACGTTTGAACATCATAGTCATGATGTTAAATGCATCATAGCGCACGTTTAATGCAATGTAAATTCTTATTTTAATGTAAATTCAATAGTGCATATTTGACCATTTCTTCTATGAAATTTTAGGGGAAGTTCAGCCTCCCTTGTCGTCTCACAGCAATCGCCCTATTTATCCTTCAGTAAGGACACACAATGATTCACAAATTACAACACATTAAGTAATAAACACGTCTGAAGCATGAATTATGATTAGCATTAGTAAAGTGCAATTACATGAGTGAAAAAAAGGAATCTAGTTTTACTTCCTTTTCGATGGGGATAAGTTATTCTAGCTTCAATGCGTCTTGTAGACAACTTGAATAAATATTGATAGTTGCACTCTACTGGTTATAATCTGAGTCAGTCTATATTCCCTCTGTAAATTGTATTTATCATCAAATATATTTTATTGTGCTACTTTCAGCGTAATAATAAAGACGTATGTAAGACAGATTTTAATAATAGATACTGTTGGTATTCTCGGCTGCATGCTTACCCACCTGCCAAGCTGAGCATGGCTCGCTGGTGATGAATCCTCCATCACCGAGGACCTCTGTCATCTCCGACCGAGTCGTGCATGACTTTTGCTGAGCTCGGCCTCGTAGCTCCCAGCTTATTTCAAAGTTCAGTGCTAGACAAGTTCAAAGAGCTCGCATGCTAGATCAATGCTCATAGTCACACTGAAGCCAACGGGGAATAAGCAGCCTGTGGTATCTGCATTTGATTTCCTTCTTACGGCACTATTGCATTTGTAAGCATAACGTAATAATTAGTTTATGGTTATTGCACCTCATAAGAGGCTGAATGAGCTCAGTGTGTCAGTAATACTGGAGCCAAAGTCAGCAGCATTATGCTGAGCCGTGCTGTTTGAGTCTGTTTTAACAATATTCATGGGACTGTGGAGGGGGTTCCCTTCTTTCTGAAGTCTCAGAGGGGACCGCATGTGTTTTCTCTGACCAACAAAATGGAAATGAGAAGTACACCACGGATTTAATTTTGCTTCCCTGCACAGCGATCCCAACATTTGGGATTTTTAGCATGCATTGTGTGTGTCTAGAAGCATTTGGGTCCACAGTAGATACACCGTATAAGCAAGAAAAATTGCAAATATGTGACAATATATTCAGTCATGAGACGACACAACATGAAACCCCCTCATGTCCGCAGTGCAGGGAGCACTGTAGGAAGACTCTTCACTAATTAGACCTCTGCAGCCGCCAACCTTGATTCACTGACCTTGTTCCCTTCCGGACCTTTCGCTGCTGCCATCTTTAGTCTCGACCCCTGACCTGCAGATAATTAAATGTGCTTCCTCTCTGACATTTACCGACATCACGAGCCGCATCATACGTACATGTGTTGAGGTTGAAAGTAGGCTCTGTTTGGTGATGCAGCCGCTGTAGACACATACAAAGCATGCTGTAGCCATCAATGTCTGGATAATTAGCAAAGCTAGACCTCCTACAGTCATCTGAGGACTTAATATGTGGCTGATATCTCACTCTTACAGTAGGCAAGAAAACATTTATAACAACTGAGGATTGAAGCACTGAAATACATCCCAATGTTTAAATAAAGCTGGCGGGTATTTGTGTGTGATATGATGATATGTGGTGGACACAGAGTACATTTTTGTGGCCAATGGGCCTTCGTTAATGTCAAACCTTGAACATGCTCGCAATGACAATGCTAACATGGCGTTGTTTAGCAGATATGTTTGCCATCTAAATGTGTTAGCATTTTAACAGTTGTTATTATTTTAATAATATATGACCACTTCAGTCGGGAACACTCGTCATAGATTTAACCATTTATTGCAACAAATGGAAATACAGTTATTCCACTCCTAAGATGCTCCCTGGATCAGACAAGCAGCATGCTGAATCACTACAGGGAGCGCAACGCAGGAAACACCCCAGAGTGGGCCCAAAGCAAGACATAAAATACCCTTTTAACCTTTAAGCCATGTTAGGACTCTGAATTAGAGGTCTAAGAAGCCAGATCCTGGCTTCATATAAGCAGAGGAAATCTCCGCTAGTTGCTAGGCTAATTTATACAATGTAAAATGCCATAGGCTTGTGCTAATAACATTAGCATGTTATATTTGTTTGATAATGACATGTATAGTATGAGACAGTTGTTTTGTCAGTGAACCTTGTGAGTTGTAATGGAGCCAAATTTTGTAACGTTACCTTTGTTAAATGTTGCTGTTGTACCTGGCTTCATATGAGTAGAGGAAAAGTCAGTTAGCTGCTAGGCTAATTTATACAATGTAAAATGCCATAGGCTTGTGCTAAAAACATTAGCATGTTGTATTAGTGGGGAAAATGTGTCCAGATAAAGACAAGTGTTTGTCTGTAAATGCTGCGAGTTATAGTGAAGCTGATTTGAGTACTTGTGTTTGAGGTTGTCTCTATTAAGCCATGTTTAATGCGTGTTTAATGTGTGTTTTGAGTCAACTAAACTTTACAACACTTCACAGAAGTCCCAGTGCGTAGGCCACAGCTGTATGCTCTGCATAGAGCTGAAGCACAAGTATAAATCCCACTTTACTCTTGTTATATTTCATGTAGCATCATTTTGTCAAACTTAATTTTTGCTGTCTTCTATTTTTTAATTTTCTACTTCAAAAGCAATGGTGAATTTACATTTTTAGTGATTCCTTTTGATTTCTGGATTTCTAAGGCAGAGCAAAGCGAGTGACCTTCTCCAGCCCTATATTTGTTTTCTAAAATACTTCACTGAGAGCACTTCACAGCTCAGAGGATGAATAAAACCCTAAAATAGCAAAGCTATGCATTTCTTAAAACCTCAAGGTTAGGCCACGAGGAGTGCTTGGTCTTCATCCTGCTTTCACAGTAAACAAACATCTCTAATTAATTCAGGCTTCAACTGCGATTTTCATACAACACTCTGTGACACTAATCATAAATTTTCCAGTGATAATAATAATTGCCCCCTCTAATCCCTCCATACATTTGTAATTAACTGGTGGAAAAGTTTATCATCGTGAGTACAGGAAGGACTCAAATTATTCTTGGGGGAAAAAATCATTTTCTGCAGTGTCAAGGATTTGTACCTCCTTGATGCACACACACACGAACACACACACACAGCAAGGAGCTGAGCAGTCAGAAAAGGGTCAATTGTGTAAGCAGAATGGCAGATTAATTTGTGGGGTGCAGGGTGTGTGTGGCCAGGTGTGTATGAGTGACAGAGTGATGGAGGGACAGACTGACAGTGTCCTGTGCCAGAGGGGGTCAGCGATGTGCAGCAGCAGTGCGGTGCTGAGTGGAGAGCTGTGCAGCGTCTGTCGATGCTTCACTCCAGAGAGTTTGTCACTCAGGAAAAACACGGTAGCAAAGAGGCAGAGACACAAAAAGAGAGGATGATCTAAACTCCTGTGCGAACAGATGCTGACACAGTCCATCCGCTTTCATTTTGTCATCCTTCTTCATCTTCCACTCCCTGTCTTTGACAGTCTGTTTCAGCTTTCTGTTTCAATCATCCTCTGCTGATCTTTCTTTTTCCTCTCTTATTCCACTTCCATCTCTTTGTCTAGCTTTTATATTTCAAACCAAATCATCATTTCTGCAAATTCTTTGGTTGAAAAAGGGGCTTTGAAGCTAATTGCTAAACTAGATGAAGAATATAACACCAAGTAGGTATGAGGTATGAGGTGCAGCAGAAGGTACTACTGTGTAGTTTTGGTTTTTGGATGATGTGTAAATTGGTTACCTTGTGAATATTGAGTCATTATAATGTATACAAAAAGGTTATTTTCAAGTGGCTATATTATCTGTCTTAAGCCCAGTGTACACTGTGCGATTTTGGGCCGCCCCAGATGAAAGAAACTTGGCGAAATCTGAGGTCCTGGCTCTAAAACGGTGGCCCTACATCGCAGAGAGAGGTTCAAGGACAGCTGTTATCATGGTCTTGTGATCAAAGAAAGCCTGGGATAAAATTCTGACAGTGTCATTGTTTGACTGCTGTTAGGACCTACATCTACTGACCGACCAATAGAAATGCAGCATGAAATGACGCACTGGCGCTAAACCCAAACAAACAGACGGATAGCAGCTTACCATGGAGGCAGAACATGCTAAAGGAAATGTGTAGGCTTTCAGCAAACAGGAAAACCTTGTGGAGTCGTGGCAGCAGAAGTCTTGTCTTAATGATGAGTCCTACGGCTCTTACCATGGTCGTGTAAAGAAGGACGAAGCATGGAAGGTAGAGTTGCAGCTGCCAGGTGCGCAACCTAGCATCTAGCAAACACGCACAGCTAGGTTGTTAGGTTAGGTTATTTAATAATGTGACCCTCTGTGTTGTGCTTCCCAGTTGGAGAATAACCTTGCACACTCAGTATGTATCGTATGTCGTAGCCTACGATTCAGTAGGCGCTGCCATCGTACAGTCTGCGTACATCACACATGATGTCGTACCCAAGTTTATTAGATCCATGTTACGCAGTGTAGTGGCAGTAAACTTATAAGATTGCTAAAATCGCACAGAAAAAACAGTTCTGTAAACTGACAGGAATCATTGCACCGTCTGTTGCAGTTAGGACTGTCGTAACTCAGCTAGCTCCGGCTACCTCATAGCGTTCTGCACGGTTGCATCTATGAGAGGGACAGAAACAAAGTCCTCTGCACACTCGTCTGAATGAACCCTGCTGGGTAGCCAGCTGTCTGCAGATACTAAGCTAATGTCTTGTCAGGAAACTCAGTCATCAGGTGGAAGCTTATCACTTCCGTCCTGGAGTCCCATCATGGCTTTAGTCAAAGGAAGACTTTGTAGTGTGCAAGAACTCTCCAGTAAGTGTTTCCTGCTGGGTTTTGTTACCTTAAATAATTTTTGAAGGGCAGAATGTTTTTAAAAGTGCAAAAATCTTAACAATGTTAGATAGGGCTGCCACTTGAAAGTCAGAGGTGTGTCTCATCAGTCGAAGACCCCTCAGTTGACTGAGACTGCTTCAGGTCGAGCAGTTGTTTAACATATAGCCAAGGTGGAACTGACTGTAACGCTGTGTGCACAAGATATTTGCATGCTTTTCAGGTTTATAGCCTGTTGTGACCTGTTGGCGTTCAGGTGTGTTCAGTGTTCATAGTGTAATGTTCCTTACTCTTATCATGAAAATAATTTACCAAAGATGCCAGTTGGCAAAACGATACCTCAGCCTGACCAGGAGGATTTCGTCTCCAGTACTTTCTTTTGAAATGAACGTTAAAAAAAAACCAACCCTTTGCTTATGCATTTGTTTTTTCTGCTTGACTGAACTCGCACCAAACCATGACTCCTAAACCTGGGTATGAACCAAGCGTGACTTTTGTTTACTGTTACACCTCTAATACTGGCACATCTCTAGTCAGAAGCACTGAAAACCGCCCAAATCACAGCGAATAGCGTCAGTATGGCTGCAATCTTATTCTCTTCAAAGCTGATTGGAAACATACTAATAAAAGATAAAAGCGAACACAAGGAAAGCTCTGAATAGTTGCCTGGTTGCCATAAAAGTTGGCAGAGAAGCTGAAAGACAGCCACATGTGCTTTCGACGAGAATGATCAGAACTGTTGGAGCGCGTCTCAGCACACTCCCTAGATAGAAAAGCTCGCTGTATAATCTGACTCTCTGGAGTTCTAGCTGTGTGTTGGTGGCCTCTCACTGTTTGAAAAGATTACAGTCCTCCGTCATCAACTGTCATCATTAATAATCACGATGATGCTGATTCCACCTCCACACATCCTGCACCTCCAGCATCATCACATCAAAGGCTTTCAGGGCCAAAACTCAGGGCGTGAAGGTGTTGGATCAGATTAGTTTCAGGTCCAAAAATGCCCAGACCTCGCTGTGTAACTTTCAGAGTAGCAGAATGAGAAGGAGACCTGCTGTTAGTGACCCGACAAGGCACAGAGCCCTAGTTAAGCCTAGTTAGGGAGCAAAGAGCCCCGCTGACTAGACACAGTGGGATAAGAGTTGAAAAAAGAGAGGTGATGAACTTTATTGTAAGTCAAAGTGCCACTTTTCCTTTGTGATAGCAGCAGGGGGGGGCCGGCTCGATCAGTAGGATCTGGAGACTTTGATTGCCTCTGTGATGGCCTCAACTGTCCTTTTGTGTGTTTTTTTCTTACATCTTTTTCTTGCCTTTGCTGTACTTTTCTTCAGACAGAACTTAAAAGGGTCAGAGGTCAGTCCTGAGGAAAAAGACAGGCTGGTTCAGTTTCAATTTCAGCATCAGTAGGGGATTGCAGAGGAAGCTGTAGCCTGGTCATGTCTTTGGGGGATTCTGGGGCAATGAGATTCCCACTAAAGCCATTTAGAGCTTTATCAGCACTAGCCAATCACTGTGGCCACTGTGGAGCGCCGAGGACCATCCATCACAGCGCAGAGAGCAGGGCCTGGGACTCCTCTGTCACTAGATAATGCATTGTGAGGAGAGAAGGGGGAAAAACGTCTCAAGAGGAGAATGTCCTCTACTGTCCTTAAAGGACCCGCCTGTTCAGTCTGATGTCTTTGACTGTAGGCTGGACTTTTACTGTGCAGCAAAGTCAAAGTGAGAAGCAGTCCTTCACAAGCACCAAAAATACAGACCTTACCCAGAGACCTAAAACTCTTCCCACACTAAACAACTGTTTTTTCTAGAAGCTCTCAGCCAAATACCAGCAGCACCAGCAAGGCCCGAGCGCCGAGAGCCAGAGGGCTCAATGTCCACCATCACCACCCAGTCTGGAGCAAATCCCAACACTCAGCCACTGGAACACTGGGTTTGATTAATGCCCTGACTCCTCCAACTGTTAACAAGTGGGAGAAATAGAGAGCCAGAGGATGAGAACAACCCCGAACACTGAAGAAATAAATGAGCAACGAATGGGTGTTTAGAAGAACTCTGTTCTCATGGGGTTTTCCCTCCGGCAACAGCAGCAGCAGCAGCTGTCTTTAAGCTGGAAGAGAGACCTGGCAGTTGGATGTGAGGTTACGTCCCACCTCTGCCAGAAAGAATTGAGTCTCGACAAAAAAGAAATCCACCACAGAGATTAGGGTGATAATATTTCAACTGAAATGAGGCTCCGCAGCAGCCAATCTGAGTGCCAGTGAGAGATTGGAGAGAAAAGGAGAAGATGTTATTTTTTTCTGAATCCAATATGAGATAGATCGGGTCTATTATATTACCTAACAGCCAGAGTATATTTTTTTATTATTGGCAATAACATCTGCCCCATACAGTATGATGAAAGATAAAAAAAAACCCAAGCCCTCTTTAATAAAAGTGTCTATCAGATAGCTGTTCTCTCGTTTGTGTTTGCAAAGAAACCACAAAGTTTAATCTTCAGCAGCAGGTCCTCTGACACCAGAAAATGGGAGATAATCTTCACTAATCTAAATAATATAACACATCGGTCCTCTTTCTGAGAACAAACATTAGTATCAATACTTGTGACCGACCATGAAATTAAAGTATTCAAGAGGCATAGCTGAACTGCGTCAAATCTAAACATTGCCAAGGCTGCATATAAAAATATCACAGTAAACGTGCCCTTATCTTACAGCAGCAAACACACAACAATTTCTTTCTGCATTTCTTAGTTTGTCATATCGCACTTGTGTTCAGACCCAGTGACACAGTGATGATCAGGACTACGTTCCCAGAATATGTATGTGATACTTGCTGTTATTAGCTTTAGTTTTCTCATTTCTCAGTACACGTTGGCCTGCTGGAAGATCCTCTGTCCAACTTGGACTTTGAAAGTTGGATTTCACCTCAGTCCTTCCTTTAATATTCTTACAGAGTGATATATCAACCTCAAAATTATATTGTGTTGGGACTGTTTCTGTGGTGGATTTGGATTAAATAATGGAAATGGCCTAGTAACATTTTCCAGCCAAGAAAAATAGGTGCCCAGAGCACAATATCATAGTGGTGCTGTGCTGGCTTTTTAAATTACAGAAAAATAAAGAAGGGTTTGATTTTGCCACGCTAGAGACCACAGATCCAAGAACATGCCGTTACATTAAGGTGTATGTAGGCGAGAGCTGGTGGAGTTATTGGTATGTTGGTTACTCTCTCTTCCAATGGAAATAATGGATTCTCTCTGGCTGTCTCGTCATGTCATCGTGAGGAAGTAAGAAGTTCTTGCTACTTGGAGCAGTCAACACCAAACTCTGATGTTTTGATGACCACTGGTGTTATCTGCCAACAGAGCTGCATGATGTATTAAAGGTGATATAATGTTGGCTGTTTAATATGTCAGAAATGACTACCATATGGCTGATTGATAGTTTTTTGTTTGTTTTAGAGTAAGTGTTGAAGTGACAACCTCGGCCTGACATTGCCAGACCAATTCGCAAAAGCAGTTAGTCATGAATCTCCCAATTCATTTTTGATTTCCACCGGGTTTTATCAACAGCTTCTGGCCGCAAGAAGAGAGACCTCAACCGATCAGAGCAATGACATGACGTGGCGCTGAAGGACGAATAAATGTAATGCTCAGTTCAGACTCCTAGATTCGCAACAGGCAGTTACTTGCATTGCAACATTTTAAAACCTTCCAGTTCACACCAACGCAACTTGATGAGATGGTGTATCATCTCTGTGCAACAACTCTTGATACTTCTGTTCCAATTTCCAGCTTTTCAGGTTTATTTTGAGGCTGAATATAATTTGTAGCTTCTTAAAATATGAATGAGGATAGTGATAGTGAGATACTGGCTACAGCTGCATTTGTAGTAGTGATGAAACGATGAAAAACAGAAACAAAACGAGCAACAGATGGACCGTATTCATAATAAATATGGCACAATAATTAAAATAACCAGTGCAAATTAATGAGCCAGTGGAGGGGGGAGCACCTGCCTCTGCAAGCAAACATGCCATCTGCGGTCATTTTGACTAGACCAGCGGACTCCACCACAAGCCGATTGTCTGTAGAAACAGATGACGAGCTACCGTTCTAAAACCAGCGAGGAGTTGCAGGTGACTCCATCAGCCGACTTGAAAATAGTACTTCAGCAGAAAGTTCCACATCAGCTGCAGCCATCTTGGTTGTTTTCAAAAATGCCTCAACGGCGCTCCTCCTCCTGAAACACCAAGGCTCCACAAGATGTCAATCATCATAACAAACCCATCCCATCTTAGACAAACTGCTCTGATTGGCTTATGATGGGCAGGTTTGTTTTAAAATCCAAAGCTGAGAGGGGCCAAACTCATCTGCCAACAGCAAATAAAACATGAGCTTGCAGATTCGTTTGGTTCCAAGGCTAGTGACATCCCACCTTCACTGCTGTTTGACGAAATATCAAGACTTTTCTACCAAGGAATACAACAGCATCCGTGTCTGCAATTAGTTGCTGCATGGTTACGTCCAAGTTAAACCAGTGGTGTAGTGGTAGTCTACCAGGCAGATGGGTAAGTAGCCAAAAAGGAAGTGGTATACTCTTCTAAACATTCCAATGGCATTTTGTCTGATAGGTGGGTTTACTGTAAATGGTCAGAAAAAGAGGTTGGGGTACCCCTTATACAACCTGTGTACACCCTCCACTACACCACTGAGTACACTCTCTAGCAGCTGAGGATGTCAAAGGTATTGATACTTCGATACTTTTTCAGTACCAGTGTGTTTAAAACAATTCAGTATCCATTAATTATACGTATAATAGTATGGAAGGAACTGAGGCTAAAGTAAACAACAGATCTTCAATCAGGTTTTCATTCATTCATTCATTTTCCATAACTGCTTATCCTGTTAGGGGTTACAGGGGGGCTGGAGCCTATCCCAGGTGACACCCTGGACAGGTCACCAGACTATCACAGGGCTGACACATAGAGACAGACAACCATTCACACTCACATTCACATCTACGGACAATTTAGTGTCGTCAATTAACCTGCATGTCTTTGGACTGTGGGAGGAAGCCGGAGTAAACCCACACTGACACAGGGAGAACATGCAAACTCTGCACAAAAGGGCTCCCCCACCCCCCGGGTTTGATCGCCCTATTTGCAGTAGCATCAAAAGACATATCGAGTATTGTTTTTTATACTAGTATTGTTTTGACGTTTAAAAATTCTGGTATTGTGACCACCCTTCTGGCAGCTGTACAAATTATGACTCCTGCCCGTTGGGAGCGAACGAGGAAAAGAGCCCCAAAGTCCGCAGGGGAAGAAGGTCAGGGACTGTTAAATGGGTCAACGAAATGTCAGGCTTTAGAAATTAGAGGCGGCTGTACACTTCCTGTTTCCCACCAGTCAGCATTGGTGTAACCATGATCACTACCATGCCTAACCTTAACCAAGTAGTTATTTTACCTCAAGCCATGATTTGCGCTCTCACCGTGCCATTTTTGTGTCTGAACCTTAATCATAGCAACAAAAAACCCAAACAACAAATGATGTCATCCTACAGATACAGGGTCAGAAAATGCTCATAAGAAGAGAAAGAGAAGAGTAAAAGAGAAAGAAAGAAAAGCATATTAACAACTGGATTTCACTTTTCTCATTTTGCACAGGACACCTCAGACAGTGGGCCTGCAAATATTAAATTAAGTGGTGTTCCAGTAGTCAACCACCATGACTTCATGTGTTTGACTTGGGGACCATTTCTACCCTCAACATCTGTCTGTGACTATTGCAGACTCAGAGTTCATTTCCATCCCTGGCTGGTGTGTCTGTCTGAGTTAAACACATCTGCCACAAAAATACGAACTCTCATTGTCTTATAACCAATAACGTGTCTCTGTATTAATATAGCCACGCAACTCTGCTCAGGGATTGATGAACTTGGCATTCACAGATTGTGTTTCTCGTTGGCCAACGCTGTCTCCCTGAGGAGATTTTTTTCCAGCAACCACAGTCATTATATATTTGCTTGATGCTCAGTGATGTCTGTGTAATGCAGGGGAGGCGTCACATGCAGTAGATTCAGGTGATAACGCTGTCACATTTGGCTTCAGATTTCACCAACTTTGGGTTTCATTTCACTTGTCCTGAAACGTTTTATTTCTTCTTCTATTTCTCTCTTTCGTTAGGTGACTGAGCCGAGCTGTACTCTGTAATTTTCTATGCCCCAGAGAACTCTCAGTCTCTCTCATGTTTCACCACCAGACTGGAGGCACTCCATAGGCAATTGGAGAGTGAGGAGTTCATGCACTCGTAATGAATGACGCCAATACCTCCTTTGGCCTTTCACTCAGTCCTGAAATGACGGCCTAGCCTAGAAAAGTGAAATAAAGCACAGCGTTCCTCGCCTGACAGTGAGCTGTGTAGGATTTCCATGCACCTGACTAATCCTGAAAGACGCTCTACCTCGGCTGACCCTCAGAGAGGGATGGGAAGGAAAAGTCATTTAGCATTGTGGCGCTCCACAGGATGACTCACTCCTCCTCTGCCAGAACCAGATGAGAGGGGAACTTCCCTTCTTTCTTCCTTCAGCGACTCCTGTCTCTCCACTCCTTTCTCACTGTTGACGTTTCCACAGCATGATGAGCGCCCGGGTGATATTTATGTCCTGCTTTTTTTTCCCCTCCCGGCACAGTGTCAGACACATTTAAATAAAAACAGAGAGATGGGCATAAAATGAGGTAAGAGCTAGAGGGTGAGAATGATGGGCGGTGTAATCTGGAGGGATATTGTATTTCCAGTACTGTACGGCTGCAGGAGGGTTTTATCGCTGGACGGGCCTCGGTGCTACAAAGCTGCTTCCAAGCACCTGTCTCATATTGGAGAGTGACTCTCTGCCTCTCAGTGTTGCTCACTCCATCATTCC
The DNA here is from genome assembly GCA_019142605.1 of Cephalopholis sonnerati. Lineage (NCBI taxonomy): Eukaryota > Metazoa > Chordata > Actinopteri > Perciformes > Serranidae > Cephalopholis > Cephalopholis sonnerati. Next base: position 28,187,733 of record JAGQAX010000021.1, read on the forward strand.
TGTGGCAGGCTTTACAGCTATCTGGTCCATCTCCTGGGCTGGCACTTCACCGACACAACATCTTGCAAACACTGCTGCATTAAAACCATTTTTCTCCTGCACATAATTCTAAGACGCTTATGGCTTTGTGTCGCATACTACGTGCAAAAGCATCATCTACTTATCAGACTCGATGTATATCATGCTATGAAAACATGCCGCAGCCCCTTGGCTTGATTCATCGAGCACACAGTCCACATTAACAGAGCTGAGGTTGAGCAGAGAGAGGGATGGTTAAAGCATTTGCTCGTGAGACAAGACATCCATCTGAGCCAGAGTTCTGGCATCATTTCTTAAGATGTTTAAAGTCTCTATAAATGCTTCAACATACCTCTAGACCTGTAGGTCTCTGGTTTCTGGGAAAGCCTGGGGAAGATCAGAGTTTGGAGGAAAAACAGGGACATAAGAAAGATAAATGCGTTGTATAAGGATCTCAATTAAAGGATACTTTTCCTTATATACAGCATGTACCTGGGTCTCATTGTTATAGTGTAATAACACTGCACTCACCAAGTGCTTTGCTGAGATCTAGCCAAAATATGATGCTTAGGCAGTGTCCCCTGGCTATAATGACACCGGGGGCACTGTTTAACGTCTGTGTGAGACGCACTGGGCATAGTTTAGAACGCCTGTTTCCACCGAGCAGTACGGTATGGTTCAGTTCAGTGTGTTTTTTATTAATTTCCACCGTGAAAAGTTGTGGATGGTACCGATGAACCGTTCCGTACCGTCCCCATGTTTGGTCCCCCCTCTGTTGGGGTACCTAGCGCACAGATGTGGTACTAAGAGGTGGAGCTGTGAACACTGCAGTCTGATTGGTCAGTAGAGGACGGTCACTCTGCTCAGGGCTGAGTTGTGGCTGGTTTTGAGGCTCATGTAACCACTGTTCATACTGTGGAGAGTTTTATCACTGTAAATATAAATTGAAGGATGTTTTGCTGCCTCTCACAGCAGCTGAAGATGGAGAAAATATTTTAATTCAATGGGCCAGCTGCCGGCAACTTTTAAGGTGGAATCAATGTATGAGTTGACGACGTGAACCCATCAACACACCTTAAATTTCACTGTGACAACTTTGACCATCACTTTAGTTTTTATATGGCATACACTTAAGTAATGAGTGGATCTTCAAGCTTTTATAAATATATATTAATTTCACTTTAAATAAAAAAGCGTTTCGAGGTGTAGGTCCTGTGGGCTACAGCAACACTAAACCCCTGAGCTTGCCTGAGAAGGACTAAATGCACAAACCTGCTATTTTTAAATATCCCATGGAGAGAGACTCTCACTGCAGCCTGTTCTGTTTTGTTCTGGAAATGTCGGTGTACAGCCTCGTTCTGTGGACAATAAACGAGACTTCCATCTGTGTCATCGGCAATAAGTGAGTGACAACAACCCCGCCCACATTTAAGAGTACTGTTTGCTTTGGAAATGCTGGGGTCTAGGTACCATGTCTGAAGGGTTTCTTTTGGTTCCAAGGTACCATACTGAAAGTGTTTGGTACAAACGTGGCTAAAGAGTGGTGGGACGGGAAGTGGATGGGTCCAAGAAAAATCAAACTTTGATTCAGGAGATTAGAGTTTGAGATCGGTTGTGGTGTTTGTGGCATTCGAAGGCAGGTGTTTTAGCAATATCCACAACTTTTTTTCTAGCCATAACCAAGTAGTTGTGTTGCCTAAACCAAACCACCGACCTCTTATTACTGCCGAACCCTCCTGTGTCAAGATGCAACACAAAAGGTTGCCCTCAGCGTCATTTCAGCAACACCCAGGGCTTCTGCCCAAGCAGCAAAATATGACTCATAGGGATGAGATTACGTTGCTTACTTTTACTACTTTAAAGGAATAATTCAGATCTTTTTAAGTGGCGTTGAATGAGGTGCTTATCCATTGTCAGTGTATTAACGTACAGTAGATGTCAGTCGGCACACCCCCAGTTCGGAGAAGCAGGCAGGAGTCCGACACAGAAGCTAAGTGATGTACTGCTGTGGATGGAGTCAGTAAAAAACGTATTCTAGCCACCCCCAAAGAAGTCCCACTTATATTTAAAATATTTCCCGCACTTTACCTTGCCATCAGACAGCAACTCCTGACCGGAAACTGAGGCCAGACTCCATTGAGAGAAACACTAATTTAACATCACTCAACACAGGAGCAGCTGTTCTACTGCTGTCACTGTCAGTGAGATAGTTTGTGTCATCATGTGACTCTGGCATTTAAAGGGGTCAGTTTGGATTGACTGAAGTCACAGAATAATACAGTCAAACCAATCCACCAAGGCAGCAGTAGACCTGCAGCTCCCGTGTTCAGCAAGCCAAAATTACTGCTTTTGTTAATGGAGTCTGGTGGCTTTGACGAGAGCATAGATGAGAAACTGAAGCTGGTAATAACTCCCCATTGGAAACGGCTGACGGCAAGGTAAAGCAGTGAAAATAATAAATATACTGTACACTCAATCTAATATAGATGTTTGTTAGGTTTGCCTTTTTTTAGGTGGCTAAAATACGTACGTAGCAGAAGTCCTGCCTGCTTCTCCAAAATGGGGGCATGCCAACTCATATCAACCATAAGCACTACACTGACTATGGGTATACAACCTTCAGTTAAAAAGATCCAAACTATCCCTTTAAGGCCAAGCATGGTTGTTGCATCTGCATTGACGCAACGTAACGTGACGTAAATTAAATCTGCATCATTGTAATGTGCTAAAAAGCAAACCTCAGGTTGTACTGGACCAGAATTACTCTTTAAATAAATGACATACCCAGGCTACGACCTAAGCTCTTCTGTCTTTGCACAGTTACGATGCAGCAACCAGGTTACGCGGGCACATCGATGAGCTTAGCTTTTAGACCATGAGTCACTATGTCTGATGCCTCGGGACTTGCCGCATATTGATCACAGCTTCTAGTTCAGTGAACAAACACAGACACAAAGCCAGAGCAGGCTATCACATTTCCATATCCACTCTAACATGATGGTGCCTATTGATTGCGCTCATCCCAATGGCTGCTAATAAATACCTTGTTGCTTCAGCTGCTGCAGTTTTTCCCTGAGCTTGCATCTCTCCAATATGGATCCCCAGTGCTGCGTAAATCCCCCATTTGCTCTAAGTGGGACCACCTGCCATTACTTTCTAATAAAGATTAAATATATAATATATAAGATCTTGGATAATGGTGTCGAGGCGAATAGATGGATAATGATAATAGATGGCTTTAAGAATTGCAGAGCCATCAGCCAGGGCAGGGAGGAAATGAATAGCTGCAGTAATTGTGTGTAGTGTGTGTAGTGTGTGTGTGTGTGTTTCCAGCATGCTTGTCTTTCCTGGCAGTATTTGCAGTGTACAACACAGAGACAGCGGGCTGTCTGGCAGGCTTCCATTTGTGTAATTATTTTTTTCTTTTTTTACCTGACAGGTCCTCACTCATTCAGAGTGTTGTGACATTTTGTAGCAGCAGCTTCCAGACAGCAGAGTGACTGACATTATACTGAGCTGCTCACCTCTCCGTCCTCTCCGTTAGCCCTCATGCAGTTCCTTTGCTGAAGCGGCGATGTTGATTAGGCTATTCACCTCAGTCATAATGGCCTTGGCGCCGTTTTATTCATTTTATTGGACCAGAGTTTAACAAAAGGTTCACGTTCAGTGATGATATTGCTTTTTTAGCTGTGCAAGCAGCTGAAATATCTCAGCAAATATTTGATGGATTGGCATGAAATTTTGTACGGACATTTGTAGTTCCTGTATGATAAATCCTCTGGACTTTGGTGATCCTTTGACTTTTCCCCTAGCGCCATGAAGTTGATGTTTGTGTGGGGTTTTTTTTGTACTTTTGCATATGACAGTATAGAGAAGCGAAGTCCCTCCCCCTTCAGTGTCCCTCAACGGTACCTTATTGCGAGAAAAAATATGTACAGTGATCAACAGCGACAATTTTTTTATCTTGTTTAGATCGTGCCATGAATTACACATATGATGTTTGTCGATTTAAAAGCTAATTTTGCAAGTCTGAAAGCTGCAGTTTGTCATAGCACTATATAGTCTTGTCTTGCACAGTATGTGTCACCCACACCAGCTAGCTAGCTGAGTAACTTAGCTATGCTTACACACAAATGTAACGGTACTGTACCTGATGTGTTTTATCCAGTCACTCCTGAGGTGCGTTCTGAATGGCATTCTTTTATTTCTTCTTACTTCAAGTATGTACTGCAGCTGTCCTTAAGAAGTATGTACTGTTGCATGCAGTATGCACACAATCAGGGCATACTACTTTTTTATTACATCAGCCCTGAGCTTTGACCCTCTTGCTTTTATATCTGTTACCTTGGACATAAAGCGTCACTCACAGAGTTCTCCAGAGAAGGAGATCAACCCTGAGAGCTCCGCTGTTGTTACTTAGCAATGTGTGTAGTTCAACTTTAAAGTTATAACTGTACAGATTGTAGACTCTAACATATTATATTTGAGACAATGAAATGACATCTTTAGTTTTCTGTCACTGTTATTTTCATAGTTATGTTCTTTTGTTGTTTGTAATATTTACGATTATTTTGTTGACTTCAACAATTAATGTTCCTATTATCACTGTTCGATTGGTCATCAGTTACTTAAATGTGCTGTCATCTGTCTGCGGCAAAGCTAAGAGGATTGTGGGTCAGAATAGCCAGAGAAGCATGCTGGCTTGCTTACTGCTAAATTGGACCGGATGTAGTAGAACATCCTGGTGTTTTTGGCAAACTGCATTTGACATACTATGTGTTGGGACATACTGAATCTTTTTCTGGTGTACTATATAGTGTGGTTGTGTGGACATTTGAACACAGAGCTGGTCTGTTAATCAGCCATGAAGTATTATTGTAAACCTACAGTGATTGGTGTCTTCTTATGTGAAGTGGCAACGAGACTATTACTAGACTGGCAAAAGATTATCTCATCCCAATTCATATTTTGACGCTGAGGCAGCCTTGACAAAAGGGATCTGTGGTGAGGTTTAAGTAACAGAGCTACTTGGTTACGATGAGGAAAAGATCATGTTTGGCATGAGTCGTGTCAGTCAGTGCACATGACTAACGAGTAACTGACATGACGAAATAACTTTCATCTTTTAGTTTCACACATGACACAAACACTGGTCTCCTGGATAAAAGTCCTGTGCTTGTTGGACCCATCCATCTCCCACACACCCACCTCCAGTGGCCTTCTGCACTCTTTATGCTACATCCATTGCTCGTGTATGTGTATGTGCTTACGTTGGTGTTAGTCGTTAGCCAGGTGCATCTCATACAGACACTTGGTGGTGTATTGTACATCGGTATCTGATGCAGACAGTCACTGTCTAAGCAGCGTTTCTTGATGCCCTTGGAGTGAGAGCAGGCTGATTAGGGAAAAAGGAAGAGGAACTGTATTTTCTCTTTGTATCCACCTACTGGAACGATGCTAGAAAGGATGGAAAGAGGAACTGGGACTGGAAAAAGGAGACTGTGAGGGACAGAGGGATGTCTGATTCATGAAGAAACATAAAAAGATGAAATGGGAAAGGAAAACATTGTGCAAGTGAAGACAAAGCAAGGTCTTTGTCGGAGTCCTGTCTTCCTTCAGAAAACAAGCTGTGAGTTCCGCTGAGCTCACGCATCAAGGGCTCCTGTCCCTCTGGCAATTATCCATGAGCACCGGGGCTGGACACCCATCCCATCCTGTCCCAGAGAGACGCATCGTCTGACATGGTCGGGGTGGAGGGGCAGGTGCTGCGTCCCAGCAGGATGACGGGGGGGAGGGACAATGTATGCAATTCCTGTCTGGCACATAGTCAGGCTCTCACGGGAACAAGGCACAGGAAATGTGTGTGTAGGTGCGTGTGTGTGTGTGTGTGTGTGTGTGTGTGTGTGTGTGTGTGTGTGTGTGTGTGTGTGTGTGTGTGCGTACTATTGGGACTCTGCTGCCCGCCTCTCTGAAAGTGAAAATCTGGTGAGGCAGCAGGCATAGGTGAAAAAAACTGCAATGCTCTTGGATGGGATATAAGGTCAGCAGCACTGTATATGCACACACTCACACACACACACACACACACACACACACACACACACCGTAAATGCCTTTCTGCAGGTCTGTTGTAAAAGTTAAGCGATCCATTATACCTGAGCAACACCTAAGCCTACAGACTCACTTACTGGGCATCACAACACTTAATTAGTATATAATAATATGTGTAACACCAGCAGGTTGAATTCCAGGACGTTACTCAGTTGTGAAGTTCACAAAATCACGGCTGCTGCTGCTGTGTGTATAGTCTCATATTAAAGTTGCAGCTCCACGCTCTGCCAGCCCCGTGTGGTCGTGCGAGTTCCTGAAGTGTTTGAACTTGTTACATTTTACAGGACTCCACTCGACCAGAATGATGCAAGTCAGTGAGCTTTAAGTCTTGTTCCTCTCTGTCAAGCAGAGACAGAGGTGATGGGTCCAGTGTTTTCTTAGATTTTTGGTGTACTATGTGGGGTGGGCGCTGTTCCTGGGTTCAAATCCAGCAGCTGGCCGGGGCGTTTCTGTGTGGAGTTAGCATATTTTCCCATGCCTGTGGGTTTCCTGCGGGGTCTCCTCCCACTGTCCAGAAACATGCAGGTCAGGTGAATTGGAGACTGCAAAGTGTGAATGTGATTGTCTGTGTGATCGTCTGGAGACGTGTCCAGGTTGTGCCCTGCGTGTTGGCGGAGGATACCAGTGCACCAGTAAACATGAGTGTGGATGGTCAGTACAGTTTGCACAGTGTGCACATTCTTGTCGACTGAAACCACATTTAGTACTTTGTTCTTCTCAGTCAGCACAAGTGCACAGATCAAACTTTCCATCTCTGCATTCCCAGTCTGAGCAGATGAGTGGCAGCGTAGCTCAGGCAGATAGAAATGATCCTCTGCGGTGCTGTGGGCTAAATGGAAGCCAAAGCGTAGGTGCAGGGTGGAGGAAGTGTACAGCAGTGGGCGAAAGTAGGTGTAATCGCTGCTAAGTGTGAGAGCAGGAGGAGGCTCTGTTAATGCTCCTGGAGGTGTTGTGGGCCTGATTCAATAAAAACTCTGATGGTTGATGACGGACCTGCTTTATCCCGGAGGGTTTAAAATTCATCCACTGTACTGTGTGCTTAATGGGAGCTTCGCTAGCTGCAGCATGTCAGACCCGCGCAGGCTCTCCATGATTCCAACGGGAGGTTAAATTTATTTTACAAGAATGCAACAAATTTACAGTCATAATCATTTCATCATATGGAAATGATATAACATTCATAAAAATTGCATTACGACTCCCAGCTAACATCTAACTACATCTGAAGAGCATTAGTTGAAATCCAGTCTGCATTGCAGGATTGTCGCCACCAAAGTAGAAATCCGTCGCATTAAATTTGTATTTAATCACCTCAACTTTCATTTACATTAAGTTAGGTTGCATGTTTCATTCATTTTACTTTAATCTATGACCCTGCTTTTGCCTCTGTCACGTCACACTGCACAGTAACAGTGATTTAACCTCATGAAAACGTTTGCCGCTCAAAGCATTCGATGCTTTGTGTGAGAAATGGCCTTAAACTCACAGAGTGGGATGTGTTTATGTCTCTCGTTTGTTTTGGAATAAACTGACAGAAAAAAAGAACTACATTTGGTGGTTAGCAGGAGATTGCAGTCACAAACACTTAACAGCCACCACCTACAGAGTGTTAAGAAATTTCCCAGAAAAGACGCTGAGGACATGTTTCCATTGATGTGATCGCTTCAAAGTGTGTAAAGCACCACAGAAATGAGATATGAGAAAGTGAAGTCATAGATTACTGGTGTTTTCGGTCTCTGTCTCTGCCGGTGTCTGCATGCAGTCTAAGGGCCCTGCCTTGTGTGGTTCGTTCAGTCAAACTCCAGGTCGCTTTGCCCCCTACGTGTGGTTCATTTGGGCAGGTGTGAACACAGCAATCACACTCAGGTGCGCACCAAAACAACCAGACCGAGACCTTCTTGAAGAGGTGGTCTCAGTCTGGTTACAAATGAACTCTGGTGCGGTTGGTTTGTGGTGAGAACGTGTTCCGACCTGGATGTGAACCAACTGCAGTCACATGACACATTGTTTGGGTTAAACATGAGCATGTTACAGTCCTGGAGGATTATTAATGTGCGCCTCCTCCTGTACTGCCTTAATATGCACATTCAGCACATCCAATGCATCAAAACATTGTTTTCTAGTTGGAGCCGCGCCTCGTTTTCAAACTGTATGCTTTGACTCAAATGAACAATGACAGCAATATAGTCCACGATGAGCAGCGCTAAAATCAACCTGCGTAGTTGTCCCTCCATTGTGACATTAGAAAGTGTCACATTTATCTTGACAGTGTACTCTTCTTCGACGTTTGCTTTACTTCCTGGATTTTTCCCACATGGAAATTCTGACCAATCAAGAGCCGCTTTCTCACACAAGGCATTTGATCTGGTCCGCTTGTAAATGCTGCTGTGAGAAGACGAACCAACTCTAGGCAATTATTCAGCATTGTGACAAAATGAGTCCCTGATTCAGACCAAAGGAGACAACTCTAGGTCTGAAAGCACCTTAAGAATCAGGAGAAACCCATTGTATTGTATGTATGGTCAGTGCCAGCCCTAGCACATTTGGTGCCCTAGGCAAACCTCCCCCGTGGCAAGACTCGACTAGAGCACCAAATGCGCAAGTTCCTTGCCATAGGTTACATTTTACAAGGTTACATTGAACACATCATGAGGACGTTATAATTTACCTTCACCCAGTAGAAATTTTTGCTGAAAGGAGCTTGAATGCTTCAAAATGTAAATCATTTCAACCTCCGTCAGCTGTCCGTTGCGGCCACTGGCTGCTTAGAGTTAACGACAACTAGCTCTTCTCCCGCCGATTTCAACACAGATTTGTTGTTGTTTTCATGATCTTTCTCTCCACATATACGATACGATACAGCGTGTTTCGGGGTTTGCGTAATGGCGGATAACTCACCCATCTTCCCCAGAGAGCAGGTAACGTGTAATAAGGCTTATGTCATATTTCAAAATAATAGTAATAGTTGTGGCGCCCCCTGTGGATGACAGCACCCTTAGCATTCGCCTATACTGCCTTTGCCCAGGGCCAGCACTGTGCGTGGTATATTCATTAGGAGAAACATAAAGTCTTTTTCACAACAGTACATTAATATTTAAAAAAAAAATACAATAAAAGTGAAAGAAAATAAAAGAAGCACTGGAGGGTTTGTTCGTGTGCACGTCCACCTGCTGTGCACAGGCCTCAGAAGTTGCACCCTGATAACACTATCATAAGCAAAACAGAGTTTTATCACTTTTAAAAACCCAATTGGAGGCACAATATGTATCCTTAAGCTGAGGTCAGCTTCCCTTTGTTATTCTTCCATGGCTGCTTTATCTAGAGATCATTTTTACATAAAAGGCGGTGCTACGTGTTACTGTATTTCATGCACACACAGTCTCAACAATGAAAGGCTGCCCTATATTCCTCACACATACAACACACACACACACACACACACACACGGACCTGACAGATTACAGTTGGCATCCGTAGCCTAGATATGAAGATAGTCGGTGCTGCAGCTCTTATCCAGAGGAAGTGGAGCTCGGCGGGGAGGCAGCCGGGGGCCAGAATGTAGCCGAGGCTCGGAGAGGAGAGGAAACGGGAGGATGTTATCGGTGTCTCCATCTGTGGAGGGTGGCACAAGACAAGATGAGAGACACACCTTTCATTAACCTTCACCTTCCTCCTCTTGTCCTCGAATGTGTGTGTGTTTGTGTTTATGCGGTCAGATGGCAGATAAAACGCTGCCGGAGCAGTGTGTGGAAAGTTACTCAGAGATGGGTGTAAACCTTGCTCTTAGTCATACAGACATGCACGATTTATCTTTACTGTATCTACATTGATCGTGTTCTGCTCATTTGTTGTATGTTTCAAGCACATAAGCTTCCTCAGCTGTTCCATATGTTCCATCCTCTGTGATTTATTACACACAGCCCACTATGTGTTAATTAATTTTACATTTAAATCCCATCTAATTCCATTACAAAAGCAAAACCAACAATAAAAAAGAAATTAAATGTCCTCATCAAATACACACTTGAAAATCTTTACTGATGTACATTGTATAATTTGTTGAAAACAAAATGAGGTAACAATGGTCAATAGAAACCAAAATCATCAACCCACCCGCTGGATGTGACTCAGTGGTGTGTGCAGCCCCCGCGTACCTGTATACACTCTCAACAACCTCTGGGTGTGCTCTGATGAGTCAGCAGATGGTGTCCTGGGGGGTCTCCTCCCAGACCTGGATCAGGGCATCAGTGAGCTCCTGGACAGTATGTGGGGATACTTGGCGGCATAAGAAGCACCGATACATAACATCCCATAGGTGTTCAGTTGGATTAAAGTCAGGGGAACAAGAGGACCGGTCAATGGTGTCAATGCCTTCACCAGGAGAAACCCAGGGCCCACTGCACCAGCGTAAGGTCTGACAATCGCTCTGTGGATTTCATCCTGGTACCTAACAGCAGTCAGGGTACTGTTGGCTTTGACATGGAGGTCTGTGTGACCCTCCAAGGATCTGCCTCCCCAGACCATCACTGACCCACCGCCAAACCAATCATGTTGGATGATGTCACAGGCAGGATAACGTTCACCACGGCATCTCCAGACTCTTTCACACCTGTCACATGTGCTCAGTGTGAACCTGCTCTCATCTGTGAAGAGAACGGGGCACCAATGGCTGACCTGCCAATTCTGGTGCTGGGCTGTGAGCACAGGTCCCACTAGAGGACATCGAGCCCTCATGCCACCCTCATGGAGTCTGTTTCTGACAGTGCGGTCAGAAACATGCACACCAGCAGCCTGCTGGAGGTCATGTTGTAGGGCTCTGGCAGTGCTCCTCCTGTTCCTCCTCACACAAAGGAGCAGATACTGGTCCTGCTGCTGGGTTGATGTCCTTCTACGGCCCTGTCCAGCTCTCCTCCTGTAACGGCCGGTCTCCTGGTGTCTCCTCCATGTTCTTGAGACTGTGCTGGGAGACACAGCAAACCTCTTGTGACCATGTGCCATCCTGGAGGAGCTGGACTACCTGTGCAACCTGACTGGGCTGCAGGTACCGCCTCATGCAACCACTAATGACAAGGACACTAGCAGAAGACCAAACTAGAGAAGAATCAGTCAGGAAGGATAAGGAGAGAGCAACTGTCTGTGGACACCACATGTAAAACAGTTCCCTTTTGGGGGTCATCTTGCTTTTGCCCAGTTCAACCCAAAATTGTTGCTGCTGCAGCGATCTGATAGTTTGCGTCTGGCGTATTTTCTTTTCTATATTACTTTAGTGATAGATGTTTATCCCTACTAGAGGAGCAGACACACATAAACACACACACAAGCAGACAAATGGAGACAGATGATCAGCTCTTTGTGTGATTAGAAGAGAGCAGAGGAGCAATTGCATTTTAGGGTGCGATCAGACCTAGAGTTCACTTGCTTTGGTTCGAATTTTGGTGCATGTGTCATGTGACTGCAGTTGGTTCAGATCGAGGTCGGAACACGTTCCCACCACAACCAGACCGAGACCAGCTCTTCAAGAGGGTCTCAGTCTGGTGATACAGACACATTTATAATTTCATTTTTCCAAAATGTTGTAATTTTTCTGTGCTTTTGATTCTCCTTAATAATGTAATTTCCTTTAGCAGCGTTCTGCACACACTAGTATTTGTATTATAGAAGGCAAACAGGGAAGCTATATAATCTGTGCTCTATGTCCTCCAGCTGTTTCCTGCTGTAATGTCCACTTCCCCACACGCATCATTAAAGTTTCATCCCATCATATCCGCCTCAGTCAGTGTGACTAATTCAGGCAGTGTTGACCCAGGCAGTAATATTTTTCAGCAACAGTTGACCTTTGTCAGGCTGGAAGTGTTATGATGATGAGACCTGTAGCTTAACGCCGGCTGACAGCCTTGTCATGTAAGATTTGATTGGTCCCAGGGGGTGTGTCAGACACTGACATGAAAAAGAGAAAAAAAGAAATTGGGTTGTTAACATTCATGAGAAATGATCACGATGTCAAAGGCAGAGCATCAACTTGTCATCTCTGCAGACAGCCCCGATCTATTTGACTGTCCGTCTCTCTTCCCCTCAGCCCTGTGATGTGTGGACCCATCTCGTCTGCTCCTCCTTTCTTTCCTTCTTTCTTTCCTTCCTTTACTCCCTCCTCCTTTCTGCTTTTCTTCTTTTCCTTCCTTCCTTGCTTTCCCCTTACTCTCTCTCTCCCTTCTTCCCCTTACTTCCTTCCTCCTTTCAGTTGTTCCCTACATTTTCCTCCTCTTCCTTCCTTCCTTTCTTGCCTCCCTGCCTCCGTCCTTTCCTCCTCCCCCTCCCACCCCCCTCACGCCCGAACACCCTCCCTACTATCCTTCTTTTACTTGCTCCCTCCTTTTCTCTTCCTTCCCAACCTGTTCCTTTTCTTCCTTTCTTCCTTCCTTTTCACCTTCCCTCCCTGTCCTTAATTTTCCTTTGCCTCTCCTTCCTCTCTTTCTTCCTTCCTGCCTCCCTCCCTTTCTCCACTCCCTCACCCCCCCTTACTTGCTCCCTCATTTTTTCCTTCCTTCCTTTCCTGTTCCTTTTCTTCCATCCTTTCTTTCCCCTGGCCTCCCTCCGTTCCTCCTCCCCCTCCCTTCCCCCTCAGCACCCTAACACCCTTCCTACAATCCTTCTTTTTCTTTCCCTCATTATCCTTTGCCTCTCCTTCTTCCCTTTCTTTCCTTCCTGCCTCCCTCCCTTCCTCCACTCACTCACTTCCCCTCTCATGCCCTAACACCCTTCTTACCTTCTTTCTTTTATTTGCGCCCTCCATTTTTCCTTTCTTCCCTCCCTGTTCCCTTTCTTCCATTCTTCCTTCCTTCTCACCTTCCCGCCCTTTTCCTTTGCCCTTCCTTCCTCTCTTTCTTTCCTCCCTGCCTCCCTCCCTTTTTCCACTCCCTCACCCCCATCTCTTTTTCCTTCCTTTCCTTCTGTTCCTTTTCTTCCTTCCTTTTCACCTTCCTTCCATTTCCCTCTGTCCTTTCTTTCCTCCCTTCACTCACTCACTTCCCTACACATGCTCCCTCCCTTCTCCTTCCTTCCTTTCCTATTAAGTTTTCCTTTCTTCATTCCTTTTCTCCCTCCATCCCTTGTCCTCTCCTTTCCTTTGCCTTTCCTCTCTTCCTTTCTTTCCTCCCTGCCTGCCTCCTTTTATCACTCAATCACTTTTCCTTTATACCCTAACACCATTTTTTCTTTTACTTGCTCCCTCTCTTTTCCTTCCTTGTTTTCCCATTCATTTTCTTTTATTCTTCCCTTATTTTCTCCCGTCCTCTCTTTCCTTTTTTCCTTTCCTCCCTGCCTACCTCCCTTCCTCTACTCACACACTTCACCCTTCATGCCCTAACACCCTTCCTTTTTTCACTTGCTCCCTCCATTTACCTTCCTTGTCTTTGCCTTTCCTTCCTTTCTTTCTTTCCTCCCTGCCTCCCTTTCTTCACTCCATCACTTCCCATTCATACCCTAACACCCTTCCTTTTTTACTTGCTTCTCTTTACCTTCCTTCCTTTCCTTTCCCTTTCTTCCCTCCCCTTTCCTTTCTTTTCATTTGCCTTTCTTTCCTCCCTGCTCCCCCTTTCTTCTTCCACTCCCTCATTTCCCCCTTCATTCACTAACAACCTTCCTACCTTCCTTCTTTCACTTGCTCCCTCCCTTTTCCTTCCTTTCTTTCCCATTCCCATTCCTTTCTTCCTTTCCTCCCTTGTCCTTTCTTTTCCTTTGCCTAACATTCCTTCCTTTCCTCCCTCACTTCCTCCTTCGTGCCCTAATACCCTTCCTACCTTCCTTTTTTCACTTGCTCTCTCCTTTTCCTTCCTTCCCATCCCTCCTTGCTTCCATTGAATGCTCCACTTTTAACATTTCAGTCTTCCTACCTTTAAAACTGTCCAATCCAGGATCGACCTGAGCGTCATCATCATCATCGTCCTCCCCTGATGACTTTTCGCCGTCAGTTTGCGATGGGATCTGAATCGGCCCACGATACACGTATGAGCATTATAAGTAGGCGAAGCTGAAAGAGGGATGCAGACTTACCGCAGATATGAATAACTACACCCACAAGAGACGTTTAGCATCACGACGCAGATCTCTAGGCCTGACGTTAAATGCTAAGTGTTAGCGTATCCCTGCTAATCAGCCACCTGTCCATCCAGAACCCTCCGCTAAGCGGGCGGCCCAGAGCACCTGAGCTGCTGGTCGATCCCCTCCCAGCCCGAAGCTCCACTGTTGTGACTGCGGGAAACATGTGACTGTAAGCTTTAATGGGCAGTCTAAATCACAGGCCTGTCACTTTGTGCCTTCATTCAGATTAATGTGCACGCCGAGCGGCCAGGCATTAAGCCCCACAGGCCCTCTCAATGACACACCTCAGTGCTCTGTGGCTCTCTGCTGCGCACCTGCCGCACACAAATACACACTGCAAACCCACACTGAGGCTCGTCATGCTCTCGCTAAGAGGCACTCAAAACACAAACACACACACACACACACACATCTTCACCAGGAAAAAGCCAATAAACCTGCACTGTGAAACTTTGGGAAGAGATGAAATGGAAAGAGTGAAACAATGGGAATGTGAGGGAATCAAACGCATCTCAACTGTGGAGTTCTCCAATAAAAACACAACAATGACCTCGCTTACCTCAACTCACCCTCTGTCAGCGGCTGAAACACACTGCACGTGTTCCCATTCAACCATCTAGGAAATCTGAAGTTAATTTTTGACGTGACACAAAAAATCTGATGTGAATTTGGGGTGATTCGGTGCCAGATAAAAGTGGAAGAAGTGGCCTAGGAATACAGAGGAGAAATGCATCCACTAATTAGCTTCGTATACCATGGATGGAAGCATGAAAGTGGAACTCATCCTAAGACATGTCTCCTCTGTTTAGCCCTGAAACTTAAAATGCCTTTTTGAAACCAAGGTTCTGACACCCAGAGTATCAGCAGTCGCAGTCATTGCCCCAAAATGCGCCTCACCCAAGAGAATCAGATGTTAAGCATTATTTCTTGGGTTCGACGATGAATTAGTGGCTCTTTTTATTTTCCTGGGACAAGTTCTGTAGTGCCACCAGATGTTGCTGTCTTTAAAATGCTCATAAGTCACACTGGTGTCTACTCGTGCTGGCTTTCTTGGAGCTCGGGGTAATTCTCAACAGCATCTGACTAATTGTAATGAAAATGGTTTCATCATCTGTAGGAGAGGAGACGAGAGGCGAGATACGAAAGGACGCTCTGCCCCCATTTGGTAGCAGACAGAAATGCAGCGCTCAGCACTGAGGGATGAGACCTCATATAGCACCAACACTCAGCCCTTTTCAACTTTTCAGACATTTCCTTTGAAGATAAATTTAGTACCGTTCCCAAGCTACACTCAACGCTGCCCATGTGCAAAGTGTTTGATCCCCAGAGTCGAATTATAGACCAATGTCATGATTATAAATGTAAGGTACATTATTTCTCAAAGGCTGTGAAGTAAGCTAAATGTATAATGTGCCATATTATCCAGAAATATATGTGCATTTCCTGACAAATATGAAGGCCTAAACCACCGCATTACACCCAATACTTTTGGTGCAGAGTGATTTTTAGCTGAGGTTTTATGCAGTAAATAGCAAAATATGATGCAAGAGAGAAGAACTTGATATTTAACATGAGCAGTGAGGGCCACCGTGGCTGATAAGATTAACAGTTCTACCTATGAAAGTCAAACTTTCTCAACAGAAAAGCAAAAATACCACAAAATACCAGAATGCTCAGCAACAACATTGCCAAAACACCCCCTACAAGGATTTCAGGGATTATTACTTTAATCCTTGTGGACCTGCTTTGAGGTTTACGATTTAATACTTGTCCAGCACCAGTGAGAAAGAGAAAAAATAATGTTCAACTCATAACAATTTAACAACTTACAGCTGCATCCTGGATCCAAATTTATTCCAGCACCCAGAAAAGCAAACACATAGACAAAGCTGTGAAGTTTCACAAACTTACAGTAGTATCACAAAGCTGGTGGCCCCATAAAGCGATAACCGCAGTTGCCTACAGGGCCCCTGGTCTAGGAGAGATTTATTTTTTTAATGAAAAAGGAGCAATAGCAAAATAAAAACTGGACTTCCCAAACATAAAAATGAGCATAGCGTTAGTTCAGGCAGGACACGATGTCAAGCTCAGCTCACATCCCAGCTACATCAGCTGATCTCAAACAGCCAATCAACTGATGGAGCAGCTGATAGATCACATGATTCCTTTATATGCAACCAATTGGCAAATCTCATCCAGGGCGCCCTATTTAAACTGCTCTGACCTGCCTACTGTTGCTGCTTCCTCTGCAAGCTGCTTTGCAACCTGCCTCCACCCCAGCTCCTCCTTTTCATGTTGTGTCTGACTTATCAATGTCATTTCTGTTTGTCGCATTAGCGCATTAGCTTACATTAGCTTCAGTAGCAAAACAACCCTGAGGAAACCGTTCAAGTGTCATACTCCTTTGTAAGATTGGCTTCCTGTGACATCATCCATCCACTGAGTGAAAGCATACAGGTCGGCCAGTCTGGTCCCGCTGGTGTTTACCTATTCAAGTAACACTCGCAGTCCTGGGATTAATCCTGGCTTCATATGAGTAGAGGAAATCTCTGTGTGTTTAGTATAAGACAGTTGTTTTGTCAGTGAACCTTGTGAGTTGTGATGGAGCAAAATTATGTAACATTACCTTTGTTAAATGTTGCTGTTGTCCCTGACTTCAGGAGTAGAGGAAAAGTCGGCTAGCCATTAGGCTAATTTATACAATGTAAAATGCCATAGGCTTGTGCTAATAACATTAGCATGTTGTATTTGTGGGGAAAATGTGTCCAGATAAAGACAAGTGTTTGTCTGTGAATGCTGCAAGTTATAGTGAAGCTGATTTGTGAGCTTGTAGTTGAAATTGTCTCTATGAAGCCATGTTTAATGTGTGTTTAATGTGTGTTTAATGTGTGTTTTGAATCAACCTAACTTTACAGCCTGTCACAGAAACCCCACTGCTGACTAGTGTTTTGGAGGTGTAACTGCAGACAGACCGCCACACAAGTATAAATGCTCACAACGCTTTAGGCCCTGTGTGTTGGCTACGGCGTAGGGTCTGCATAGAGCTGACGCACAAGTATAAATCCGCCTTCACACTGAATGTACCACCCATGACACAAGCCAAACCAATTTTCTCACAATGTTTTAGCATCTTTCAGCTCATTGGTTTGGATTTTCTACCTGCAACTTGTTGTTTGGGTTTTCCACTCTCACTGCCCTCATCAGGCAGCTGTTAAAACCTCAGATAAACCCACTGCACATTACCTGTCCAACACCTGAGATTAAGAAACCTGAGATTTTCAGGGCCTTAGATGTCGCCCGCATCCCAAAACATTTAGAGCTGAAATTAGACAGTATACAGTCACACAGTGCTTTCTGTGGTCATGTGAGGCCACACATACTCAATCACAAGCTGTTTAATCCTTTAATTAAAAAAAAATAATTTGTTTAATCCAGTAAAACCAAAGCTGAATGTTTCAGTCTAGCTGCAGCCAAAATAAACACACACTCAGGCTTACAAGGCAAAGCTTCCTGTCCTTAAATGTTCTAGACCTTTTTCATACATGAGCGTGTTGTTTAGGTCGACGTCATGTACCACTAAACAAAAACAAAAATAGCCTTGAATATTTCAAACAACCAAAAACCCACTGTGATAGATGTTCTCTTTCAGTAAATGGAAATAGTCCTCCAAACTGCCTTTCTTTTTCCAGGAACAAATCACTGCCACTCTCCCTCCCACTTCTCTGCACTGAAGGGAGACCTCTCACATGGTAACTGAACAGTGCTTGATTTTTATGGCATTGTTAAAGAAGTAATCACTGTGGCATTTGCCACTCTATGAATTGGCCTTCCTTGGTTCGGCCTTCTTATAATTTCCAGACCCCTGGTGGAGAGCAGCTCTGTATTACACCAATTAGAGCGTGAGTCATATGTCACCGGCCGCCAGAGATTTCAGCCTCCTCCACTTCGGGCTATAAATTTACCTCCAGCCGTTACACTGTCAAGGTCTATTGTCATTCTGCCGCTGACTGACAGCTGAAACTGATATGTTGCCTACACGCTGGTGTCAGGGCGGCGTGGCGGAGTGCGTGTGAGGAGGTGAGAGGTCAGGGTTTTATCGGCATTATATTGCAATTGCTGTCATTCATCTCCGTCAGTCACTCTTCTGTTTTGCATGAGTCATGTAGCGTCTCAGGATGATGTGCTGAAAGTTCTACAACAAAACAAGTACAGTGAAGGTTTTCTTCACTTTTCCCTGAGTGCACCGTCAGTAAAACAACAAACCAGACAGATTATTTGCTCCTTTTAATGTGAACAGAGCTCTTCCACAGCAATGTCAGGCTCTAGACCCAAACCCCTGGGGCTTAATTAGATTAATGGAAGAGATGGAGAGGATCTAATGACCTATCTCGCTGCATCACTGGACAAAGGAAAGATGGAGGGGCATGAAAAAGTGCATCGCCACTCGCCTGCTTCCTCCTCCACTCGTCCTCCCCTCTCTTCTGCCAGACAAGTCAATGGTCCTTGAGAAACGCTCGGAGATACATTACACGAAACCCACGGCTGAGTCAAGCCCCGTCTGCGTCACCGTGGCATTTCGTTGGTCGTTCCCCAGTGTGACAAGAGGAATGGAACAGCAGAATATGGGCTGAGTGGGTGGGCGATAGTGATGTAATTTTATTCTTAACGACAAGCGAGCGTATGAGTGTCTCTCTCAGATAAGGGCTGAATGAAAACAGCAAAATATGCACAGATAATGAAAATGACAATGGTGAGAGATTTATGGGCGGAAATAGCCACGCTCACAGTCCCCCCCTACGTGTATCATGCTGATTATTAAATCAGCTTAATGTATCCATGATGTGGTGTCCGTTCACTGTGTCACTGGGCAGTGTGTAGCAGAGTGTTGGTCGGCACTGGTAGACGGCTACAACGACAAAGCATGATTACAGCCTCTCAGATTGTGCTCAGCACAGAGCCTGGAGAGACTTTATTCTTTACCACTGGTGTTTTGATGAGTGGGTCCTTATTTGGTTTTCTTCTTGTGCTGCCCACAGCGTGCGCACAAACAACACAGTGCGACACAGGAGGTTAAAACTCACCAAAACTCACTTACACTTCTACGTCAAATTGACAATTTACCTCTGAGCCATAGCCTGACATGCACCTCCCCAGATATGTAACTACACATTGCGGGGAAGCAGACCTCCCGTCATTTTCTGTAAGCTGAAACCATTTCCCTCAGTGGAAACAAAGCTTTTATTTACTTTAATTTCACAGACAAGAAACAATAAATTGTGAAGACAATAAAGCCTCCACAAAAATAGCATTTTAAGTTTTGTGTGTGATTTATCCTGGCTTCATATGAGCAGAGGAAATATGCACATGTCGCTAGGCTAATTTATACAATGTAAAATGCCATAGGCTTGTGCTAATAACATTAGCATGTTGTATTTGTTTGGAAAATGTGTTTAGTATAAGACAGTTGTTTTGTCAGTGAACCTTGTGAGTTGTAATGGAGCCGAATTTTGTAACCTTACCTTTGTTAAATGTTGCTGTTGTCCCTGGCTTCATATAATTTGAGGAAAAGTCTGCTAGCCACAAGGCTAATTTATACAATGTAAAATGCCATAGGCTTGTGCTAATAACGTTAGCATATTATAGTGTTTGGAAAACATGTATAAGTACGAGACAGTTGTTTTGTCAGTGAACCTTGTGAGCTGTAATGGAGCCGTATTTTGTAACGTTACCTTTGTTAAATGTTGCTGTTGTCCCTGGCTTCATATGAGTTAAGGAAAAGTCCGCTAGCCACTGGGCAAATTTATACAATGTAAAATGTCATGGGCTTGTGCTAAAAACATTAGCATGTTGTATTTGTTTGGAAAACGTGTTTAGTATAAGAAAGTTGTTTTGTCTGTGAATGCTGTGAGTTGTAATGGAGCTTAATTTTGTAACATTACCTTTGTTAAATGTTGCTGTTGTCCCTGACTTCATATGAGTAGAGGAAATGTCCACTAGCCACTAGGCTAATTTATACAATGTAAAATGCCATAGGCTTGTGCTAAAAACATTAGCATGTTTTATATGTCTGGGAAAATGTGATTTGTGTTTGAAATTGTCACTATTAAGCCATGTTTAATATGTGTTTAATGTGTGTTTTGAATCAACTAAACTTTACAGCACTTCAGAAAAAAATCCTGACGCCAGTGCCGGGCTGATGCTATGATTGGTCAACCTGCGTCTGGAGGCAGGACTTAGTGAAGGCTCAATAGGTTGATACTCAGACTGATTACAAACAGAGACCAGAACACTTCTGATACTCAAATCTGGTGCTGTTTTCTACAGATCACATGCTCATCACACTCTTGGCCGTAGGTGTGAATGTGCCACACTTGTCACAGCTAATGGGAGCTTATAGTGAGGTAGCATACAGTGCATTAAATGCTGCAGTGCATTCAACAAGATGTTAGCTGAGGCAGAATGAGTAGCAACATTTCATTTACTATAAGTGCAGGGGTAAAAGCAGTCTGTATAGGCGGCCCTTGAGTGTCTCAGCCCTGCTTTAGTGGTCACCTGTAAGCCTATTGGGATCTTATATGAGATGGTGATGGGCTTAGATGTCACTGGTGGTGGGGGGGGCTGTTCTCTGTGCAAGAGTATTAGTGGTGCTAAAAGCAGTAATACCATCGGAGCCAAGTTGGTTATGAGGGCGTGTTGCTGTGAAAGAAGAGGAGAAGAAAAGGTAGACGGATCGAAAAGAGAGGGTTAATCCAGGAGGGGGATTTTTTAGCTCCTTAGGAAGCCTGACGATCCCTACATAGTTCCCTGCAGACAGAAGCAGATGCACCTTTAGGTTTTTAGACATGTTTGGCAAGTTGAAGGGCCTCCTCAGTGGCCCACAGTTGCCAGCGGCTTCGGCGACCCCTGACCCACCTCCACCTCCAGCTCCAGCTCCAGCTCCAGCTCCAGTCAAGGTAAGACCTGTTTGAAAGTAGAATTTATTCAGTTAAGTAAATACAAATGTTCTTTATAAACTGTAAGGTATTTCTATTCATATCTAGTGTCTCAAAGAGTATTGGATTCTGCTGTGATGCTCTTGCAGACGTTCAGTAGCTTTCATACTGCTCAGTTTGTGCCAGTAACAGCAGTAGCAGCCAAGACTGAAATCGAGCATGACCGCAAAAAAAATGAAGTATTTTATCCAGCCTGTAATGCAGCAAGTTTGGTTACATTTTTTCCCCTAAGATCACAGCAGTGGCTTCTTATCTGCTCCTCCATCCATTCAGCT
Organism: Cephalopholis sonnerati; assembly: GCA_019142605.1. Classification (NCBI taxonomy): domain Eukaryota; kingdom Metazoa; phylum Chordata; class Actinopteri; order Perciformes; family Serranidae; genus Cephalopholis; species Cephalopholis sonnerati. The sequence goes on from JAGQAX010000021.1 coordinate 28,209,226, forward strand.
GCTCAGTACTCGCGCCAACAAAGAATCAAATAAAATTGTTTCATTACACCGACCTCATTGAAATCGCTCATTACCCAACGGGCACTTTTAAATTCATTTCATCTCAAACACAGCTTGTTTTTAAAAGAGTCCATCAGGCAAGGGAGTCATTTGTCAAATGCTAAATTCACTTTTCCTTAAAAAGGCTCTCTAAATTAAAATGTCTCTCTAATGACCGCGGTTTGACTAATGAGGCCGAGCATCTGACTTTGTGGAAAATGTTGATTTGTCTTGTAGGAGGAGAAGCCAGCAGCCGATAAGGAGAATGAGGACAAGAAAGTGGACAAACCGCAGGGTGAGTCGGAGGCTGAAACGGCATATTTAGAAACTGAGATATTGCACGTCCCTTTTGCTTTCTTTGTGATGTTTCAAATTGACTTTATTAGCTTTTACATCTCCTGCACCAAAGCCTGTGGTTAAACTGTGTCTAACACAGAGTCCAGGAATACGCTGTCACTCCTTGTACTCACATGCAGGCTCACCAGTGTATGCAGCTGTGCTCAAAGCATTTTAAATGCTTATTACTGTCACTTTTCAAAACAAAAGTTTGAAGTATCGAGGAGCTGTAATCAGCTTCGTGTGCCCTTGTAAGGCTGAGATATTGATCAAGAAGAAAATCAGATCATTAAGACACCAGAGAGGCTCAGGAATAACACACACTGACTGGTGACAGCTTATCAATGTGAAAAGTTCACGTTGTTCGACGTCTCTTGAGCTCATTGTCTGTCCAAACGTGACTCTGCCTGCTCTCTGAGGTCTATAACATCAATTGAATTTCAGCGACTTGTTGATTGTGTTGCTCACAGCTTGGACACCTGCCTCGGGGCGATGCTGGCGTCAAGCACAATGGGTGGGTCATCCATCTCGGGCCTGTCACCCAATACAGCTAATTATTCTCTTACTTAATGTGTCTGAGATCCTGAGAGCACCGTGCACCAAAAACAGATCTGTGTGTATGGACATAATAATCCCTCACATACTTAGCCTACAATTTTTATAATAATTCCCTCTAAAATAATTGATACTGGACTGAGATTCTTTACAGCCACGTGAGCCAAATAGTGTCAAAAAGTTTATGTTTTAGAAACTAGAAATAAAGGTGTGCTATGTAGGTATTGTCAGCTACTGTTAGTAAACACTTTCGCCAGTGAAAGTGAAAGTGAAGACCAACCACTTGGCTTTTGGCCTCACTATATTTGACTTTTTTTTTTTTTTTTTTTTGGTGCTGTGTCCATGATTTTCGTAGCCTCCTCTTGGATGTGAGCTGCTCATGCTATGCTGTGGCACCTTTTTTATCAGTCAATTCAATCAATTCAATCAATTTTATTTATAGAGCCCAATATCACAAATCACAATTTGCCTCAGGGGGCTTTACAGCATACAATATCCCTCTGTCCTTAGGACCCTCACAGCGTTTTAAAGTCTCTACCTAACAGTGGGAGTAAATACAAATTTTGTCTCCTGAATAGTTCTGTTGCAACCTTCATTTAGCTTATTTTGATTTTTTATAATATTTTTTTTTATTTGTATTTATTCTATTTTATTTTATTTTATTTTATTAATTTATTATTTACTTTTGTTTTTTAATTTTTTGTTTTTATTTGTTTTTAAATTGATTTAATTTAATTTATTTTATTTTGTCTATTTAATTAATTTGTTATTTTGTCTATTTAATTTTCTTCATATATACATATTTTTTTTTACATATAATACATATGTGTATATGTATTTATATTTACACTTTGGTAAATTATCCTTGACCTGAAAGTGGATTATTATTATTATTATTATTATTATTATTATTATTGTTTTATCTTTATGAATAATTTGTTCTTCAATATACTTATCTGTTATTATCTGTACAAGTAACTATGTGTCATGGCGTGAGTTGCTGTAGGCTCTTTTTTTCTCTATTTTTCTCAAGGAAACAATAAAAAGTATGATTGAAAAAATAATAAATAAATTAATAAAGTCCCTACCTAACGTGCGGCAGGGTCTCTGCAGATATATCCACTTTCCCACACCTCTAGTGTTTCATAAATGATGATTGAGTGGAATTACTTTTGTACAAGTCTATACTTTATTTTTAGGAAAATTCTGCATAGTATACGTTTATCACTAAGACACTGCCAGAAGCTTCAACTAACACATTTTAAAAGCAATGATGGAAATAACGACAGTATTTGTGTAGCACTTTTAAAAACCAAAGTTACACAGGGAAACAAATGAGTAAATGAAATTCAAAATGCAAAAGAAAAAAAAAGCAAGGGTTTAAAAATATGCATTAAAGAAATCAGATCTGGAAGAGATGAAATGTAACTATGATTGCTCCCCTTTCTCAGAATCTGCGCCGGCCCCGGCCCCGGCCCCGGCCCCGGCCCCGGCCCCGGCTCCAGCTCCAGCTCCAGCTCCAGCAGCAGCCCCACCCTCTGCTCCAGCACCAGCCCCTCCAGCAGCTCCAGCTAACCCTGATCAAGCCAAACCTGAGGGGTAAGACCCCTTGGTTGTTTTGTTAGCAACGATCAAACCATCATCATCACTACGTGTTTCTCCACCTGGTTTGATCACAGACATGTAACTACAGGGAGACATTAGATATATGCAGCATGGGCAATTAAAGAGAGTAGATGTTGTGTATTTATCCCTCAAGCCTCCAACCTCCACTTTAGCTTACCAAAACACACGCCTGCCAAGACACTGACACCACAAACCAGTATCAGATTAATCACCCAGTGGACACTAATTAATCAGATTCCCTGGCGAGATGACAGAGCAGGACAGAGAGAGCCCTCAGAGATGAGCGCAGCATGTGAGATCTTTATCCCCTGCTGCAACATGCATATGAGGAGCGGGATGACCTGAAAGTGGATTAAAAGCTTTTCAGCTTTTAAGGTTTAAGAAGCTCACCGGAGCTGCTTCTGGAGCAGCAACAAAAACCATGAAGGCAACAGATTCGGCTGATCCTCGCAGTTGTAAACACACGTTACTCTTCCAAATGAGGAGACGTGTTGTGCGTGTTTCATCAGGGGGTCGTGGAGGAGAGGGAGAGGCTCTGTGTGGAGCGCAGTCAGAGGCGTTAGCCATCATCGTGAGTGACGTGTGGAATAAATAGCTCTCAGGTGTCAGGAGTTCAAAGGTGACTCTTATAGACTGTACTCTGCAGCAGGGTGGACTGATATAGGCGTGCTATAAAGGGATCTTGAGCACCTCTGCAAAGTGCAACACAATATACTCTGGTGCAAAGGATGTTTAAAGCAAATTTATAGTGCTGAGCATCAGTAATTAAAACATCGATCCGTATCGTCATGTTTAGGTTACACCTTTATTTTAAATTTCTGTGTCATCGTCAACAAGCAGCCAACAGAAAGACAATGAAGTTAACATTATTGAATCAGGAGTAAATCAGCAGGGTGGAAATATTTGTGATTATAAAGAAAACACAGGTCAACAGACACACACATGCTGTATATAAACAGTGCTGTCATGATGTGTAGGTGTCGTCTTTTCTTCTATGATTTTGTACCTTAACCTTACATGGAGCACTCGACTTTTCTTCACATCAGCACAGTGCACACACAGCATCATTTTAAAGACCACATCCTGCACTGTGTCAGTGGAAAAGAAGTGCCTCTATTGAGCCTGTAATTTATATTTTATTGTCTTTGATTTGATGGAAGTGCTTAAGTTAAACATGTTTTTAAATATTGCCAAGCTGCAGGCAATTAGGTGCTGATTTATTTCAAATAAAGTGACATAAATACGTCCAGCTGCTCCTGTCAGCTGTATGTACTGCTGAATTTTGTCCACTAGGAGGCGACACATGAGCACAGATGTCCCCATCCTCTGTCTGTGCTGCTGAAGCTGAAGCTATGTCATAGTCAGCTGAGCGTTCCCACTTCAAATGTAATTTCACAGAAGGAATGTCTTTATTTGACATCACAAATCACGATTGCTATGCTGAGCCATGTGTGACACACAGTCCCTGTAGACTGTAGATATGAGAGATTGACACTGCAGCTGCAGTTCTTTTAAAAAATGTATAATGTCTGTGTGTATAAAGTATTTATTTTCAGAATTTTTTTTAATTTACATTAATTTGCATTTTTAAAACTAATCTTAAAACCCATTTTTATTCCTTGGCTTTCGACCCAGCATGAGACTTTGCTCCTGTTTTATTATTTTTATTGTTTTTCACTGTTTTTCTGGTTTATTTTATGTCTTATGATTTTTAATGTACAGCACTTTGTTTTCAGCTGTGGTTGTTTTTAAAGTGCTTTATAAATAAAGTTGAGTTGAGTTAAATTTAAACCTGCAATAACTAATTTCTTAGTCCCTTGCATGCAGCAGAAAAAAGCTGTGAACACAACAGTCAAGTCAACTTTATTATCCAGCACATTTCATACAACAAGTGTAAACTCAATGCGCTTAAAGATAATAAAGTATTACAGGTATAAAAGCGAGCAGGACATGATAAAAAAAAAAGTAAAATAAGACGGTATTATTATTACCATTATTCTTAAAAAGGGGATATAATAACAATTATAATACAAATTCCTAAAAAAAAAAAAATACACTTAAAAACTTGCGAAAAAAAGATGCGTTTTTAGTTTGATTGACGTCTCACAGCAAGAGGTGTGTGGACGTTGCATGTTCTCCCCGTATCAGTGTGGGTTTTCTCCAGGTACTCCAGCTTCCTCCCACAGTCCAAAGACATGCAGGTTAACTGGTGACTCTAAATTGTCCGTAGGTGTGAATGTGAGTGTGAATGGTTGTCTGTCTCTATGTGTCAGCCCTGTGATAGTCTGGTGACCTGTCCAGGGTGAACCCTGCCTCTCACCCAGTGTCAGCTGGGATAGGCTCCAGCGCCCCCGCGACCCCTAACAGAATAAGCAGCCATGGAAAATGAATGCAATGAATTGTGTGGCTAATTTTGCTGATGTATTTTCTAATTTCAGACAAGAGGAGGCCCCTCCTCCTCCTCCTCCACCCATCGTCATCAACAAGTACTCTGACGAGCAGCTCAGAGCCATAGTCCAACGGATGAGGGAGAGACTGGAGCTCTACAAGGACAAAGTGATTGATCCCCATGCTTCATCCCCAGAGATCACCCCTCCTGTCAGTGAGTACAAACACAGAATTATTGGAGCTTCACTTCAGCTGTGTTAGTTGACTCCTGTGACTCCTGAGTACAGTTATCATTGTGCTTTATAGGTCACAAATATTTGAATTGCATCACACATCTCAGAGTCTTAATATTGTTCTTGCAGCTCCCCTGCTGCGCAAAGACCACTACACACAAGTCATAGAGGAGAGGAAAAGGCAAGCAGAGGAGGAGCGGATAAAAAAGGAGGAAGCTGAGAAGAAGAAGAAAGAGGAGCAGGAGAAGAAGAAGAAGGAGGCCGAGCAGAAGAAGAAAGAGGAGGAGGAGAAAAAGAAATTAGAGGCTAAAGACAAGAAGGAGGAGAAGGACATCAAGACCAAGTTCCTAGAAGCCTCCTGGCACACGGTGGACGTTGTGCTGAAGCCAGTGGAGGACATGATGGACCCAGTGCTGGGAAACACCATGGACCCCTTCACAGACCGTCGCTACATCGCCTGGCTGAGCTTGGTGACTCTGGCTTTCAACTACAACACCTGGTTCGTTACGGCCCGTCTGTGTTTCCCATACCACACTGAGGACGCCATCCCTTATTGGTTCGCCGTGGATGTGCTGGCTGACCTCATCTACCTCACAGACTCTGTCATCTTCCAGTCACGCAAACAGTTCGTCAAAGGAGGAGACATCATAGTAAGTCTGATGTAAGCCTCACAGATGGAGCCTGATGCTGAGAGTGATTATACCAGTTCATGTTTTATTTTCTTTCTTATAGAAAGACAGAGTGGTGACGAAGAAGGCCTACAGAGAGTCGGACAGATTCACGGTACTGAAATTTTCTTTGAACTATAAGGGCTGCACAATATATCGAACATTTACCTTCATCGCAATATCAACACACATGATAAAGGCATCGCAAAAGACTGCTTGAACTGTGGTAATTAGGATGTTGAATGCATTCACACGCTACATGTCTATATTTTTGGCCAATCAGATGGAACCCTTCTTCCCTAGATACAATACGGCACGATGCAATGCGATACGATACAATACGATACGATATATAATATGATATATGATACGATACAATGTATTTTATTGTCCCAATGGGGAAATTCGTCTATCAAATATCAAATATGTCGCACAAGACCAGTTTTGTTGTTGATGTTTTGTGATGTGTTCGTAGACTCAATAAGGGTGCCTTTACACCTCCATTTGCACGGTTAGTACAGTTCATTTGGGCAGATATATAACCATAATTAGGACCATATAACATAAAGTGCAAGGCTTTTTTTTTGTCAAAAAAACACAAATTTGATTGGGGACCCACTCAAATGACCACCTGTGGGTCCAGGGGACTCACAGCATTGAAAACCTGACAACATTACTACGTTTCTTTTTTTTATTCAGTGTGCATTTTGATTGTCTGGGAGCAGAAAGACATCAAAGACATCGTAAATTCAACAACGTTATCACATTTCGCATCTTTTCCTGAGATTGTGCAGCCCTACTTTGAGCCTACAACATTAGAACAAACTCATGTTGGTGACCTCACACATTTGCCTCTCCTGAACAGATGGACATGGTTTCCCTCATCCCATTCGACCTGCTGTATTTCCAGTTTGGATTCAAATCCATTTTCAGAGCCAATCGCCTCCTGAAGGTGAATTTACTCCTGTGTTATCTCTGTGTGGAAAGACAAGTCAGGTGTGACTTTGTTTTCTTCCTGTGGTGACTTTGGCTGACATTTTTATGCTCGTTCTCAAGGCAGATACGTTTTTTGAGTTCAGCGATCGTCTAGAGAGCATCATGGCCAAGGCGTACATCTGGAGGTCAGTCGCATTAAATGATAATGATGCCATCTTTGTTGTTTGCCAGATTGTGTTGAAACTCCTCTCTAACTACATGAAGAGGTGAAAAAAGAAACAATGAAAGAAGATATTAAAGTCTTTATTTTTCCGCTAGAGTCATTCGGACCATCGGCTATCTTCTCTTCATGCTCCATATCAACGCCTGCTTCTATTACGTGGCTTCAGACTACCAGGGCATCGGGAAAACTAAATGGGTCTACTCCGGTCTGGGCAGCCCGTACGTAAAGAACCTTTATGTTCTTGCTTGTGTTTGAGTGAATCACATTCTTGTTTGTTTTTTCTCTTGATTGTGCTCTTCTAAAAAGTTGATCTAAGTAAATTTAATGTGCTTTTTCTGACGATTATTAACTATACTATAACAACAACTATGATTACCACTACTAGTAGGTTACCATATGGAGGCCCTGAGAGGCAAGCGGGGGGAAAAAATTGTTTATCCATGTTCTAAGTCTGATCTAAATTCTCTTTATTCTCCAGGATTGTTTTCCAGGATAATCTTTCTAGATTCCCTCAACTTTTTTGCCAGGTGAAAAAAACACAGTTTCGCTAGGGTCATTTTTAAAAGTCTTTTTTTTTTTCATCTCTGGAAACAGAGAGAAATACAGCTGCAATTTCAGGGTTCAAGCCAGCATGGACCTTTAAAATTTGAAACCTGGGTAAAATCAAGACCTCTGACAGTTTAGGATGCCCGCATTAAAGATAAACAACAGGTTTCATGACAATCAGAAAGATGCTCATTCATTTTTGTCCAAATCTCTACCGGGCCACGCTCTTCTTTGGAAGCACTTTCACTTCCTATTGGTCTACTGCAGAAAAATTGTAGAGACATGCTTTCATGGCTTAGTTAAATAAGTCTGCTGAGTTTGGTGATGTTTAAACAAACTCTCATTGATTTATTTATAAAAAAAGCATTGCACTTGTTTGGAACTTGTAGTGCCACTTATTGACCGATTTCAAAATAATTTAACACATGTGGTTCATAATTATTATTCAACATACTCTTCAAGTTTTGCAATGATTGGACAATCATTTTCTTATTTATAGTCTTATTTGTGTAATCTTAAGCATGTGAACATATCTTACAATTTTTGCAATAATTAGCTCAACAGTTAAGGAGTAAAACCCGTTAATGTGCTGAGCCACGCCCCCTCTAAAGTTCATTGGTCAGTATCATCACACATCAACAAGTTTTGATAACTCTCGATCAGGTTGGTCCAATGACGAGCCGCAGAAAATTTGGTACAAATCAAACTTAAAGCTTAGCAGATGTCAAAAATGTGTTTCTCAAAATATTCAAAATAGTGGACAGTCTAGTCAGATGAACCGTAATGGTTCTTGAAGCTTTCGTAGAGCACATTCAGGTGGACATGTGTGTCGAATTTGAAGTCAGTCCGACATGCGGTGCGAGAGGGGTGGCCTTTCAAAACAAAATGGCTTCAAACTTAATAATAGCTCCCCTATAAGCCCTTGGCCGATTGGCATTATATTTCTTGAGCACGATTTGCACACAACTTCTAATCATTGGTGAAAATTTCATGTCTCTACGATGATAATAACCATAGTAATACAGGACAAAAACAATAGGGTTTCAGGCCTTTGGGCTAAAACCCCTAAGGAGTTTTTGTTGTTGTACTACTCATTTCAGCCACAAGAGGCTGAAGTGCACCTCTACCCAAAGTTCTAAATAGGACTGAAAGCATCTTGTTTTCTTCCAGGTGACTTTTAATTTCTCCATGCAGTTTAAACAAACAGAAAGATAGAAAAATGATCCTGAAAAAGAAGACCTGCCAAAACTTTTTTTTTCTTTTACCAAGCGAAGCATTTTGCCCCATCTTTGTTGTATTTATTTATTTATTTATGTTACAGAGTTTAGAAAGATCCTGGCAAAACCTTTTTTCACCTGTTCTTAAGTCATGAACAAAGGAGAGCAAAACAACTTAGATGAAACTTATAAAATACTGTAGAGCACCACAATTTTCTCACTTTCCTTTTTGGGCTTCCATATCACAACCATCTGTCAAAGTCAACTAGAAATAAAAATTTCTGTACCATCAAAAACTGCTCAAGAAGACCTTTTTTAACTCATATCAATGTTATTTAAGCACAGTTTCAGTACACCGTTAGCAAAGTGCACAGTTAACGTTAACTACAACATTGTCATTTTAATCAATTATTTTTGCTCATTTGTTAAATAAAGCTTCATGTAATTATGAAAATGTTTTGATTTTGAGTTTGAGTTTTAAGTTACCTTTGGCTGTTTAGGACAAAGAAATGTGCTGTGTTGACCATACATGGCAAGATGTGACATGAATATCAAACACCACACAGAGCTTTTAGAGTCATTCCCGTGCTTGCTGCACTGAAACAGATTTCCAGATGTTTCCATCCTTGAGACACACACACAGAATCACAAACTGAAAATGTCCTGTGTGTTCCATCTCTGCTGCCGCTGCAGTTACCTCAGCTGCTTCTTCTATGCGGAGAAGTCCCTGCTGATGATCGCTGAGTTGCCATTTCCAGAGACCATGTTCGAACAGATCTTTCAGATGACAAACTACCTTTTTGGGGCATTCTTTATGTCCATCATTCTCGGCCAGGTAGTTCATTTGTAATACTATTTTTAATCTCTTTTTTTTTGTTGTTGGCTGTTGGGCAACCTGTTTTTTTTCTTTCTTTTCTTTTCTTTTGCAATTTTGGCAAATTTCTTGTCTATGTTTTTTTTTTTTGCATTTTGGATTCTGGATTTTGCAGCAAGACATCAAGGGAATCAAACTTGAAAAAAAGGAGACATGACACTGACCCATGCACACACACGTACATCTACCTCTATAGCGTAGTTTGTGACAGCCCCTCTAACACCCCCATCATCTCCACAGGTACCTGCGTTCTTACTACCATGCTGTCCGCAGTCTGATCAACATCGGGGGTCTTAGTGAACCCCATACCGTCTTTGAGATTGCCTTTCAGATGACTAACTTTTTCGTGGGCGTCTTTGTGTTCTCCAGTTTGATTGGACAGGTAACACAGAGACACATCCTGACCGTAGCAATCCTGGCGTACTCTTCTTCCTCTCGACACCTGGTAGAAATTAGCATCTCTAAATTAGCATGTCTTTTCCCAGTTGTCTTATCAGTGTAGTGATGTAGTGACAGATGAATGACACCTTAGCAATCCTCATCTAACCGTAGTAGTTTCACTAACATCCCGTCGTCCGTCACTCCATCTGTTGTTGTATTTCGCTGGTTCCCTGTGGAGTCTTGCCTGTAAAAAGCTTGTTAAATGTGATAAATGTAGCTTTTTAACCACAAAATCCCAGCTGACAGCAGAAGTTATTCAAGAAACCAAAGTTTCCTCAGTGACATCTCTCAACATCGTTTTTCCTCAGATGAGAGATGTCATTGGTGCAGCCACAGCAGGACAGACCTACTTCCGATCCTCCATGGATGGCTGCGTGGCCTACATGGTGAACAACCGCATCCCCTCTTTGGTTCAAAACCGAGTCCGCACTTGGTACACCTACACCTGGGACGCTCAGGGCATGCTGGGTCAGTAACACTGGACAAATCATCAGTTTGAAAGCCTTGAAATTAAAGAAACCACCCAGTCCTTCACATATACTATATCACCTTACTGCGCTCCGTAGCCGCTCCAGACTTATTTGGCACTCAGTTATTCCCCACAATAACCTTTTTAATCTTGATGCTTTCAGATGAGTCCGAGCTGCTGGATAAGATGCCTCTGGTGATGAGAACTGCCATCGCTGTTGACATCAACCTGGCCACCTTTCAGAAGATCGATCTTTTCAAGGTTCCTTTTCAAGACACCACAGAACAGTAAAACATGTAGACTGCAGTCTGGACATCAAGTCAATCAAATGTCTTTTTTCCCCACAGGGCTGCGACCAGCAGATGTTGGTGGACATGTTACTCAGGCTGAAATCTATTATCTATTTACCTGGAGACTTTGTTGTAAAAAAGGTGAGTTTTATACTTGAATCTATCATCCTTCAGTACAGCCTTTGTGAACATATCTACTGTCTATTCTTCTGTACAGCTTCTGTTGTTTTTCTGCCTGTGTTTACGATCTTGCCCTCTCTGCAGGGGGACATCGGTAAAGAGATGTACATCATTAAAAGTGGAGCGGTGCAGGTGGTGGGAGGACCTGACAACAGTATTGTGTTCGTCACACTGAAGGCTGGTTGTGTGTTTGGAGAAATCAGGTAAGAGAAAATTCATCCTTTGCCATTGTCAGGCTAAATATGTAATGTGAAGACAAAAATCTCAGAGCATTGTAAATTCCAATTTTTACACTTTGATAAAAATCAGCAGAGACATTTAATGTGTAACCATGTAATGCTCCTAATTAGAAGATAATAGATTCAAATCCACAAACAAAGAAGACAGTCTGGGAAACTTTCAGTCATAAAATGTTCTTATTTCTTAGTCTGTTGCAGTCATCCAAAGATGGAGGGAACAGGCGGACAGCTAATGTCAAAGCCTATGGCTTTGCTAACCTCTTTGTGCTGGAGAAGAAAGATCTGTTTGACATCCTGGTCCACTACCCAGAGTCTCAGAAAGTGTTGGCCAGGAAGGGAAGGTGAGTCAGAGGCTACAAGTCAAGAAGGTGGGGTTGCAGTGATATTAACGTAGTAGTGGCAGTCTAAACAAATCAACAAGGTATACTGACATTCGACAGACCAAGTAGTGACTATTGTTAGTATTGAGTAACCAGCTGTAATTTTTGTAAATTGTTATTACCCGATTAAAAATGACTCAAAATAATTTGAAACTGCTCACCTACTCATAACCTCAGACAGTTTTTAAATATAGAATTATGTACAAACTGTAAAAAACGTATTATTTTCACTAAAAGTGAAGTGATATGAAAGTCATAGGATGGTATGTTAATTACATAGTGTAAAACATCATAAAACAATACAATATTGTGACATGAAAATTCATGAACGGTGACAGTATTGCGTGTTATAAATAAGTCATTTTATGCCTTTAAATATCATTAAAAAATCTTACTATAGTGTGCCATAAAGCAAAGTCATAATATAGTACAGTATTAAAAAAAAAAGTCATACTACATATAATATAGTATGTCATGATAAGTAAAAGTATAGTATGCCATAAAATAAGTTATTGTACAGTATGTCATTAAACAGTTAAAAAAAATAATAGTAATTTATGCCAAGTATACTTTGTCACAAAAAAAGTCATTAAAAAGTCATGGTAAGGTATGTTATGAAAAAGTCATATAGCATGTCAGGATAGTATTTTATAAAAGCACTAAAAAGTCATACCATAGTATGTCATCATAAAGTCATTGTATAGTATGTCATGAAAAATGTCATAGTGCAGTCTATCATAGCAAAAAGTCATAGTATAGTATGGCATAAAACTCATAAAGAAGCACAAAAATAAGTAACAGTATGGTATATCATTAAATACCATGAAAACACATCATAGTATAATGTTATCCAAAACCATAAAGAAAAACTAATAATACCTTGTGTCGTCCGAAATCATGAAAAAAGTCACAGTATAGTATGTTATAAAGAAGTCATGAAAACATCATTATTTAGGATGACATGAAATGTCATAAAAAAGTCTTAGTTAAGTATGTGTCACAGCCCAGCTCACCAGCCATAACAAGAACGAGAGACCAAACAAGCTTGCTGACAACAATGATAGTTTATTAATAACAACATGATTTAAAACAAACAACACAACATGTAATGTCAGAAGTTCAGTGATGAAATACATATGTAGGTGCGTGGCAGTGTATGCGCGTAACAAAGGAGAAAACAAAGAGCTGTCCTCAGGCTGAGAGATATAGAGACTGAAGATGGGCTGAGGTATTTATCCCAGACAATACACCAAGCCCAAATGTGGCTTGATCAACCATACACCCTCTCGTGAGCTCCTGCTACACAAAAGAAAAAAAGTGACACTATAACAGGTCATCCCAAATTGTGAAAAAAAGTCATAGTATAGCATGTCGTCCGAATTCATGAAAAAAAGTCATAGTATAGTATGTTGTCCCAAATTGTGAAATAAAGTCATAGTATAGTATGTCGTCCCAAATTGTGAAATAAAGTCATAGTATAGTATGTCGTCCCAAATTGTGAAAAAAAGTCATAGTATAGTATGTCGTCCCAAATTGTGAAAAAAAGTCATAGTATAGTATGTCGTCCCAAATCGTGACAAAAAGTCATAGTATAGCATGTCGTCCGAAATCATGAAAAAAAGTCATAGTATAGTATGTCGTCCCAAATTGTGAAATAAAGTCATAGTATAGTATGTCGTCCCAAATCGTGACAAAAAGTCATAGTATAGCATGTCGCCCCAAATCATGAAAAAAAGTCATAGTATAGTATGTCGTCCAAAATCATGAAAAAAAGTCATAGTATAGTATGACGTCCGAAATCGTGCAAAACTGTCATAGTATAGTATGTCGTCCCAAATCATGAAAAAAAGTCACAGTATAGTATGTCGTCCGAAATCGTGCAAAAATGTCATAGTATAGTATGTCGTCCGAAATCATGAAAAAAAAGTCATAGTATAGTATGTCGTCCAAAATCATGAAAAAAAGTCATAGTATAGTATGTCGTCCGAAATCATGAAAAAAAGTCATAGTATAGTATGTCGTCCCAAATCAGTGAAAAAAAGTCATAGTATAGCATGTCGTCCGAAAATCATGAAAAAAAGTCATAGTATAGCATATCGTCCAAAATCGTGAAAAAAAGTCATAGTATAGCATATCGTCCAAAATCGTGAAAAAAAGTCATAGTATAGCATGTCGTCCGAAATCATGAAAAAAAAGTCATAGTATAGCATGTCGTCCGAAATCGTGAAAAAAAGTCATAGTATAGCATGTCGTCCGAAATCGTGAAAAAAAGTCATAGTATAGCATGTCGTCCTAAAATCGTGAAAAAAAGTCATAGTATAGCATGTCGTCCCGAAATCGTGAAAAAAAGTCATAGTATAGCATGTCGTCCGAAATCGTGAAAAAAAGTCATAGTATAGTATGTCGTCCAAAATCGTGAAAAAAAGTCATAGTATAGCATGTCGTCCGAAATCATGAAAAAAAGTCATAGTATAGTATGTCGTCCGAAATCGTGCAAAAATGTCATAGTATAGCATGTCGTCCAAAATCATGAAAAAACGTCATAGTATAGCATGTCGTCCGAAATCATGAAAAAAAGTCATAGTATAGTATGTCGTCCCAAATCATGAAAAAAAGTCACAGTATAGTATGTCGTCCGAAATCGTGCAAAAATGTCATAGTATAGCATGTCGTCCAAAATCGTGAAAAAAAGTCAGAGTATAGCAGGTCGTCCAAAATCATGAAAAAAAAGTCATAGTATAGCATGTCGTCCGAAATCGTGAAAAAATGTCATAGTATAGCATGTCGTCCGAAATCATGAAAAAAAAGTCATAGTATAGCATGTCATCCGAAATCATGAAAAAAAAGTCATAGTATAGCATGTCGTCCAAAATCGTGAAAAAAAGTCAAGTATAGCATTTCGTCCGAAATCATGAAAAAAAGTCATAGTATAGTATGTCGTCCCAAATCGTGAAAAAAAGTTATAGTATAGCGTGTCGTCCGAAATCATGAAAAAAAGTCATAGTATAGCATATCGTCCAAAATCGTGAAAAAAAGTCATAGTATAGCATGTCGTCCGAAATCATGAAAAAAAAGTCATAGTATAGCATGTCGTCCGAAACCGTGAAAAAATGTCATAGTATAGCATGTCGTCCGAAATCATGAAAAAAAAGTCATAGTATACTATGTCGTCCGAAATCGTGAAAAAATGTCATAGTATAGCATGTCGTCCGAAATCATGAAAAAAAAGTCATAGTATAGCATGTCGTCTAAAATCGTGAAAAAAAGTCAAAGTATAGCATGTCGTCCCAAATTGTGAAAAAAAGTCATAGTATAGTATGTCGTCCCAAATCATGAAAAAAAAGTCATAGTATAGTATGTCGTCCAAAATCGTGAAAAAAAGTCGTAGTATAGCATGTCGTCCGAAATCATGAAAAAAAGTCATAGTATACTATGTCGTCCGAAATCGTGAAAAAATGTCATAGTATAGCATGTCGTCCGAAATCGTGCAAAAATGTCATAGTATAGCATGTCGTCCAAAATCATGAAAAAACGTCATAGTATAGCATGTCGTCCGAAATCATGAAAAAAAGTCATAGTATAGTATGTCGTCCGAAATCATGAAAAAAAATCATAGTATAGAATGTCGTCCAAAATCATTAAAAAAAGTCATAGTATAGCAGGTCGTCCAAAATCATGAAAAAAAAGTCATAGTATAGTATGTCGTCCGAAATCGTGAAAAAATGTCATAGTATAGCATGTCGTCCAAAATCATGAAAAAAAAGTCATAGTATAGCATGTCGTCCAAAATCGTGAAAAAAAGTCAAAGTATAGCAGGTCGTCCAAAATCATGAAAAAAAAGTCATAGTATAGTATGTCGTCCGAAATCGTGAAAAAATGTCATAGTATAGCATGTCGTCCAAAATCATGAAAAAAAAGTCAAAGTATAGCAGGTCGTCCAAAATCATGAAAAAAAAGTCATAGTATAGTATGTCGTCCGAAATCGTGAAAAAATGTCATAGTATAGCATGTCGTCCAAAATCATGAAAAAAAAGTCATAGTATAGCATGTCGTCCAAAATCATGAAAAAAAAGTCATAGTATAGAATGTCGTCCAAAATCATTAAAAAAAGTCATAGTATAGCAGGTCGTCCAAAATCATGAAAAAAAAGTCATAGTATAGTATGTCGTCCGAAATCGTGAAAAAATGTCATAGTATAGCATGTCGTCCGAAATCATGAAAAAAAGTGATAGTATAGTATGTCGTCCCAAATCGTGAAAAAAAGTTATAGTATAGCGTGTCGTCCGAAATCATGAAAAAAAGTCATAGTATAGCATGTCGTCCGAAATCATGAAAAAAAGTCATAGTATAGTATGTCGTCCCAAATCGTGAAAAAAAGTTATAGTATAGTGTGTCGTCCGAAATCATGAAAAAAAGTCATAGTATAGCATATCGTCCAAAATCGTGAAACAAAGTCATAGTATAGCATGTCGTCCGAAATCATGAAAAAAAAGTCATAGTATAGCATGTCGTCCGAAATCGTGAAAAAATATCATAGTATAGCATGTCGTCCGAAATTGTGAAAAAATGTCATAGTATAGCATGTCGTCCGAAATCGTGAAAAAAAGTCATAGTATAGTATGTCGTCCAAAATCATGAAAAAAAAGTCATAGTATAGCATGTCGTCCGAAATCGTGAAAAAAAGTCATAGTATAGTATGTCGTCCCAAATCGTGAAAAAAAGTCATAGTATAGCATGTCGTCCAAAATCATGAAAAAAAAGTCATAGTATAGCATGTCGTCCCAAATCGTGAAAAAAAGTCATAGTATAGCATGTCGTACGAAATCGTGAAAAAAAATCATAGTATAGAATGTCGTCCAAAATCATGAAAAAAAGTCATAGTATACTATGTCGTCCGAAATCGTGAAAAATGTCATAGTATAGCATGTCGTCCGAAATCATGAAAAAAAGTCATAGTATAGTATGTCGTCCAAAATCATGAAAAATGTCATAGTATAGTATGTCGTCCGAAATCATGAAAAAAAGTCATAGTATAGCATGTCGTCCGAAATCATGAAAAAAAGTCATAGTATAGTATGTCGTCCAAAATCATGAAAAAAAGTCATAGTATAGCATGTCGTCCGAAATCGTGCAAAACTGTCATAGTATAGTATGTCGTCCCAAATCATGAAAAAAAGTCACAGTATAGTATGTCGTCCGAAATCGTGCAAAAATGTCATAGTATAGCATGTCGTCCAAAATCGTGAAAAAAAGTCAAGTATAGCATTTCGTCCGAAATCATGAAAAAAAGTCATAGTATAGTATGTCGTCCCAAATCGTGAAAAAAAAGTTATAGTATAGCGTGTCGTCCGAAATCATGAAAAAAAGTCATAGTATAGCATGTCGTCCAAAATCGTGAAAAAAAGTCATAGTATAGCATGTCGTCCGAAATCGTGAAAAAATATCATAGTATAGCATGTCGTCCGATATCATGAAAAAAAAGTCATAGTATAGCATGTCGTCTAAAATCGTGAAAAAAAGTCAAAGTATAGCATGTCGTCCCAAATTGTGAAAAAAAGTCATAGTATAGTATGTCGTCCGAAATCATGAAAAAAAAGTCATAGTATAGCATGTCGTCCGAAACCGTGAAAAAATGTCATAGTATAGCATGTCGTCCGAAATCATGAAAAAAAAGTCATAGTATAGCATGTCGTCCGAAATCGTGAAAAAAGTCAAGTATAGCATTTCGTCCGAAATCATGAAAAAAAGTCATAGTATAGTATGTCGACCGAAATCGTGAAAAAATATCATAGTATAGCATGTCGTCCGAAATTGTGAAAAAATGTCATAGTATAGCATGTCGTCCGAAATCGTGAAAAAAAGTCATAGTATAGTATGTCGTCCAAAATCATGAAAAAAAAGTCATAGTATAGCATGTCGTCCGAAATCGTGAAAAAAAGTCATAGTATAGTATGTCGTCCCAAATCGTGAAAAAAAGTCATAGTATAGCATGTCGTCCAAACTCATGAAAAAAAAGTCATAGTATAGCATGTCGTCCGAAATCGTGAAAAAAAGTCATAGTATGGTATGTCGTCCCAAATCGTGAAAAAATGTCACAGTATCGTATGTCGTCCGAAATCATGAAAAAAAAGTCATACTATAGTATGTCGTCCAAAATCGTGAAAAAAAGTCAGAGTATAGCAGGTCGTCCAAAATCATGAAAAAAAAGTCATAGTATAGCATGTCGTCCGAAATCGTGAAAAAATGTCATAGTATAGCATGTCATCCGAAATCATGAAAAAAAAGTCATAGTATAGCATGTCGTCCAAAATCGTGAAAAAAAGTCAAGTATAGCATTTCGTCCGAAATCATGAAAAAAAGTCATAGTATAGTATGTCGTCCCAAATCGTGAAAAAATGTTATAGTATAGCGTGTCGTCCGAAATCATGAAAAAAAGTCATAGTATAGCATATCGTCCAAAATCGTGAAAAAAAGTCATAGTATAGCATGTCGTCCGAAATCATGAAAAAAAAGTCATAGTATAGCATGTCGTCCGAAACCGTGAAAAAATGTCATAGTATAGCATGTCGTCCGAAATCATGAAAAAAAAGTCATAGTATACTATGTCGTCCGAAATCGTGAAAAAATGTCATAGTATAGCATGTCGTCCGAAATCATGAAAAAAAAGTCATAGTATAGCATGTCGTCTAAAATCGTGAAAAAAAGTCAAAGTATAGCATGTCGTCCCAAATTGTGAAAAAAAGTCATAGTATAGTATGTCGTCCCAAATCATGAAAAAAAAGTCATAGTATAGTATGTCGTCCAAAATCGTGAAAAAAAGTCGTAGTATAGCATGTCGTCCGAAATCATGAAAAAAAGTCATAGTATACTATGTCGTCCGAAATCGTGAAAAAATGTCATAGTATAGCATGTCGTCCGAAATCGTGCAAAAATGTCATAGTATAGCATGTCGTCCAAAATCATGAAAAAACGTCATAGTATAGCATGTCGTCCGAAATCATGAAAAAAAGTCATAGTATAGTATGTCGTCCCAAATCATGAAAAATGTCATAGTATAGTATGTCGTCCGAAATCATGAAAAAAAATCATAGTATAGAATGTCGTCCAAAATCATTAAAAAAAGTCATAGTATAGCAGGTCGTCCAAAATCATGAAAAAAAAGTCATAGTATAGTATGTCGTCCGAAATCGTGAAAAAATGTCATAGTATAGCATGTCGTCCAAAATCATGAAAAAAAAGTCATAGTATAGCATGTCGTCCAAAATCGTGAAAAAAAGTGAAAGTATAGCAGGTCGTCCAAAATCATGAAAAAAAAGTCATAGTATAGTATGTCGTCCGAAATCGTGAAAAAATGTCATAGTATAGCATATCGTCCAAAATCGTGAAACAAAGTCATAGTATAGCATGTCGTCCGAAATCATGAAAAAAAAGTCATAGTATAGCATGTCGTCCGAAATCGTGAAAAAATATCATAGTATAGCATGTCGTCCGAAATTGTGAAAAAATGTCATAGTATAGCATGTCGTCCGAAATCGTGAAAAAAAGTCATAGTATAGTATGTCGTCCAAAATCATGAAAAAAAAGTCATAGTATAGCATGTCGTCCGAAATCGTGAAAAAATATCATAGTATAGCATGTCGTCCGAAATCATGAAAAAAAGTCATAGTATAGCATATCGTCCAAAATCGTGAAACAAAGTCATAGTATAGCATGTCGTCCGAAATCATGAAAAAAAAGTCATAGTATAGCATGTCGTCCGAAATCGTGAAAAAATATCATAGTATAGCATGTCGTCCGAAATTGTGAAAAAAAGTCATAGTATAGCATGTCGTCCGAAATCGTGAAAAAAAGTCATAGTATAGTATGTCGTCCAAAATCATGAAAAAAAAGTCATAGTATAGCATGTCGTCCGAAATCGTGAAAAAAAGTCATAGTATAGTATGTCGTCCCAAATCGTGAAAAAAAGTCATAGTATAGCATGTCGTCCAAAATCATGAAAAAAAAGTCATAGTATAGCATGTCGTCCCAAATCGTGAAAAAAAGTCATAGTATAGCATGTCGTACGAAATCGTGAAAAAAAATCATAGTATAGAATGTCGTCCAAAATCATGAAAAAAAGTCATAGTATACTATGTCGTCCGAAATCGTGAAAAATGTCATAGTATAGTATGTCGTCCGAAATCATGAAAAAAAGTCATAGTATAGTATGTCGTCCAAAATCATGAAAAATGTCATAGTATAGTATGTCGTCCGAAATCATGAAAAAAAGTCATAGTATAGCATGTCGTCCGAAATCATGAAAAAAAGTCATAGTATAGTATGTCGTCCAAAATCATGAAAAAAAGTCATAGTATAGCATGTCGTCCGAAATCGTGCAAAACTGTCATAGTATAGTATGTCGTCCCAAATCATGAAAAAAAGTCACAGTATAGTATGTCGTCCGAAATCGTGCAAAAATGTCATAGTATAGCATGTCGTCCAAAATCGTGAAAAAAAGTCAAGTATAGCATTTCGTCCGAAATCATGAAAAAAAGTCATAGTATAGTATGTCGTCCCAAATCGTGAAAAAAAAGTTATAGTATAGCGTGTCGTCCGAAATCATGAAAAAAAGTCATAGTATAGCATGTCGTCCAAAATCGTGAAAAAAAGTCATAGTATAGCATGTCGTCCGAAATCGTGAAAAAATGTCATAGTATAGCATGTCGTCCAAAATCATGAAAAAAAAGTCATAGTATAGCATGTCGTCTAAAATCGTGAAAAAAAGTCAAAGTATAGCATGTCGTCCCAAATTGTGAAAAAAAGTCATAGTATAGTATGTCGTCCCAAATCATGAAAAAAAAGTCATAGTATAGTATGTCGTCCCAAATTGTGAAAAAAAGTCATAGTATAGTATGTCGTCCGAAATCATGAAAAAAAAGTCATAGTATAGCATGTCGTCCGAAACCGTGAAAAAATATCATAGTATAGCATGTCGTCCGAAATCATGAAAAAAAAGTCATAGTATAGCATGTCGTCCGAAATCGTGAAAAAAGTCAAGTATAGCATTTCGTCCGAAATCATGAAAAAAAGTCATAGTATAGTATGTCGTCCGAAATCGTGAAAAAATATCATAGTATAGCATGTCGTCCGAAATTGTGAAAAAATGTCATAGTATAGCATGTCGTCCGAAATCGTGAAAAAAAGTCATAGTATAGTATGTCGTCCAAAATCATGAAAAAAAAGTCATAGTATAGCATGTCGTCCGAAATCGTGAAAAAAAGTCATAGTATAGCATGTCGTCCCAAATCGTGAAAAAATGTCACAGTATCGTATGTCGTCCGAAATCATGAAAAAAAAGTCATACTATAGTATGTCGTCCCAAATCGTGAAAAAAAGTCATAGTATAGCATGTCGTACGAAATCGTGAAAAAAAATCATAGTATAGAATGTCGTCCAAAATCATGAAAAAAAGTCAAAGTATACTATGTCGTCCGAAATCGTGAAAAAAGTCATAGTATAGCATGTCGTCCGAAATCATGAAAAAAAGTCATAGTATAGTATGTCGTCCAAAATCATGAAAAAAAGTCATAGTATAGCATGTCGTCCAAAATTATAAAAAAAAGTCATAGTATAGTATGTCGTCCGAAATCATGAAAAAAAGTCATAGTATAGTATGTCGTCCGAAATCGTGCAAAACTGTCATAGTATAGTATATCGTCCCAAATCATGAAAAAAAGTCACAGTATAGTATGTCGTCCGAAATCGTGCAAAAATGTCATAGTATAGCATGTCGTCCAAAATCGTGAAAAAAAGTCAAGTATAGCATTTCGTCCGAAATCATGAAAAAAAGTCATAGTATAGTATGTCGTCCCAAATCGTGAAAAAAAGTTATAGTATAGCGTTTCGTCCGAAATCATGAAAAAAAGTCATAGTATAGCATGTCGTCCAAAATCGTGAAAAAAAAGTCATAGTATAGCATGTCGTCCGAAATCGTGAAAAAATGTCATAGTATAGCATGTCGTCCGAAATCATGAAAAAAACGTCATAGTATAGCATGTCGTCTAAAATCGTGAAAAAAAGTCAAAGTATAGCATGTCGTCCCAAATTGTGAAAAAAAGTCATAGTATAGTATGTCGTCCGAAATCATGAAAAAAAAGTCATAGTATAGCATGTCGTCCGAAACCGTGAAAAAATGTCATAGTATAGCATGTCGTCCGAAATCATGAAAAAAAGTCATAGTATACTATGTCGTCCGAAATCGTGAAAAAATGTCATAGTATAGCATGTCGTCCGAAATCGTGCAAAAATGTCATAGTATAGCATGTCGTCCAAAATCATGAAAAAACGTCATAGTATAGCATGTCGTCCGAAATCATGAAAAAAAGTCATAGTATAGTATGTCGTCCCAAATCATGAAAAAAAGTCATAGTATAGTATGTCGTCCGAAATCATGAAAAAAAATCATAGTATAGAATGTCGTCCAAAATCATTAAAAAAAGTCATAGTATAGCAGGTCGTCCAAAATCATGAAAAAAAAGTCATAGTATAGTATGTCGTCCGAAATCATGAAAAAAAAGTCATAGTATAGCATGTCGTCCAAAATCGTGAAAAAAAGTCAAAGTATAGCATGTCGCCCCAAATCATGAAAAAAAAGTCATAGTATAGTATGTCGTCCGAAATCGTGAAAAAAAGTCATAGTATAGTATGTCGTCCGAAATCGTGAAAAAATGTCATAGTATAGCATGTAGTCCGAAATCATGGAAAAAAAGTCATAGTATAGCATGTCGTCCAAAATCGTGAAAAAAAGTCAAGTATAGTATGTCGTCCGAAATCGTGCAAAAACGTCATAGTATAGCAGGTCGTCCAAAATCATGAAAAAAAAGTCATAGTATAGTATGTCGTCCGAAATCGTGAAAAAATGTCATAGTATAGCATTTCGTCCGAAATCATGAAAAAAAGTCATAGTATAGTATGTCGTCCCAAATCGTGAAAAAAAGTTATAGTATAGCGTGTCGTCCGAAATCATGAAAAAAAGTCATAGTATAGCATGTCGTCCGAAATCATGAAAAAAAAGTCATAGTATAGCATGTCGTCCGAAATCGTCAAAAAAAGTCATAGTATAGTATGTCGTCCCAAATCATGAAAAAAAGTCATAGTATAGTATGTTGTCCCAAATTGTGAACAAAAGTCATAGTATAGTATGTCGTCCCAAATTGTGAAAAAAAGTCATAGTATAGTATGTCGTCCAAAATCGTGAAAAAAATGTCATAGTATAGTATGTCGTCCGAAATCGTGAAAAAAAGTCATAGTATAGTATGTCGTCCGAAATCATGACAAAACGTCATACTATAGCATGTCGTCCCAAATCGTGAAAAAAAAGTCATAGTATAGCATGTCGTCCGAAATCATGACAAAACGTCATACTATAGCATGTCGTCCCAAATCGTGAAAAAAAAGTCATAGTATATATAGTATGTCGTCCAAAATCGTAAAAAAAAGTCATAGTATAGCATGTCGTCCAATATCGTGACAAAACGTCATAGTATAGTATGTCGTCCAAAATCGTGAAAAAATGTCATAGTATAGCATGTCGTCCGAAATCGTGAAAAAAAGTCATAGTATAGCATGTCGTCCGAAATCATGAAAAAAAGTCATACTATAGCATGTCGTCCGAAATCGTGAAAAAAAGTCATACTATAGCATGTCGTCCGAAATCGTGAAAAAAAGTCAAAGTATAGCATGTCGTCCCAAATTGTGAAAAAAAGTCATAGTATAGTATGTCGTCCCAAATCATGAAAAAAAAGTCATAGTATAGTATGTCGTCCAAAATCGTGAAAAAAAGTCATAGTATAGCATGTCGTCCGAAATCATGAAAAAAAGTCATAGTATACTATGTCGTCCGAAATCGTGAAAAAATGTCATAGTATAGCATGTCGTCCGAAATCGTGCAAAAATGTCATAGTATAGCATGTCGTCCAAAATCATGAAAAAACGTCATAGTATAGCATGTCGTCCGAAATCATGAAAAAAAGTCATAGTATAGTATGTCGTCCCAAATCATGAAAAAAAGTCATAGTATAGTATGTCGTCCGAAATCATGAAAAAAAATCATAGTATAGAATGTCGTCCAAAATCATTAAAAAAAAGTCATAGTATAGCAGGTCGTCCAAAATCATGAAAAAAAAGTCATAGTATAGTATGTCGTCCGAAATCATGAAAAAAAAGTCATAGTATAGTATGTCGTCCCAAATCGTAAAAAAAAGTCAAAGTATAGCATGTCGTCCCAAATCATGAAAAAAAAGTCATAGTATAGTATGTCGTCCCAAATCGTGAAAAAAAGTCATAGTATAGTATGTCGTCCGAAATCGTGAAAAAATGTCATAGTATAGCATGTAGTCCGAAATCATGAAAAAAAAGTCATAGTATAGCATGTCGTCCAAAATCGTGAAAAAAAGTCAAGTATAGTATGTCGTCCGAAATCGTGCAAAAACGTCATAGTATAGCAGGTCGTCCAAAATCATGAAAAAAAAGTCATAGTATAGTATGTCGTCCGAAATCGTGAAAAAATGTCATAGTATAGCATTTCGTCCGAAATCATGAAAAAAAGTCATAGTATAGTATGTCGTCCCAAATCGTGAAAAAAAGTTATAGTATAGCGTGTCGTCCGAAATCATGAAAAAAAGTCATAGTATAGCATGTCGTCCGAAATCATGAAAAAAAAGTCATAGTATAGCATGTCGTCCGAAATCGTGAAAAAAAGTCATAGTATAGTATGTCGTCCCAAATCATGAAAAAAAGTCATAGTATAGTATGTTGTCCCAAATTGTGAACAAAAGTCATAGTATAGTATGTCGTCCCAAATTGTGAAAAAAAGTCATAGTATAGTATGTCGTCCAAAATCGTGAAAAAAATGTCATAGTATAGTATGTCGTCCAAAATCGTGAAAAAATGTCATAGTATAGTATGTCGTCCGAAATCATGACAAAACGTCATACTATAGCATGTCGTCCCAAATCGTGAAAAAAAAGTCATAGTATAGCATGTCGTCCGAAATCATGACAAAACGTCATACTATAGCATGTCGTCCCAAATTGTGAAAAAAAAGTCATAGTATATATAGTATGTCGTCCAAAATCGTAAAAAAAAGTCATAGTATAGCATGTCGTCCAATATCGTGACAAAACGTCATAGTATAGTATGTCGTCCAAAATCGTGAAAAAATGTCATAGTATAGCATGTCGTCCGAAATCGTGAAAAAAAGTCATAGTATAGCATGTCGTCCGAAATCATGAAAAAAAGTCATACAATAGCATGTCGTCCGAAATCGTGAAAAAAAGTCATACTATAGCATGTCGTCCGAAATCGTGAAAAAAAGTCATACTATAGCATGTCGTCCGAAATCGTGAAAAAAAGTCATAGTATAGCATGTCGTCCAAAATCATGAAAAAAGGTCATAGTACAGCATGTCGTCCGAAATCGTGAAAAAAGTCATAGTATAGCATGTCGTCCAAAATCGTGAAAAAAAGTCATAGTATAGCATGTCGTCCGAAATCGTGCAAAAATGTCATAGTATAGTATGTCGTCCGAAATCATGAAAAAAAAGTCATAGTATAGCATGTCGTCCCAAATTGTGAAAAAAAAGTCATAGTATAGCATGTCGTCCAAAATCGTGAAAAAAAGTCATAGTATAGCATGTCGTCCGAAATCATGAAAAAAAGTCATAGTATAGCATGTCGTCCGAAATCGTGAAAAAAAGTCATACTATAGCATGTCGTCCGAAATCATGAAAAAAAGTCATAGTATAGCATGTCGTCCGAACTCATGAAAAAAAGTCATACTATAGCATGTCGTCCGAAATCATGAAAAAAAGTCATAGTATAGTATGTCGTCCCAAATTGTGAAAAAAAGTCATAGTATAGTATGTCGTCCCAAATTGTGAAAAAAAGTCATACTATAGCATGTCGTCCGAAATCGTGAAAAAAAGTCATACTATAGCATGTCGTCCGAAATCGTGAAAAAAAGTCATACTATAGCATGTCGTCCGAAATCATGACAAAACGTCATAGTATAGCATGTCGTCCGAAATCATGAAAAAAAGTCATAGTATAGTATGTCGTCCGAAATCATGAAAAAAAGTCATAGTATAGCATGTCGTCCCAAATTGTGAAAAAAAAGTCATAGTATAGTATGTCGTCCGAAATCATGAAAAAAAGTCATAGTATAGTATGTCGTCCAAAATCATGAAAAAAAGTCATAGTATAGCATGTCGTCCAAAATCGTGAAAAAAAGTCATAGTATAGTATGTCGTCCGAAATCATGAAAAAAAGTCATAGTATAGCATGTCGTCCGAAATCATGAAAAAAAGTCATAGTATAGTATGTCGTCCGAAATCATGAAAAAAACGTCATAGTATAGTATGTCGTCCGAAATCGTGCAAAAATGTCATAGTATAGCATGTCGTCCGAAATAATGAAAAAAACGTCATAGTATAGCATGTCGTCCCAAATTGTGAAAAAAAAGTCATAGTATAGTATGTCGTCCGAAATCGTGAAAAAACGTCATAGTATAGCATGTCGTCCGAAATCATGAAAAAAAAGTCATAGTATAGTATGTCGTCCGAAATCATGAAAAAAAAGTCATAGTATAGTATGTCGTCCGAAATCATGAAAAAAAAGTCATAGTATAGGATGTCGTCCGAAATCGTGAAAAAAAGTCATAGTATAGTATGTCGTCCGAAATCGTGAAAAAACGTCATAGTATAGCATGTCGTCCCAAATTGTGAAAAAAAAAGTCATAGTATAGTATGTCGTCCGAAATCGTGAAAAAATGTCATAGTATAGTATGTCGTCCGAAATCATGAAAAAAAGTCATAGTATAGTATGTCGTCCAATATCGTGAAAAAAAGTCATAGTATAGTATGTCGTCCCAAATCGTGAAAAAATGTCATAGTATAGTATGTCGTCCGAAATCATGAAAAAAAGTCATAGTATAGTATGTCGTCCCAATTTTTGAAAAAAAAGTCATAGTATAGTATGTCGTCCGAAATCGTGAAAAAATGTCATAGTATAGTATGTCGTCCAAAATCATGAAAAAAAGTCATAGTATAGTATGTCGTCCGAAATCGTGAAAAAAAGGCATAGTATAGTATGTCGTCCGAAATCGTGAAAAAATGTCATAGTATAGTATGTCGTCCGAAATCGTGAAAAAAAGTCATAGTATAGTATGTCGTTCGAAATCATGAAAAAAAGTCATAGTATAGTATGTCGTCCCAAATCGTGACAAAAAGTCATAGTATAGCATGTCGTCCCAAATTGTGAAAAAAAGTCATAGTATAGCATGTCGTCCGAAATCATGAGAAAAAGTCATAGTATAGTATGTCGTCCCAAATTGTGAAAAAAAAGTCATAGTATAGCATGTCGTCCGAAATCATTAAAAAAAGTCATAGTATAGTATGTCGTCCCAAATTGTGAACAAAAGTCATAGTATAGTATGTTGTCCCAAATCATGAAAAAAAGTCATAGTATAGTATGTTGTCCCAAATTGTGAACAAAAGTCATAGTATAGTATGTTGTCCCAAATTGTGAACAAAAGTCATAGTATAGTATGTTGTCCCAAATCATGAAAAAAAGTCATCGTATAGTATGTTGTCCCAAATTGTGAAAAAAAGTCATAGTATAGTATGTCGTCCCAAATTGTGAAAAAAAGTCATAGTATAGTATGTCGTCCAAAATCGTGAAAAAAATGTCATAGTATAGCATGTCGTCCCAAATCGTGAAAAAAAAGTCATAGTATAGCATGTCGTCCGAAATCATGACAAAACGTCATACTATAGCATGTCGTCCCAAATCGTGAAAAAAAAGTCATAGTATATATAGTATGTCGTCCAAAATCGTAAAAAAAAGTCATAGTATAGTATGTCGTCCAATATCGTGACAAAACGTCATAGTATAGTATGTCGTCCCAAATTGTGAAAAAAAGTCATAGTATATTATGTCGTCCCAAATCATTAAAAAAAGTCATAGTATAGTATGTCGTCCGAAATCATGAGAAAAAGTCATAGTATAGCATGTCGTCCCAAATTGTGAAAAAAACAGTCATAGTATAGCATGTCGTCCCAAATCATTAAAAAAAGTCATAGTATAGCATGTCGTCCCAAATCATGAAAAAAAGTCATAGTATAGTATGTTGTCCCAAATTGTGAACAAAAGTCATAGTATAGTATGTCGTCCCAAATTGTGAACAAAAGTCATAGTATAGTATGTCGTCCCAAATTGTGAAAAAAAGTCATAGTATAGCATGTCGTCCCAAATCGTGTAAAAAAGTCATAGTATAGTATGTTGTCCCAAATTGTGAACAAAAGTCATAGTATAGTATGTCGTCCCAAATTGTGAACAAAAGTCATAGTATAGTATGTCGTCCAAAATCGTGAAAAAAATGTCATAGTAGAGTATGTCGTCCAAAATCATGAAAAAATGTCATAGTATAGTATGTCGTCCGAAATCATGACAAAACGTCATAGTATAGCATGTCGTCCGAAATCATGAAAAAAAGTCATAGTATAGTATGTCGTCCAAAATCGTGAAAAAATGTCATAGTATAGTATGTCGTCCAAAATCGTGAAAAAATGTCATAGTATAGTATGTCGTCCAAAATCATGAAAAAATGTCATAGTATAGTATGTCGTCCGAAATCATGACAAAACGTCATAGTATAGCATGTCGTCCGAAATCGTGAAAAAAAGTCATAGTATAGTATGTCGTCCAAAATCGTGAAAAAAAGTCATAGAAAAGTATGTCGTCCAAAATCATGAAAAAATGTCATAGTATAGTATGTCGTCCGAAATCATGACAAAACATCATAGTATAGCATGTCGTCCGAAATCATGAAAAAAAGTCATAGTATAGTATGTCGTCCAAAATCGTGAAAAAATGTCATAGTATAGCATGTCGTCCCAAATCGTGAAAAAAAGTCATAGTATAGCATGTCGTCCGAAATCATGAAAAAAAGTCATAGTATAGTATGTCGTTCGAAATCATGAAAAAAAGTCATAGTATAGTATGTCGTCCCAAATCGTGACAAAAAGTCATAGTATAGCATGTCGTCCCAAATTGTGAAAAAAAGTCATAGTATAGCATGTCGTCCGAAATCATGAGAAAAAGTCATAGTATAGTATGTCGTCCCAAATTGTGAAAAAAAAGTCATAGTATAGCATGTCGTCCGAAATCATTAAAAAAAGTCATAGTATAGTATGTCGTCCCAAATTGTGAACAAAAGTCATAGTATAGTATGTCGTCCCAAATCATGAAAAAAAGTCATAGTATAGTATGTTGTCCCAAATTGTGAACAAAAGTCATAGTATAGTATGTCGTCCCAAATTGTGAAAAAAAGTCATAGTATAGTATGTTGTCCCAAATCATGAAAAAAAGTCATCGTATAGTATGTTGTCCCAAATTGTGAACAAAAGTCATAGTATAGTATGTCGTCCCAAATTGTGAAAAAAAGTCATAGTATAGTATGTCGTCCAAAATCGTGAAAAAAATGTCATAGTATAGTATGTCGTCCAAAATCGTGAAAAAATGTCATAGTATAGTATGTCGTCCGAAATCATGACAAAACGTCATACTATAGCATGTCGTCCCAAATCGTGAAAAAAAAGTCATAGTATAGCATGTCGTCCGAAATCATGACAAAACGTCATACTATAGCATGTCGTCCCAAATCGTGAAAAAAAAGTCATAGTATATATAGTATGTCGTCCAAAATCGTAAAAAAAAGTCATAGTATAGTATGTCGTCCAATATCGTGACAAAACGTCATAGTATAGCATGTCGTCCAAAATTGTGAAAAAAAGTCATAGTATATTATGTCGTCCCAAATCATTAAAAAAAGTCATAGTATAGTATGTCGTCCGAAATCATGAGAAAAAGTCATAGTATAGCATGTCGTCCCAAATTGTGAAAAAAACAGTCATAGTATAGCATGTCGTCCCAAATCATTAAAAAAAGTCATAGTATAGCATGTCGTCCCAAATCATGAAAAAAAGTCATAGTATAGTATGTTGTCCCAAATTGTGAACAAAAGTCATAGTATAGTATGTCGTCCCAAATTGTGAACAAAAGTCATAGTATAGTATGTCGTCCCAAATTGTGAAAAAAAGTCATAGTATAGCATGTCGTCCCAAATCGTGTAAAAAAGTCATAGTATAGTATGTTGTCCCAAATTGTGAACAAAAGTCATAGTATAGTATGTCGTCCCAAATTGTGAACAAAAGTCATAGTATAGTATGTCGTCCAAAATCGTGAAAAAAATGTCATAGTAGAGTATGTCGTCCAAAATCATGAAAAAATGTCATAGTATAGTATGTCGTCCGAAATCATGACAAAACGTCATAGTATAGCATGTCGTCCGAAATCATGAAAAAAAGTCATAGTATAGTATGTCGTCCAAAATCGTGAAAAAATGTCATAGTATAGTATGTCGTCCAAAATCGTGAAAAAATGTCATAGTATAGTATGTCGTCCAAAATCATGAAAAAATGTCATAGTATAGTATGTCGTCCGAAATCAAGACAAAACGTCATAGTATAGCATGTCGTCCGAAATCGTGAAAAAAAGTCATAGTATAGTATGTCGTCCAAAATCGTGAAAAAAAGTCATAGTATAGTATGTCGTCCAAAATCATGAAAAAATGTCATAGTATAGTATGTCGTCCGAAATCATGACAAAACGTCATAGTATAGCATGTCGTCCGAAATCATGACAAAACGTCATAGTATAGCATGTCGTCCGAAATCGTGAAAAAAAGTCATAGTATAGTATGTCGTCCAATATCGTGACAAAACGTCATAGTACAGTATGTCGTCCCAAATTGTGAAAAAAAGTCATAGTATAGTATGTCGTCCAAAATCGTGAAAAAAAGTCATAGTATAGTATGTCGTCCAATATCGTGACAAAACGTCATAGTACAGTATGTCGTCCCAAATTGTGAAAAAAAGTCATAGTATAGTATGTCGTCCAAAATCGTGAAAAAATGTCATAGTATAGTATGTCGTCCGAAATCATGACAAAACGTCATAGTATAGCATGTCGTCCGAAATCGTGAAAAAAAGTCATAGTATAGTATGTCGTCCAAAATCGTGAAAAAAAGTCATAGTATAGCATGTCGTCCGAAATCGTGAAAAAAAGTCATACTATAGCATGTCGTCCCAAATCGTGAAAAAAAAGTCATAGTATAGTATGTCGTCCAAAATCGTGAAAAAAAGTCATAGTATAGCATGTCGTCCAAAATCGTGAAAAAAAGTCATAGTATAGCATGTCGTCCCAAATCGTGAAAAAAAGTCATAGTATAGTATGTCGTCCCAAATCGTGAAAAAAAGTCATAGTATAGTATGTCGTCCAATATCGTGACAAAACGTCATAGTACAGTATGTCGTCCCAAATTGTGAAAAAAAGTCATAGTATATTATGTCGTCCGAAATCGTGCAAAAATGTCATAGTATAGCATGTCGTCCGAAATCGTGCAAAAATGTCATGTCGTCCGAAATCATGCAAAAAGTCACAGTATAGTATGTTATAAAGAAGTCATGAAAACGTCATTATTTAGGATGTCATGAAATGTCATAAAACGGTCATAGTTAAGTATGTGTCATAGCCCAGCTCACCAGCCATAACAAGAACGAGAGACCAAACAAGCTTGCTGACAACAATGATAGTTTATTAACAACAACATGATTTAAAACAAACAACACAACGTGTAATGTCAGAAGTTCAGTGATGAAATACATATGTGGGTGCGTGGCAGTGTATGCGCGTAACAAAGCAGAAAACACAGAGCTGTCCTCAGGCTGAGAGATATAGAGACTGAAGATGGGCTGAGGTATTTATCCCAGACAATACACCAAGCCCAAATGTGGCTTGATCAACCATAGACCCTCTTGTGAGCTCCTGCTACTGTGGGATGACCTGTTTTCGTGTGACTTTTGTTCTTATAACAGGTCATCCCAAATTGTGAAAAAAAGTCATAGTATGGTATGTCGTCGGAAATCATGAAAAAAAGTCATAGTATGGTATGTTGTCGGAAATCATGAAAAAAAGTCATAGTATAGCATGTCGTCCGAAATCGTGAAAAAATGTCATAGTATAGTATGTCGTCCCAAATCGTGAAAAAATGTCATAGTATAGTATGTCGTCCCAAATTGTGAAAAAAAAGTCATAGTATAGTATGTCGTCCCAAATTGTGAAAAAAAGTCATAGTATAGTATGTCGTCCCAAATTGTGAAAAAAAGTCATAGTATAGTATGTCGTCCCAAATCGTGAAAAAATGTCATAGTATAGTATGTCGTCCCAAATTGTAATAAAAAGTCATAGTATAGTATGTCGTCAGAAATCATGAAATAAAGTCATAGTATAGTATGTCGTCAGAAATCATGAAAAAAAATCATAGTATAGTATGTCGTCCAAAATCGTGAACAAATGTCATAGTATAGTATGTCGTCCAAAACCTTGGACAAAAGTCATGGTATAGTGTGACATCAAAAATCATGAAAAAAGTCACAGTATAGTATGTCATAAAGAAGTCATGAAAACGTCATTATTTGGGATGTCATGAAATGTCATAAAAAAGTCATAGTTAAGTATGTGTCACAGCCCAGCTCACCAGCCATAACAAGAACGAGAGACCAAACAAGCTTGCTGACAACAATGATAGTTTATTAATAACAACATGATTTAAAACAAACAACACAACGTGTAATGTCAGAAGTTCAGTGATGAAATACATATGTGGGTGCGTGGCAGTGTATGCGCGTAACAAAGCAGAAAACACAGAGTTGTCCTCAGGCTGAGAGATATAGAGACTGACGATGGGCTGAGGTATTTATCCCAGACAATACACCAAGCCCAAATGTGGCTTGATCAACCATAGACCCTCTCGTGAGCTCCTGCTACTTTGGGATGACCTGTTATAGTGTGACTTTTGTTCTTATAACAGGTCATCCCAAATTCTGAAAAAAAGTCATAGTATAGCATGTCGTCCCAAATTGTGAAAAAAAAGTCATAGTACAGCATATCGTCCAAAATCGTGAAAAAAAGTCATAGTATAGCATGTCGTCCAAAATCGTGAAAAAAAGACATAGTATAGCATGTCGTCCCAAATTGTGAAAAAAAAAGTCATAGTATAGTATGTTGTCCGAAATCGTGAAAAAATGTCATAGTTTAGCATGTCGCCCCAAATTGTGAAAAAAAAGTCATAGTATAGCATGTCGTCCAAAATCCTCAAAAAAAGTCATAGTATAGTATGTCGTCCGAAATCGTGAAAAAATGTCATAGTATAGCATGTCGTCCAATATCGTGACAAAACGTCATAGTACAGTATGTCGTCCAAAATCGTGAAAAAAATGTCATAGTATAGTATGTCGTCCCAAATTGTGTCGTCCGAAATCGTGCTAAACTATGACATTTTTTCACGTATGTCGTCCGAAATCGTGAAAAAATGTCATAGTATAGCATGTCGTCCAATATCGTGACAAAACGTCATAGTACAGTATGTCGTCCCAAATTGTGAAAAAAAGTCATAGTATAGTATGTCGTCCGAAATCATGAAAAAAAATCATAGTATAGTATGTCGTCCCAAATTGTGAAAAAAAAAGTCATAGTATAGTATGTCGTCCGAAATCATGAAAAAAAATCATAGTATAGTATGTCGTCCCAAATTGTGAAAAAAAGTCATAGTATAGTATGTCGTCCCAAATTGTGAAAAAACGTCATAGTATAGTATGTCGTCCGAAATCGTGAAAAAAAATCATAGTATAGTATGTCGTCCCAAATTGTGAAAAAACGTCATAGTATAGTATGTCGTCCGAAATCATGAAAAAAATCATAGTATAGTATGTCGTCCCAAATTGTGAAAAAACGTCATAGTATAGTATGTCGTCCGAAATCATGAAAAAAATCATAGTATAGTATGTCGTCCCAAATTGTGAAAAAACGTCATAGTATAGTATGTCGTCCGAAATCATGAAAAAAAATCATAGTATACTATGTCGTCCCAAATTGTGAAAAAAAAAGTCATAGTAAAGTATGTCGTCCCAAATCATGAAAAAAAATCATAGTATAGCATGTCGTCCCAAATTGTAAAAAAAAAGTCATAGTATAGTATGTCGTCCGAAATCATGAAAAAAAGTCATAGTATAGCATGTCGTCCCAAATTGTAAAAAAAGTCATAGTATAGTATGTCGTCCGAAATCATGAAAAAAAGTCATAGTATAGCATGTCGTCCCAAATTGTAAAAAAAAAAGTCATAGTATAGTATGTCGTCCGAAATCATGAAAAAAAGTCATAGTATAGCATGTCGTCCCAAATTGTAAAAAAAAGTCATAGTATAGTATGTCGTCCCAAATTGTAAAAAAAAAATGTCATAGTATAGCATGTTGACCCAAATTGTAAAAAAAAAAAAGTCATAGTATAGCATGTCGTCCCAAATTGTAAAAAAAAAAAAGTCATAGTATAGCATGTCGTCCCAAATGGTGAAAAAAAAGTCATAGTAAAGTATGTCGTCCCAAATCATGAAAAAAAAGTCATAATATAGTATGTCGTCCGAAATCATGAAAAAAAATCATAGTATAGTATGTCGTCCCAAATTGTAAAAAAAAATGTCATAGTATAGCATGTCGTCCCAAATGGTGAAAAAAAAGACATAGTATAGTATGTCGTCCAAAATCGTGAAAAAATGTCATAGTATAGCATGTCGTCCGAAATCGTGAAAAAATGTCATAGTTTAGCATGTCGTCCCAAATTGTAAAAAAAAGTCATAGTATATAGTATGTCGTCTCAAACGGTGAAAAAAAGTCATAGTATAGTATGTCGTCCCAAATTGTAAAAAAAAAAAAATGTCATAGTATAGCATGTCGTCCCAAATTGTAAAAAAAAATGTCATAGTATAGTATGTCGTCCCAAATTGTAAAAAAAAAGTCATAGTATAGTATGTCGTCCGAAATCATGAAAAAAAAATCATAGTATAGTATGTCGTCCCAAATTGTGAAAAAACGTCATAGTATAGCAAGTCGTCCCAAATGGTGAAAAAAAGTCATAGTACAATATGTCGTCCGAAATCATGAAAAAAAGTCATAGTATAGTATGTCGTCCCAAATTGTAAAAAAAAGTCATAGTATAGTATGTCGTCCCAAATTGTGAAAAAATGTCATAGTATAGTATGTCGTCCGAAATCATGAAAAAAAATCATAGTATAGCATGTCGTCCGAAATCATGAAAAAAAGTCTTAGTGTTGCATGTCGTCCCAAATTGTGAAAAAAAAGTCATAGTATAGTATGTCGTCCGAAATCATGAAAACGTCATGCTTTAGGATGTCATAAAAAGTCATCGTTCAGTGTCACAGCCCAGCTCACCAGCCGTAAGAAAAAGGACAGACCAAACAAGCTTGCTGACAACAATGATAGTTTAGTAACATGATTTAAAACAAACAACACAATGTATACTGTCAGAAGTTCAGTGATGAAATACATATGTGGGTGCGTGGCAGTGTATACACAGTGTAAACACAGTGTGTGCTCTCTTGCTGTGCCCCCTCAATCATACCCTTTCTCCCTACATCAACACTCAGTCATCAAAACTTTTAGGACCCCTGATATATCTATAGTTACCAAATATTTCAGGCAGCTTTACATTAGACATGGTGTCAGAGGACATTTGTTCAGCCAGCCTGTCTGTTTCTGTTCAAACAGGAAACTCATGAAATCCAAGGGTCCAGCAGCAGCTAAAGCAGAAGAGGACAAGAAGAAAGGACTGGCACTGTTCGGACCCAAACCACCCACACCCAAACTGCTGCGTGCTTTCGGTGGAAACTTAAACAGGAACCTCATTGAGAAGATGAAGGTAACAAAGTTTACTTTTCAGTCTATATGTGGTCATATTAAAGCCACTGCAGTTATGCTGATGACTAAACATACCACATGTTGTCTTTTCCCCCAGGCTGCTGCTGCTGGTGGCCAGTAAGGACTGTAGTGAGCTCATGTTTTATAACTCCTTTTTGGGAGTGAATGTACAGTTTTGTTTTGAACCTCTTACTACTCTTTTGTACTGAGTGTATTTGCGGTTATGTTAAAATTCTGTTTAAAATGCATCTGGCTTGACATGCTTCGACCACCTGACTAAACCCACCAAACTGAGACAACATGCAGATTTAAACACCAAAAATGTATTTAAATACATATTTCCAAATTGTTTTAATCTGTCTGTGAACCTCAACCACTGCCCCTACTGTCTGTTGTACCTTGTTAACTCTTCTTGTCTGCTTATATTGGCTGTATTTATTTGGTTTACCAATGCACAGTAGTTGTAAAAGCCTAACAGAGATTACCTGTCATAATAATTGGTAACTGTATTGCTCACAGTTAATTTGATTGATCTGATCTCTGTCAATATTTGCTTAAATAAATAATTCCTTTGCTTAACTACAGTTTACTGTCCTATTTGTTTGCCTGTCGTGTATCTGTAGGCAGGAGTTACAGTTCAGAGAAAGAGCCGACTAATCCTGTGAGCCAGAAGGGGAAACTGTAAGGGTTAATTAACTAAGTGGGCAGAGTGGACTGAAATAACCCCAGCAGTCTAGTTTTACACCAGCTGATTTCAAATTGACTCTTTGCTAAGTCCCGCCCCCAGATGCAGCCTGGCCAATCATAATGTAGCATGGGTCAGACAACAACACAGCTGTGCTCCATTGTTTCAGATTTCCTTCATTTTCAGGCTGGTGTTGTGGATTTGGAGCTAAATGTTGTGCCTGGGGCACGTCGTGTATTAATGATACTCGTTACCTGGAGAGGTTGGAAAAAGACATATGTTTCTTCCCTGTTCCAAAACCAAAATCAAACCCTTAAAGGGTAAGGTTAGTTCATCTGCACACACTGTGATGCCACACAGCTGGTTCAATATCAGCAAAGTTTCCCTTTATATTCATTGTCTTCTGTGTGGATCAGCAGTGATGTGGTGGTTCACTTTTACACTGTGATCTGTAGCCTATAGTTGGGCTTTAGCTTCTAACTATCTTTGTCTTTTTAACCTGTTGTTGCTGCTGAGTCAGTTTGACATCCTGGATATATCCTTCAAACACAGAGTTGTTTGGACTTATTTCAGTAAATTTAATTGTATAATTAATAACCAGTTTGTAATTATGATCTAATAGTAATAATATATTCCATCCTCTCACCTTCTTTGAGTAGCAGTGATCCATATTTACATTTAGCCATTAATTAATCAGAAGGTGCTCTTGTAATTATTGTCATGATGTGTATTTGCAGATGATAAAGTAATTAAAGTCTCTGAACTGGAGTCATCACAGGACAGTCGTGTTGCCTGGCAGAGACTGGGAGCTAATCTGGTGGTGACTCCAGGAGAAGGGGGAGTGCCCAGAGGGAATTAAACTCTAAGATATTTAATTGCCTCAGTCTGTTGTTTGGATGTGAGACAAGGACCTCAGAGGACTCTTTTAAGGATCTGAGAGCCACATAGGAAAGTGTTCTCAGGAGGAGGAGAAGTGGATGGCCTGCCCGCTGTAGCCCACACCAGACCTCGCCATGTTCAGCAGGTTGAAAAAGTTACTCGGGGCTCCTGAGCCTCCGCCTGCCCAGGGTGCTACCCCGCCTCCCAGCCCAGCTCCACCAGCTAAGGTAAGGCCTGATACCTTTTTTATTTCTTTCTGAGTTCTGTTTTCATGAAATTGTTTTGTATTCGTTGCTCCCTGAACAGCTGTCTCGCAGTCATGCTTGCACCATTTAAATTAAACGTTACATTAATCAGGTGCTCGCTAACTGCTCGCCACATGTGTTAAGATAGACCACGGCAGGTGACTTAGATCAGTAAAGCAGCTTGGCACTGATGAAGAGCAGTCACTGCGGCCTCAGCAGGAGGCATGGGTGGATTTTCAGGGGGGATGCTGCATCAGGAATATTTTTCCTGCTCAGAAGTCTTTAAATTTGTCTCTGAGATCCTTGACTTGGCCAGTGACAGGTTCTTTAATTCCACAATCAATTAATTTATCTCCTCAGCGTCCTCCATCTTGATGCCACGGTTTGTTTCAAGTTACTTTTACTCTTTCCCTGTTTCTCCTCGTCTTCATCCCCTGCCAGTTCTTTTCACTGCATTTTCCTTTTCAATCGTATTTAGACACCTAATTTCAAAAGTTTAGGTTTTCATGTTGTCGCCATTGATCTCGTGACCAGAAACCCAACTCTCAAGTATTGAAGACCATCAGCATTTTTCCTGAAACAGAGGGAGGGGACAGGACTGAGAATGGAGTACAAGTGGGGTTATGTGCACAGTTTAGTCATTATTCATCCATTGACTTTCTGTAACTGCTCATCCAGTTAGGGGTCATGGGGGGGCTGGAGCCTATCCCAGCTGACACTGGGTGAGAGGCAGGGTTCACCCTGGACAAGTCACCAGACTATCACAGGGCTGACACATAGAGACAGACAACCATTCACACTCACATTCACACCTACGGACAATTTAGAGTCACCAATTATCCTGCATGTCTTTGGACTGTGGGAGGAAACCAGAGCACCCGGAGAAAACCCACACTGACACAGGGAGAACATGCAGACTCCGGCTCCAGCTGCCCCACCCTGGGTCTGAACCAGGAACCCTCTATATCAAATTTAAAGCCCGGGATTGTTGCAATAGCATTTAGCACTTCTTTTAATGACTGGCTGTGTCCCATTTGTCTCAAGACGTTTGTCTGCGTTTGTGACCCTTAATGTGTGTTTACAGGAGGAAAAGCCCCCTGAAAAGAAGGATGAAAAAGAGCAGCCAAAGAAAGAAGAAGAAAAGACAGAGGAGGTAAAGAAAGAGGAGGAAAAGAAAGAAGATGAAAAGAAAGAGGAAGAGAAAAAGGAAGAGGAGAAGAAAGAGGAGGAGCCCAAGAAGGAAGAGCCCAAACCAGGTGAGAAAGAAGTCTTTTTTGATCCAACATGGCAAATTCATCTGTCTCCTTGTCTTTCTTACTGGAGATAAAAGAAGTCATGTTAGGCAGACGACAGGAGACGATGAACTCAACCATGCTGAGATCCAGTGTGTCTGGGAAGATATCTAGGTGAACACTGTTTACATACAGACTGGAAATACTGGAAATATACTGTTTTCCATAGAGATATTTGCAGCTGATTAACTGATTTCAGGAAGAACAAAAAGCCATGTACATGTCACATCATTATCACTGTTTCACTAAGTACAATAAATGCACAGGAACGTAGACATCTGGTAATGATATGAGTGCATGAAGAGCACCTTGATCGTACATTTAAGAAGGTAAACTCTAGGTTTCTTTAAATTTAATCTCCCTGCTAGGACGTACGGCTTTTTGTTCTTCGGTTAGTGTTTGTGTCTAATTGTTAGAAACAGATTGAAGAATGAAGAGTGTGGCTGTATTTTATTTCCAGAACCTGCTCCAGCTCCTGCTCCTGCTGCTCCTGCCCCTGCTGCTGCTCCTGCTGCTCCTGCAAATCCAGAGGGGGCTGAGGGGTAAGAATGCACCATATACTGCATGTATTGAACTTCTCACCCAGTTGGGATAGCAGAAGTTAACAATAGTACCAGATCTGTGTGCTAGGTACCCCGACAGAAGGGGGACCAAAAATGGTTACGGTATGGAACAGTTCCATTGGTACCATCCACAAGTTTTTGCAGTGGAAACATAAAAAAGCGTACCAAACTGAACTGTACCGTACCAAACTACTCGGTGGAAACGGGGCTTAAGTCAGTGGTTCCCAACTGGTGCAGCCACAGGGTCCAGATTTCTCCTCAGTCATTAGTTCAAGGTCCACACAGTTTAATATACTCAGAATCTTTTCAGTCTGTTGTGTTGCCTCTGACATGACATCATAGAGAAGAGGGTCTAAGTTACTTTTTTAAATTACGTTTGTTTACTGTAGTATAATTGTGAGGCGGGATGAGACTCACAGTGATTAGCTGCTGTACAAATAAACTTGGCTGGGCTAAGAATACCTTGACCCTGGAGCTTGAGCTCTGTCCATTTAACTCCTCGTGCCTCAGGTTTCCAGGTACCAGTGTCTCAGCTTCAGTGTAGCACTACACTGTGAACAAGAAGAGCTGTGTCAATTTCAGCATTTACATAAGTACAAAACGTAAAGCGTGGCTGTTGCTAATATCTGACACCTAAATCTAAACCGGTTATATTTACCCTCCAAACATACGTTAACTGTTCTGAACTGATTGTGCAGATGGACAGTTACTCTGAGAGGCTGCTTTAAGGTCTGCTTAGCTGCACCTCCATTGTTTCGGCTTTGCTAACAAGAGGTACAGTGCCTGGACACACTGTGTGTTCGCTGGAGCAACAGCAGCCATGATCACACTGCGACTTGCAGCCTGTGACTCCTGAAGTAGGAAAGGAGATTAGGAGCTTAGTGTTATTTGTGACTGAGAATGACCAGGGATAGTGTTCACATGCAAATAAGAGCCGGTTTCAAAGAATTGATTTTGTTCTTTGCAGATGACTTTGAAAGTCTCGAGTGTTTAGGGGCTTAGAACATTATGATGGAAGTATATGATGGCTGTCTAGTGTTCAGTTAAGCCTCATAAATTGTTGCATCATTTTTTTGTGTTGATACCATTTGTTACACAGATTTGTTTCCAAAATAAAAACATTTTTGATCATCCAAGAATTGATAAAAACGGTCAAACCTCACTCCAAAATACAACATTAAGACTTCAAGACCCTGAGGAGCAGTAATCCATGCTGTGATTTGGTATAAAAAGCTGCTGACATTTGGAGATTTCTGAAGATTTTTCAGCAACTGCATGGCGAGCACTTCTGCTCTGGGATACAGAGTCATTTGACACACTGAGGTCAGG
Source organism: Cephalopholis sonnerati (assembly GCA_019142605.1). Lineage (NCBI taxonomy): Eukaryota > Metazoa > Chordata > Actinopteri > Perciformes > Serranidae > Cephalopholis > Cephalopholis sonnerati. The sequence continues at coordinate 28,249,725 of JAGQAX010000021.1, forward strand.
TCCCAAAAAATGGTCTCAGTACTATGAATTGACTACTATGGGAACTAACATCATCACACATGACTCAAGTTCAGACCAGTGACTCCACAAAACTTTCCACTCATACCCAGTTTATGCAAATCGAATTCTGTATAGGGACCCCAGTGCACACAAATATTCAAAAACACCATTTTCAGAATGTAATGCGTGAAAGAAACTGCATGTTTTTGCCAAAAAAATGAATGAGACTGGCATAAAGTGGGCATGTCTGTAGAGGAGAGACTCGTGGGTACCAACAGAACCCATTTTCATTCAGATATCTTGAGATGAGAGGTGAGGGGACTCCTTTGAAAGTAGGCTAAATTTTGGCAAGGCAAAAGCTGGGATGGCTACCTCTGGAGCATTATTTAGCCCCATATATGACAAGCTAGCATTATAAGGTTGGTACCAATGACACGTGCTAGCTTAACACAATGGGAGCAACACATCCTCTTAAAGACAGTCATGTCAGCAGAGATCAGCAGCAGTCCCATGTCTCTTAAGGTTAATAGTTATTATACTTGCAAAACTGTCCAATTTTTCTGACCACCACTGAACATTAGCGTCCAATTTAGCCCCCTCACCTCCCTCCTCTTGTATTTAATGTCACTTTTCTGTGGTATTCTGCTCTGTTTTCAGTGAAGAGCCCCGTCCTCCGACTCCACCTGTTGTCTACTTCCGGTACACAGATGAAACACTCAGAGCTGTGATCAAGCAGCTTAGAGATCGGACAGAGGCGCTCAAAGAGAAAGCCATAGACCCGTACGCCACCTCGCCAGAAATCACCCCACCTGTCAGTAAGTACGAACACTGACAGACCAGCACGCAGACAGAAAACAAGCACGCAGCTATTTAACTCACTGTCACTCTCTTTGTTCAGCACCTATTCTGAGGAAGGATGACTACATCAGACTGAAGGAGGAGGAGCGAATAGCAAAAGAAGAAGCGGATAAAAAGAAGGCGGAAGAGGCGGCCAAAAAGGCAGAGGAGAAGAAGAAAAAGGACGAGGAGAAAAGGCTGGAGGCCGAGAAGAAGGCAGAGGAGGAGCGGCTGGCGGAGGAGGCCAGAAAGAAAGCGAAGCTCCTCCCAGACATCAACTGCTCCTGCTTCGATGTCATCTTCCATCCAATCGAGACCAAGATGGATAGCATCCTGGGAAACACCATAGATCCTTTCACAGGTAGGTGAGGCACACACAGGAACAGGACAGCTGAGATTAAATGGACATACATCATTAAACATTTGTATCTGTCTCTCTCCAGATCGTCGGTACATTGCTTGGATGTCCCTGGTGGCATTGGCATTCAACTACAACACTTGGTTTTGCACCGCCCGCTTGGCCTTTCCTTACCATAACCCAGATGCAAACCCCTACTGGATATTATGCGACGTCATTAGTGACTTAGTGAATGTTATTGACATCGTGGTTTGGCAGCCCCGACTTCAGTTTGTCAAAGCAGGAGACATTATTGTGAGTCACAAAACATTAGTCTTAGCGACCTGTGTCTCATCTGTACCTGTGATAGTTCTATGCCTATTGCTATATCCACCTGAACTGTGATACTGTGTTTGATTCCCCTGCAGAAAGACAGAGCCATGGCTAAGTTACATTATCGGAAATCACAGCGATTCAAGGTGAGAATGAAAATCATGCGTCTAGTGGTGGTGGTGCTAGTGGTGCTCCAATTATCGGGGTATCACACTGCTCAGCATCCCTGGGAAAAGTTTACTCCGGGGAGCTGAAAAGGGGTCTCCGACTGATTGTCGAATCTCGTATTCAGACGGAGCAATGCGGATTCCGTCCTGGCAGTGAAACAGTGGACCAGCTCTTTACCCTTGGGAGGCTGCTGGAGGGGTCGTGGGAGTTTGCCTATCTAGTCTACATGTGCTTTGTGGACTTGGAGAACGGTTACGACCACGTCCCTTGGGGAGTCATGTGGGGGGTACTGTGGGATTACGGGGTACCGGGGTCACTGCTACGAGCCATCTGGTCCCTGTATGACCAAAGCGAGAGCTGCGTCCGCACACTAGGCGTAAAGTCAAACACGTTCTCCGTGGGTGTTGGCTTCCGCCAGGGATGTCCCTTGTCACCAATTCCTGTTTGTGATATTCATGGACAGGATCTCGAGGCGTAGCAGGGGAGGAGGAAGGGGTCAGGTTTGGGGACCTCTGTTTTTTGCAGATGATGTGGTTCTGTTGGCTCCATCACACCGTGACCTCCAGCATGCACTGGGGCGGTTTGCAGCTGAGTGTGAAGAGGTCTAGATGAGAGTTAGCACCTCCAAATTTGAGGCCATGGCTTTCTGCTGGAAACCGGTGGATTGCCCCCTCTGGGTTGGGAGAGAGTTACTGCCCCAAGCAAAGGAGTTCAAGTATCTCCAGGTCTTGTTCATGAGTGAGGGTAGAATGGAGCGTGAGATTGATCGGCGGTTTGGTGCAGCTTCTGCAGTGATGCAGGCGCTATGCTGGACCGCCGTGGTGAAGAGATAGCTGAGCCAGAAGGTGAAGCTTTCAATTTACTGGTCCGTCTACGTCCCAACCCTCAACTACAGTCATGAGCTCTGGGTAGTGACCGAAAGAATGAGATTGCGGATAAAAGCGGCCGACATGAGTTTCCTCCGTGGGGTGTCTGGGCTCAGCCTTAGAGATAGGGTAAGGAGCAGAGACATCTGGAGGGAGCTTGGAGTAGAGCTGCTGCTCCTTTGCTCCTTTGTTGAGGTGGTTCGGACATCTGATCAGGATACCATTTAGCTAAGAGTGGGTACAGCTCTGGTTTGCTTTTAGCCAGCATTTGACCTTTGTTGTGAAGGATTTTAAATCTGTCATCAGCTTTATTTTAGTTGGTAATGTGTTCCAGAGTTGACAGCCCTTTACGGAAAAAGCTACAATCTACAAAAGCTAAAATCTACAAAACTCACTGTAACCTCAGAAGTTGTTGTGAAACATAACCAAGTTTCTTTTGCTCCTCTGTTCTCAGACTGATATCATCAGCATCCTCCCCATTGACCTTCTCTGCCTGCACTTTGAGTTCTCGTCCGTATATCGACTCAACCGCTTCATCAGGGTAGGCAGCCAACTGACCATTTCCACTAAAGATGTAAATGAAGAAAAAAAAGTTTATACTTGTATTCGAATAAGCTTCATATTTCCTAAACAGTCTTTCACTAGTTTGTTTCCTCGTGTGTTCTAGATTGAATCCTTCTTTGAGTTCAGCGATCGACTTGAGAGTGTCATGGCCAAGGCCTACATCTGGAGGTGAATGCTGCTGGAACAGTGACAGGAGCAAATCAATACTGGTTTTTATCCCATTTTAGTTCACTGAAATTTAAACTTCTGCCAACAGATAAACTGTTATGTTTATCCTTAAGTTGGCTGTAAGCAGAAAGGATGCCTGCTGACAGTTTTTTAAACCATTTACTTTTCAATCGCTTGTCTTCTCTAACTAAATTGTTTGTATAACAGATATTCACCGGATATGTTTTTGTAAAAACATCATTTATATATGTATATAACATACATTAATGAGTTTTTTTAATCTAAAAAAAGCATACATATTACATACATGGTATGTAATATGTATACATTTTACGATATCTCATATTTTGTAATTTATGTTCACACTCCACAGATTTCATATTGGTTCTAAAGTTTCTTATTCATGAATTTTATTCGTCCCGTCATGCATCTACCACTGTTTTTACACCCTGCATGCAGTTATTCCTTCAGTTTTTCCACTGATGTATCTTCACAATATTTGCAACTAAAATGACCCTTATTCCACACACTAATACTCTTATATTTTTCTCCTCCAAACACAGAGTGGCTCGCACCACAGGTTACCTACTCTACATGCTCCATCTCAACGCCTGTGTATATTATGTTGCCTCGATACATCAAGGTCTTGCAACGACCCCGTGGGTGTATAACGGAGAGGGCTCAGCGTAAGTACATGAATCCCTGTTTACTACACAGTGTGCTGTGTTTACTGTCCGCCATTTTATTTCAGTGTACGAAGTCTAAGTGTGAGTTTTATGCTCCATATAGTGTCTTCACAAATTCCCATGACCGGGTGTTTATCGCATTAGGGAATAGTGAGTGATCTCTCTTATCCACCTTGCAACAGCCTAGAAACACAATAACAGTCCCGAGAAAGCAACCATCCCAGAGCAAAACAGCAACCACTCTAAAACTAGGGCTGTTATCAACTTAATTACATCTCTCACAGAGAACTCGCACTCTATCTGGTAGCACTTTGTGTCCACTATAGCTATTTTTCCTGAGGCCAGTGTATTTACTGTATTCTTTGCAAGGGGAGCACTGTGTATTTATGCAAAGCTTCAAACGCCAGCAGCGTAACGAGGCAATGAGCAACTATTCTGCACTGACCGCCGAACTAGTTACCACAAAGACCAACATAAATCAGCAGGTCCATTCTCACTCCCATGTAAAATGACAGTAAATCAGAACTAATCCTCTTTGTAGGGCTCGGCAATGTGAAGATATTATATCGTTATCGAGATATGAGACTATATATCGTCTTAGATTTTGGATGTTGTTGTATCATGATATGGCATAAATGGTGTTTTCTCCCATTTTACTACAGTAAAGTGATGTAAATTTATCAACTTACCAGACTTTTCCATTTGTTTTAATGTTTGCCTTGACCCACGTAGTCGTTACATCCACATTATTGATGATTATTGATCAAAAATCTCATTGTGTTATGATTTTCTGGGAAAAAAACAACTACAGCAACAGTCATCCCTACAACTTTGTCGCATCAGAGAGAGTATTCGGTTAGAATATTGTTATGTTCGATTTTGTTTCCCAGTCCTATCATTACTGAAATGCTTTTTGGGAGATTTAAAAATATCGAGATATATATATCGCGTATCGAGATATAGCTGAAAAATATCATGATATAATTTTTAGGACTTATCGCCCAGTCCTACCTCTTCGGTCCCACAAAAACCATTCCTATTCTACAAAAAACTAATTGTTTGAGTTGCTGTACCTCAGCACAATCTATAGGGCAATCAGTTGCCAACTTTGCTTATCTGCTTCAGTGATAGTATTTTATCTTCATTTCATTTTGATTGTTCTCTGTATTTCTTAATATTGCCTCAATTTATAATAAAAAGCACTTTATAAATAAAGTTTATCATTATTACTATTGTTGTCATCAAAATGAAATAAAGATGTACCCTGTCCCTCCACAGGTACCTGCGTTGTTACTACTTTGCAGTCCGCAGTCTGATTAACATCGGGGGTCTTCCAGAGCCTGTGACCACCTTTGAGATTACCTTTCAAATGTCAAACTTTTTTATTGGTGTCTTCGTGTTCTCCAGTTTGATCGGACAGGTAGGTCAGAGGAGGGTTTTATTCGTAACTCTAGCATGTCTCGATTATCAACATTACACATTTTGCTTAAGGCTTTTCTTCACAGTGTTATGTATTCTAATTCAACACTCTCCCTGTCCATCTGTCTTTCTTTCTCCTAGATGAGAGACGTCATAGGAGCAGCAACAGCAGGTCAGACATATTTCCGGGCATCAATGGACGGCTGTGTTGATTACATGAACACCTACACGATCCCCAAGCATGTCCAGAACAGAGTTCGGACCTGGTACAACTACACCTGGGCAGCTCAGGGCATGCTGGGTAAGACTCAAACATTTGTACCAGAAATAATAAACCTGATGAGATACTAAAACTCTCTCCTAAACACCAGACTGACATTTAAATAACCACACAATTCTTTAGAGATGTTAAGAAAATGCTTTCGACAGCTTACTGTATGCTGAGATATTCATGTCTTCTCCAGATGAGTCTGAGCTGCTGGATAAGATGCCTCTGGTGATGAGAACTGCCATCGCTGTTGACATCAACCTGTCCACCTTCCAGAAGATTGCACTGTTTCAGGTGACTCAGCATTCACTGCCTCCTCTGATAATTTGAGACAATCAGATTGCATTTTGACAGACATGGAGTCATGGATGGATTACTGAACGGGTCTACTGGGCACAGGCCCAAATGTCACTCCAATTCACATGCACCAGCCAGGAAGAGACACAAAAAGGGCAACATAACTACAGGGAGACACAAAACAAACACAAGGAGACAAATTTGACCACAAAGAGACATATAACAACAACAAGGAGACACAGAATGACTTCAAAGAGAGACAAAACGACAGGGACAAAAAATTACTACAAAAATACAGAAAACAAAAACAGAGAGACACAAATCGACTACAAAGATGCATAAAAGAACTGCAAAGAGACACTGAACAACCACATAGAGACACAAAACAAACACAAAGAGACATAAAGCCACAAAAATAGAGAGAAGGAGGAAGAGGAGCAGGAACCACCTCTCCAATATAGGAGAGGTGGTGGGGCCTTTTCCATGTCTGTGCCCAGGAGCCCATTGGAGTCGTACACATCTACCTGAATACAGCACTGAACGCTCACCTGTTAATCTTCTGTTGCCTCTTCCAGGGCTGCGACCAGCAGATGTTGGTGGACATGTTGCTGAGGCTCAAGTCCATCATTTATCTACCTGGAGACTTTGTGGTGAAGAAAGTGAGTTTGTGTGTTTGTGTGCATAGAGGATAAACCTTCATGAAGCAAATGACCAGTAACATATCCAAGGTTTCATTATCTGCGAGTGATGCTGACCTCTGCGCTCACGTCCGTAGGGGGACATCGGTAAGGAGATGTACATCATCAAAAGTGGAGCGGTGCAGGTGGTGGGAGGACCTGACAACAGTATTGTGTTTGTCACACTGAAGGCTGGGAGCGTGTTTGGAGAAATCAGGTTAGTCTGCATTCAAGAAATTCAGTAAGTCTCACATTTACCCTTGATTTTCATCGCCTTCTAAGTGTCCTAAAAACACTGAGTGGCATGATAACAATAAGTATCGTACACGTAGGGAGAATATATTTGCTTCTGGTGCAGTTTTCGTACCTTTAGGGCCACCACAGAAAACAACATAGAGATTTAACTGATTGTAATATTCAGTATGATTATTATAGCAAGTGATTACATGACTTATTTTTCGGAGGCAGTGGTTTAAAAAAATTCAAAATCAATTTTGCTGCAATTTCCCGCAAAAAATAAAATCACATAAAAATGCCGCGATTTTTAGCCCAATTTTTGTCAAAGTTGGCCGCAAATTCAAGAGTTTGGGGCCACAAATTCAAGGTTTTTTTGCTATGAGATCCTGGAGGGACTGACTTAAAGTAAAAAGAAAAAGTATGCGATTCAGAACGCACCATTACACTGCACGAGTTGTGTGAAAGTTTGTAAATGGTTGTTAACAAGGTCCCTGATTAATTAAAAAATCAAAATGTTTGCACTTTTCCGTGGGAACATAGGAGAAAAACAAAGTTTTCTTCACGAATTCAAGGACCTGCATTTGTATAGCACCTTTCTAGTCGTCTGAAAACTCAAAGCGCTTTTTACACTACGAGTCACATTCACCCATTCACACACACATTCACACACTAGTGGCCGAGGCTACTGTACAAGGTGCCACCTGCTACTCAGTTTTTAACACATCATCATTGGGAGCAATTTGGGGTTCAGTATCTTGCTCAAGGATACTCAACATGCGGACTGGAGGAGCCGGGGATCGAACCAATGATCTTCCGATTGGTGGACGACCCTCTCAGCCGCCCTGTTCAAGGTGACACGGCATGACTTGTATACATAGAAACAGTCATTTTTTGGGGATCTATTCCTTTAAACAAAGCACAGTAAACAAACACCATAAGCCAAAGCAAGTAATAGTACAGTATATTGCCCAGTAGGCATGGGACGGTAGGAAAATTTCATGTCATGATTATCCTTGCCAAAATAATTGTGATTCACAACATTAAAAGAGGTTCGACCCCCGCCTCCAGCCCACATGTCGAGGTATCCTTGAGCAAGATACTGAACCCCAAATTGCTCCCGATGGCTGTTCCATCAGTGTGTGAGAGCGTGTGAATGTGACATGTAGTGTAAAAAAGTGCTTTGAGTGGTCTGAGGACTAGAAAGGTGCTATACAAGTGCAGTCTATTTAACTTTAAAAGGCACTAAAACATACTGGAATCACTTCACCTTACATATTGTTAACAAACAAATATTATCAATGGCATCACAGATGGGACACATTTCTTTTAAGTGAATGTCCTTTATCATGAAAAACTATCAATGTTAAAAAGCCATGCTCATCAATGGCATCATATCTGGGACTACACAGATTACATTTCCTGAGGCTGGCGCATATGTAGCCTGTTTTACAGTCTCTTTGTTGCTGCTGGACATGATACTCATTTTTATCCCGATTAATGGAAACTCACCACGATTAACCTCTTTTTTCTCTCATCATGATCTATAATCAAATCATATATCGACCCTTCCCTGTTGCAGCTTGTTGTCTTTCTCCGCATGTGACTGCGGACCCATGGTATATTTTGACCTCTGTCCCATCACAGTTTACTACAGTCTGCCAAAGATGGAGGAAACAGGCGCACAGCTAACGTGAAAGCCCACGGCTTCGCTAACCTCTTTGTCCTGGAGAAGAAGGACTTGTTTGACATCCTCGTCCACTACCCAGAGTCTCAGAAAGTGCTGGCCAGGAAGGGAAGGTGAGTCATTAACAGTTCCAACATTGTTGTTACTGTGACTGTGGCTATTTTTTGTGAGGAATTTTAATTAGTAAATTATCAGCACCAACCTCCAAAAGCCTCAGTCAAATCTTTTTGATTGCAACTGTAATCCAATTGTGCAAATTAGATTCTAAAACGCAGCCTCGTATTGTCTGTGTGTGTGATTGTGAAGGAAACTGATCAAAGCCAAAGGCCCTGCAGCGGCTAAAACCAACGAGGAAAAGCCAAAAGGTTTCGCTGTGTTTGGACAAAAACCACCAACTCCCAAGATAATGAAGCTCTTTGGCAATTTCCGCAAGCAAGCAGCGGCAGAAGCTGCCACGGTAAAGTCCTGACAGTGACGCAGCCTCCTGCGTACAGAGATCAGAAGGACAAGTAGCCTTGTACTTCTAAAGAAAATGTTAGCACGAGATAGCTTAAAAACACGATGGCATCATGGGTAATGACATCGTCTTTTTTTGTCTTCTGTCCACAGCAAGCTGCCAAGTAAGAGGAGTCAAAGCGGGATGTGTGAGGCTGCTCCGGAGCTCCACCACTTCAGTATGTATCATCTTGTACATTTGACTTTCCACTGCCTACTGAAGGAATCGCAAGAGCACAGAAACGGGACGTCTGTAATTATCATCTGTAATATTCACCTTGTAAACTGTTGTAGATTCATTATTAGTTATGTTTGACCTGATCAGTGCCAGTAGCCAAATTTAAAGGTTAACGTTATGCTGTGGAGGGAGCTCTTACGAGTCAAAAGGGGTCAGTTGAGGTGGCGCCTCGTTAGAGGTGTTCTGGGGCCAACTGGTAGGAGGCCCAGAACACACTGGAGGGATTACATATCTCATGTGGACTGGGAACACCTCGGGGTCCCCCAGGAGGAGCTGGAAAGGGTCACTGGAGAGAGGGATGTCTGGGGTGCTTTGCTTGGCCTGCAGCCCCGTGACCTTGTCCCGGATAAGCAGATGAAAATGTATGAATGCGTCATTTTTGATATAAAACACAACTAAAATGTTTACTACAAAATGTGTCCTCAGTTTTATTACTAGAAGATGAGCTCTACCACACCTCACACTGGTTTCCAATCTTTAGTCAGTTAGTTTGTGATTAGATAAACTGGAAAAATAGTATAGGCAGCGATGGCTCCCAGGGCTGAACAGGTAAAGAGCACCACCTACTGTTTTACATTAGAATTTAAACTTCTATGAAAGGAAAATTAAAGGGACAGTTCCCCTAAAATACATATTTTTCCTCTTACCTGTAGTGCTGTTTATCAACGTAGATTATTTTGGTCTGAGTTGCAGAGTGTTGGAGATATCGACCATAAAGATGTCTGCCTTCTCTTGAATATAATGGAACTAGATGGCACTCAGCTTGTGGTGCTCAAAGTGCCTAAAAAATACATTTGAAAAAACTCAACAGCAATGTCTCTCTCCAGAAATCATGACCCAGTTACTCAAGATAATCCACAGACCTTGTTGTGAGCAGTTTCATGTAAGAACTATTTCCTTTCTCCCAAACTACACCCACCAACCGTATCACTGTGCAGAAGGAAGCATGCATCTACTGCTAGCTCACCTCACACCACTGAACTAGCTAATGCCGCAGCTCAGCAGAGGACGCCATCGATGTTTAAATGTTGCGCTGTCACGAGCACGAGCCTTTCAACCATGAGTAGATGCACACTTCCTTCTGTGCAGTGATACAGTTGGCAGGTGTAGTTCAGTAGAAAGAAAATAGTTCCTTCATCATTATCTTGAGTAACCAGGTCATGATTTCTGGAAAGAGACATTGCTGTTGAGTATTTCTAATTTATCTTTTTTGGCACTTTTAGCACCACAAGCTGAGTGCCATCTAGTTCCATTATATTCAAGAAAAGGCGGACATCTCTACGGCTGATATCTCCAACACTCCACTACCAACAGATTTAAAATAAGGTGCTGGAGATGTTTACCGCATGAAAGCAACAAGTTGAATTTAGTGTTTGAAACATATGACAGTGCCTGTGACATCAGAAATCGTTTATGCTTTCATGTTTTTAAAATGTGCTTGTGGTCACTACTTCTTTCTTCTTTTAAAACTGGTTACAGCCTGTGCAGCTGAACATAACAAACTTTCTAGAAATCTCTGAGATCCCCAAAAAAGGTAACAAACAAGAGACAGGAGAGATGACTTTTAGAGATGAGTGTTATTTGGATAATGATAACACCTGAGCAGCCTGAAGCTTTTAAGTCCACTTCACAGAATAAAATGCACATAAAACTATGATCACATGATCACTAATTAAAAAAGTAATGTAACATGAAGCATAACAGATGATACGTTTGAAAAAAAAATTCACACACATTTAAAATAAGAAAAACAGAAGTTAAAAATAAGGCGTTTACACTGTTATAGCTTCCTGCTCCTCTTCCTCCTTCTCTCTATTTCGGTCTCTCTCTGTCTCAAAGTATCAATTTGTCATATGGATCACTGAACATGTATTATGCTGATGTGGAAAGGGATCCCTCCTCAGCTGCTCTTCCTGAGGTTTCCACCTTATTTTCCCTGTTATAGGATTTTTTGGGGAGTTTTACGTTATGTGAAACTAGACTTAATAAATAAAAATAACTTGAATTAAATTGCTCCCATGCACAAAACTGCACTTGGACATTTTCTCTCAATATGCAGATAGCTATGAACTAACATGACTGTATGTGACCTTTTGTTTGGTTTTTTATTTGAGAACAGTTGAGAGAGATTTAAGTCCTCATCTCCCTCCAACTGCTCTGCCATACTGTACGATTACAGTTTGTTTTCAGCTCCTCACAAGTCCTTCACAAGTCTCTGTTCAAAGTCAGATACTGTAGTTGGGTCTTAAAGTCTGCAGGATACTTGGCCGGTATTGTTTGCTGCGCTGGAAGTCTCCGCAGCAGATGGGTTGTGCAGAAACAGTCCTTTAACTCTGGAGCTTCCAGAGGATGATCTGTCTGTCCTCTCCGCCTGTGATCACTGTGGAGCACAGCTCGCTCATCCACATGGCCGTGACAGCACCTGTGCAAAGACAACATTTATACAGTAGGAACAAACACTACAAGTACATACTTTTCTCACTTAGTCATAATGCAATTATTACAGGTATGTGCATGTGGCATTAATGCTAGGGCTGCCCGCTGATAGTTGCCCAAACATTAGTCAGAAAGGTTTCATTGGTCGCTGGGAACTCTATTAGGAGCTGCGCCTTGTCAAAATAAATCCAAACCTGTATGACTGGACCATGTGGGAATTTAATTTGACCACCAAAATATATCATTTAATAACAAAATTAATATGGTAAACAAGCAGGCGACTAGTCGACTAATGGCCCTAAATGACGACTATTGGCCGACTAGGAATATTTTTAGTCAGGGACAGCCCTAATTAATACCTAAAGAAAATGGTACAAAGGTAAAGTTAAAGGTCAGGTAGGCAGTTTTATTTTGACCTCAATCTCTGCTTGTAAAGTGCAGTCACACTGTAAAACTGGGCAGCTTGATTCAAGTATGAGTTAAGATTGTATTACTGCACTGCCCATTTCTTGTCCCAAATGTTTTTGGAAACATATTTTAGTGTACTGTTTAGCTGTAAAATGAGAATATTTGTGACCCAGCCGCCATGTTGGAAACGGTCGAGCTGAAACAAGGCACCGCCTACCAGCTGGAGCAAACGTTCTCATTTTACAGCTAAACGGTACACTAAAATATGTTTCTGAAACATCTGAAGTGAGAAAAAACAATTCAGTAACTGAGGGTCGGTTCATATTTGATCATCGCTGCCTTGTTTGGCACTTTGCAGTTCACAAGCAGTGATTGACACTACTCTGATTGGTTGTGTTTGTGATTCTTGCAATTGTCATTACGAGCACTATGAGGAGGCAAAGGAGTGTGATTTTTTCCACAGATTATCTGCCTCATGTGCTGCTGTCAGGATACAGGGAGAGTTACAAAAAACATCTGTCAATTTGCCAAAAAAAAAAAGCTCTAATATTGTTGTGACTCAATCTAAGACACAAACATTCACACAGATTGCTGACCAGGTGAGATGTACCTGAGTGTGCAGGGATCCTCTGGGTGACTGTGTTGCTGAGCAGGTCCCACAGCAGGAGGTCACCTGACTGTCCCCCGCACAGCACCGAGTGCCCGTCCCAGCAGAAACACCTGGACCCACACACACTTTGAACTTGTAGCATCAGTCAGCAAGGTGAATCAGTTTTTCTTTATAACGGCTGAGAGCTGTAAAGAGCTCCAACACAAGTCACATCACATCGTCATGACACAGATACATGTACATAAATCATGTATTACCTGCTGCATGTAGCTTATAAAAAGGAGTTCACTTATAAATGCAGAGTTGGGAAAAAATTAGTTTAAGAATGTAGAAAACTGAGGAGGGAGACTAGAATTGTATGACTTGACTTGAGTCAAACTCAAGTCGCAAATTTGAGGACTTGAGATTTGCTTTACGAACATTTATAAAAGACGTGACAATGACTTGGTAATAAGGACTTTAGACTTGACTTAGACTTGAGACAGATGACTCAAAAGGACTGGACTTTCTAAAAATTAAAAATGTATGTTTTTCTAGAGAAGTAACATTTTGATTCTGAAACATGATTGGGTGAATTCTTTTGCACTGCACGCATATCGGCCAACCTGCTGGGACGCTGCAGAGGTCAACGCATGAGGCTGCTATCATGGAGACTGCAATTTGGATTCAAGGTTAATGTGGTCGATGGCGAGAAGAGGACAGGGACAAAGTCTGCAGCTCAAAAATCAGTGACACAACCACCACAACATGTAACTTCACCCATCACTACAACACTCACAAAGAAAAATATGTGAATGTGTCTCTGTCGCTAACGTATTAGCTCACTGGCTCCTGTTTTCATATCAGAGTCCTTCAGAGCTGTAGGGCTATATTAGGATGTCAGAGTGCTCTCCATTGCTGTTCATTCAGGAAGTTACTGTGTGACTTACTCCCATCTCTGGCAGAAAATATGTAGAAACTATTTGACCTGAATACCTGTGCTTCAGTACAGTAATCCCTTACATGAACAGCGTAGGTCAAGAAACTCATTTAGAAAATGTTTTAAATAAGGTCAATGACATACATCCTCAATTATATTTGACTCTCAGGCTTTACAAGTAGCTTAAAATGCTGTGAGCTTTAAAACTGTGATCTGCCTGTTCTGCTGTGCAGACTGAGCGACCTTACCTCTGCTCCTCCTCGGCTTTCACAGATGAGATCACCATTCCCGTCTGGACGTCAATAACCTTCATGCAGGAGTCAGCGCCAACGCTGAGGACATGTCGGCTATCTGAGGATGTAAAAACCCGAGTCATCGCTTTAGTCATGGTTTCTGGGTGACTCAGATCTTTGAAATGTCGGCATGTAATTTGTAAAGTTCAGCTTTGAAAAGTACCAATGCAAGACAGAAAGAAAACCAGAGAAAATGGCCAACTAGCACACTGTCATGTATCCAGGTTTTTATAGGACTTAGAGACACTATAAAGTCTACGAGGTATAAATGGAGCAAAGAGCGCTGCTGGAGATGTAATGTTGGCGTTCATAACAGAGCTGCTCTCCCTCTCTCCTGCAGTAATGACTCACACAGCAACACAAATAAAACAGCTGTCGGCCACTTGGCTGCGGAGTGATAAAGTTCGTTTGTAGGTGTAAAACAATAAACAGCAATGCAGAGCCAATTACAGAGCCTTTAACTTTGTGCCACCAAACACTGACTGGTACTGAAGGTGTTCCAGTGGCTGCTTTGACACATACCAGGGCTAAAGGACATGTGATGGATGGTTCCAGTGTGGCAGTGGACTTGCTGCAGTGTCCCGTAGCTGCTGGTGTCCCAGATGGTGACGGTCCCATCTTTACAGCCAGACACCAGCAGAGTTCCCGCTGGATTCAGACCGATGGTGTTCACCTGTACACGGGCATAAGAGAGGGATATTACAGAGGTAAAACAGGTTTGTGTGTTCTGAAAGGTCCCATTTATGCTAATTTTCATGTTCTTAGTTGTATTTGGGGTTTCTCCTAGAACATGTTTACATGAGTTAATGTCCGACTGAAACCGGACTTTTAAATGCATGTAAACAGCTTAGTCCTACTGAAACCAACTTTTAAATGCATGTAAACAGCTTAGTCCTACTGAAACCAACTTTTAAATGCATGTAAACAGCTTAGTCCGAATGAAACTGGACTTTTAAATGCATATAAACAGCCTAGTCCAACTGAAACCGGACTTTTGAATGCATGTAAACAGCTTAGTCCGACTGAAACCGGACTTTTAAATGCATGTAAACAGCTTAGTCCGAATGAAACCGGACTTTTAAATGCATGTAAACAGCTTAGTCCGAATGAAACCGGACTTTAAAATGCATGTAAACAGCCTAGTCCGACTGAAACCGGACTTTTAAATGCATGTAAACAGCTTAGTCCGACTGAAACCGGACTTTTAAATGCACGTAAACAGCTTAGTCCTACTGAAACCAACTTTTAAATGCATGTAAACAGCTTAGTCCGAATGAAACTGGACTTTTAACCGCATGTAAACAGCTTAGTCCAACTGAAACCGGACTTTTAAATGCATATAAACAGCCTAGTCCAACTGAAACTGGACTTCTGAATGCATGTAAACAGCTTAGTCCGACTGAAACCGGACTTTTAAATGCATGTAAACAGCTTAGTCCGAATGAAACCGGACTTTTAAATGCATGTAAACAGCCTAGTCCAAATGAAACCGGACTTTTAAATGCATGTAAACAGCTCAGTCCGAATGAAACCGGACTTTTAAATGCATGTAAACAGCTTAGTCCGACTGAAACCGGACTTTTAAATGCATGTAAACAGCTTAGTCCGACTGAAACCGGACTTTTAAATGCATGTAAACAGCTTAGTCCGACTGAAACCGGATTTTTAAATGCATGTAAACAGCTTAGTCCAACTGAAACCGGACTTTTAAATGCATGTAAACGGCTTAGTCTGACTGAACTCCCGGAAAAACAAGCAAACACCATGGCAACCACGACGCAAAAGGCGCATTTCTGGACGGACGAGGAAACTACCTTCATGCTCCGACAGCTAAAGGAGCTAAACATGTTGAAGTTCATGGATGGTAGGAAAACTCGACACACGGATTTATTTAATTTAATTTATTATTCCTCTTCGGGTCAACCGGAACTAGTTCAATACGCACTATATTAAAAAGGACACAGCGCCGCCTATCGAGGCGGAGTCAGACGTACTTGGTCAGAAATTCGATTTTCTCTTCTGCATGTATACTCAGACAAGACGAGAAGTCCGACTTGACTGATTAGCCGAGCTATGAGCTTAGCTCAACTACTGCATGCATGTAAACGTACTGGGTGTTTTTCCAAGTCAGCTTTCTTAGCAGACCATGCCCATGTTTACTTACCGCCATAGGGATCATAGGTTTATGTTTAAGTTTGAAACGGTCTGTTAGTTGTGACATCACAACTTCACAGAAGTCCTGTCTGCTCGTTTAGAGGCACAGTTTCTGAAAACAGTATGTGAGCATTTCTCTGTGGATTGACCGTTTACATACAATCAAAGTATTTATAAAGCATCTTTACCTGCATAAAAAGAGGTAAATACAAAGTAAACCTCACTGCACTCACCCCTGCATCATGTTCCAACTCAGCCAGTAACTGAAACTGGGATCTCTTGTGACTGGAGGAGCTGTCAGAAGCACACTGCCACACCTGTGGAATAACAACATCATCTGCAACTCTCAACCCTCAAATCAGACACCGACATACCCCGGGAAAAAAATAAATACTAATACATGCACCACATCTGTCAGCATTTACAGACCCTCAACTTGTCCAAATGTCAAAATGCCTGTTAATGTCATGGCTTAATCACATCAGAACAGCATCACCTCATTAAACTACTAGTTTTTACCTTGACGGTGGAATCCCAGGACGCGGTGTACAGCCGGTCATCAAACCAACACATTTCACTGACGGCGTCATCATGACCCATCAGTGTGTCCTGCCGCCTGCCGTATGGGATGGAGTAGAAATAACTGAGGGAAGAGAAACACGCAGGTCAGTGTGAAGTCATGGGGATCATTTTGAAAGTCATTACGTCCACATAAACTACACATACACGTTGTTGTCCCAGGAAGAACACACCACAGTTTTACCGTCCGCCAGCATCAAACAGGATGATAATGCCTGAAACACAGCAGAGTGGTTTCCTGTTCAGAGCCAGTCTGACATGATTAGAGAGAGAGAGAGAGAGTGAAGTAAAAAGTGAAAATGGCTGTGTACCATGTTAGAGAAGGACATGCTCCTCTGGAAGTCCTTCAGCTCTTTGGAAAACATTTTAAGAGTTGAGTCTGGAATAAAGAGTGATACAGCTGAGTAAGTACAACAGGAACAAGAAAAATAAATAAACTAATAAACAAAAAACAATTTAAAAAACAGAAAACGATTAATTTAAAACACCCTAAAAACAGACAGAAAAAACAAAACAAAAAAATATTAAAAATTATTAAAGGTTAAGTTTAAAATTATTTATTAAAAAATAAATAAATAAATTGACATGTTTAAAAAAAAAACAAAAACAAGTCCTAAAACCTTTAAAAAAAAAAGTAAAGTTGCCATACTGTTGAGCCCATGTAAAATAACATCACACTACATCACTAAATATAATAAATTATAAACTGTTATTACTGTTAATTCTAAAATATAAATTATAAAATTATGATATAATGTATAAACTGGGTAGGAGAATCCACCTGCAGGATAGGCCCCAAAGTTTCAAGTTTTGTTACTTTAAAAATAAACCAATTCAAACCTCTGAGCTATTTAATTATTATTATTTTTAAATAATTTCATTATATTATCATTTTATTATTGGTGTGTGTGTATAAGAAAAACATCAACCAGTTCGAGGCAACTAATTCCTGTGTGAGTGTGTTTTTAGCAATTTTTTAATTACTAATATTTGATGGCACTTTTAATATTTATTTAAGCACTGAGTATTGATTTTTAGCTCTTATTTATTTACGTTATATATCTAACAAGACATGGGAACCTGCAACTTTCTACAGGCATGTTAACTCATAATAATATAATTTTAAATTTGTCAATACTGTATGGAGTGACTGTCAATTTAACTGTGCTCAACATCAGTAAACCATTTTGTGGAGGAGCGTTTTGTCTGCTTCTCCTGAGCTGCTGGAACTGTAGAGTTTTTTAAATCTGTGAATCAGGCATGGTTTTAACAAAGAATCATTTCAAGTATATTTTATATTCATGCCTCCTGTGCCCGCGTTCAAGGTGACAGTCATCTAGACTGTTGTGCTTTTAACCTTTTTAAACACACTTTATTTTGAAGTACAGAAAATTTCTGCCACAGAGCTTTTATTTTGAAGTGCATTTCCTGCTGTAAAGTGAGTGACTAACAGGCAGCTACTTGACAGAGACCGTAAACTAGCTTGATGACATGGCCAAACACAAATATGACACAGAGTACACTAAACTGTGTGGACCTTGAACTAAAGACCAAGGAGGAATCTGGACCAGTTGTAAACCACTAGCACTGCAGCTCTGTAACAGAGTCAGTGCTCGTCTTTTGATCCTTTTCGGACCTCTACAACAATCAATATTTGTCTCAGATTTAAGATGTTGAGATTCCAGACCTTGAGAGGTGGAGAAAATAGCAGCTCCATCTCGAGTCACGGCGACGCCGGTCACAGCCCTGCACATTCAACACAAAGACTCAGTTACACAAAGACAGGACACATGTATAAATATCTACGAGACAAAAGCGGAGGGGAGGATGTTCTTGGGTTAATGTAGCCGTCACTACAATTACTGAGGACAAAACAGACAGTGTCCTCACAATACTATTTTCCTTCCTGCAGCTGCCTGCTGTCTTCTAGCTTTGCATGCACTTCCTCATATTTTCAACAGAGCTTTCATTTCAGCTATGAGTGGACCGGCACTGCAATTACATTTGCACTCTGTCATTACTGTAGCCATTTGGACACATCCCGACTCACTCTTTATGGATCTTGTGGCTGGAGATGGGTTTCAGATTTCCCATGTTTGCCCAGGCTAACTTCCTGCTCTCCTCAGTCAGGTCCTCGAAGGACGAGTCCTCGCTCTGAGAGGCTGCAAAGAAACACAGGGATAACTGCGGTGAGGACATATGGAGACGAAAATGACACTTTCATGTGTTAGATGGTGATGATGCTGCTTATGCACATTTACTATGATGCAATTAATCACTGGAAATAAAACAAATCAGCAGATAAAGACATCGTTTATGAATTTATTGGTAAGAAAAACGGTTTGGGTCATGTTTTATTTGTCACAGAAATTTCTGCAGACGAGGACCACACTACTCTAACAGGGATGATTCACAGAAATACAAACTGCCTCCCAAACTACACGAGGCAAGTGCTGCATTATTCAAAGAACCTGCACTCTGAGGTGTGAATCATCGTTGGTACCATTAGGCAATTTGCAAATATCCTAACACGACCTTAAATTTGAAAGAGCAGCCGTGTTCACAAGCTGCTTTGATTCTTTTCACCTCTGTGTGTATATGTTTCTGCAGTCCTACCTGGAGACAGTTCACTGACGGGTGAGTTGCTGCTGGGGCTTCGAGTTATGTTATGAAACCTGGGTGTGATCCTCTGAGGGTGGGGGATGGTGAACAGCTGTTTGGGCGTCTGGCCGAACTCCAGGATCTGTGTCAGCATGGCGATTCTCTGGTCAGGGTCCTCGATGCTTCACAGAGAAATGGAGAGTTATTTCCATGGTGTGATGTTAAACATCTTTAATAGTGATTTGTGAGTGTTTTACTTGAGTACCTGTCACAGTCGATGCCGCCTTCATAAGTCAGAGGGTGAAACACTGAAACGCAATGAGATAGGTGTGAGTCTTTGTCGGGTTTTGGCTGGTGTGATGTTGAAAACAGATGCTGGTTATTTTACCATTGTGGGCCGCGACAGCTTCACTGCCTCTCTGTCTGAAGCCAAACACCAGGTCAATCCACTCATGAAGGTGCTCCGACACGTACTGACTCTCCAGAGCTGTCCTGTGCTTCTGAAGAAAATCACTGGTATCTGGAATCGAGACAAACGGGACACAGTTATGTGAAGCAGAGGATGTGACACCTGGATCCAACAGAGCTCACATGCATACACAGACTTCATAAAATAGTGGACGTCGTCTTCGGGTCTGAAAAGTAATGATGATGCTGAAGTTCTACTAAGCAGGAAATGTCACGCTCTGTGCTGGAAATTCACTGTACTTAAAAATAAAGTGTGTTTTTTACAAACTTGACATGTTTGTGAGTGACTTGTGGTCCATTCAGAATGGACCCATGATCCACCTTTGGTACACCACCCACCAGTTGGGAAGCAGTGCTTTAGGGCATGTGTTGTTGAAGCGTTCTGTTGTATTAAAAGACACTCTAAGGAGTCGGCTGTTTATTTTTCCCGATAAATAAATTGTAAGCCTGTTTTTCATTGGCCAAAATTAGCATCTCGGTTAATATCACAGTTCATGTGCATTATGGATGCACCTTGCTAACCAAGCTAGCTAGTTAGCATTTAGCTCCACTCTCTCGTCAAAATATGGTGACTTTTGGCTCCAAAAAATAAATCAAGACAGCGATGGCCAAAATAAGCCAACAGGTGATATCACGGCGGCTACATCCACTTCTTTTATACAGTGTGTACGTGCATACTGTGATCAGAAGGTTACCTGAGGCCCACGGCGGGAGAACAACATCACCGACTAAGCTTCCGTTCTGCCTTCTGCCCAAACTTAGATTCAGTTTGTTTTCCAGGAAGTTGCAGTCATCCCCATAAAACTCTGGAATCAGCTGCGTTATTGGACAGACATTCACACAAAGCAGAAGTCATGAAACACTTCTACAGAAAACATAAAGACACTCTAAATACTGCTCTGTCAGACGGACACAGTATGTGCATGTTCTTGCACCTCAAAAACAGGGCTGAAGAAACAGATAACGACTCTATCAACGACCTAGTGTAATAATGAATGCCCAGTTATGAAAGCAAAGATGGCAACCATGGATACCGTATAAGGATCATTTTACACCTATGACCACGTTCATATTGGTGTACAACTCTGATATGTCTGTGCTGACAGAGCAAACTTTTCACTTGTAGGAAAATATCTGGTGAACATGGCAGTAGTGTCTAACTGACATAATAAACAGTCGAGTCATATTTTACCTCTTTAAAGTCAGTTGCCCCCTCTAAGCAGTTTTTCCATGTATCAGCTAAGCTGTAAGAAACAATACAGGTCTGTAAACACCAACAGGTAAAATCCTTCTTTCAATATTTACAGATAAAATAACATTTTTTAATCAATTATTTTGTTTTTTTACCCATAATATTCATAAACTGTGTCAAAAACAAACATCTTATACAGTACAGCATCGAGAAATATTTTTATCAGTGAAATGTGATCCTAAAATTCAAGGTTTATCAAATGTGTCATACTAACAGTCAAGATAAGAGAGCAGAAATCCAGCACATTACGTAAATTAACTCATTCAAGGTTTTCTGAATGTACCTATTAAACATGCGGTCTGCGTGGTCGTAGCGGCCGTTCTGGAGACACAGCATGTGCTCTGGAGCTGCAGGGGAGAAGACAATCAGCATCAACACAATATTAGCTTCATTTTCCAGTTAAAGCAAAGATGGCAGCTTCACATAAACAGGCTCTGAGTCCCAGAATACATTTACATTAAAAATTTAAAAATGATCTACCCTCTCATTTGTGTGATGACTCTTTAGACTGATGCAGTGTAACGCATTAACAGCTGTTGTGAAAGTTGCTCCTTAGAGATTAAAAAAGGAACCAAGAAAAGTATATTTGATTTGTTTTGTTTTGTGTTTGTCTCTATGGTTTGTCTCCAGTGTGTCAGAGAGACAGAGACAGTGTTCTTACAGCACAGACAAGCATGCAAACGAAAACAGAAAGTGTCTGAGCAGCGGTCGACGGTGCATAAACACACTGTGAGTTCTGTGCTTCCATACACACTGTAGCTTGTGTGATGAAGTGTGTGACGTACCGACTCTGACCAGGTAGAAGAGGACGTAGCCTGGAGATGAGTAGTGACTGCCATACATGAAGCGAGGTTCAGGCATGCCTCTGTAACGAGCCTGTGGACACAACAGCTCTGTTACTGATGTTTACTGACACTCACAGCAAAGACACAATATGAACAAACACTCGACTACAGATCCATCCCTTATAACACGATGACACAGTTACTGCCTCACAATAAGTTCAATGCACAGTACACTAAGGGTCTCTTAATCAAAACAATAATAGGTCCATCTTGTTGTCTAACGAGCGGACGTTAGCCAGAAAGAGCACTGAAAGAGCAGGTCTGTTGCTAGTCTGTAGCTCTGTAGCTCCCTAGCTCTCTGACCTGTGAGCTAGAGCAACTAAAGCGGGTAAAGGTGACATGACGGCATTGATAGTCAACCAAATGAAACGCACCGTTAGCTTGAATAAGACTGTAGAATTCTCTGGGTTTAAACATTGTTGGACATTGGAGATAATGCAAGTACACAACTCAACAGAATATAAGACTTAGGTCTAGTTGTTTTTAGACATTTTAATGTGTAAAATGTTACATACTATACCCTTGAAGGAGCTGTATGTGACATTCAGAGCATATCTATGAGTCAGAGTCTGGGCCGAGATTGTCTGCATACAGTTCTCAACTAATGGCGCTAACACCAAAAACAGTGCTGACAGAGTTGACAGTGGTAACCAGAGAGGCAGCAATCAGCGAGCCAGTGGGACACACCACAGAAACTCACATGCACTAACAAGCACACGCAGTCGGACTGTTTACTACAACAAAGAACAGCAACGCTCAGAATACAACACACACAGAGAAAGTGTGACTTCATTCTCTGCTCAGGATGCCATTACTCCACTATATCTTTACATAGTGAACAGTGGTTTGCTGCTATCCATCCAGTCACTGGGTTACATCTAAACAAAGACACAGAAGCAGCAGAGTCTCACCAGCAGTCGGTCTAGTCGCTCTTTGTTTAGGGCTCCCACAGGTTTGCTCAGGTCCCTGAATGTGGCAGCATTTGTCATATCTGGGAAACAGAGAAAGAAGCCCTGACACTTAACTACTGATGCATATTTATACGAGCGGTAAAAGTGAGAGTGAAACCATTACTGCTCCTCTTACTACAGTTTCAAATACCAGTCACAAGAGAAGCAACGCCAAATGCTTCTAACACATGACGTCAGATATGAGAATAACTGGATGGTAAGTACAGTAACTGCACTCTAGAAGGTAGCTCGGCTCTGATTCTGGTCACATTAAGCCTCTGCAGTGACATGATATGTAAATAAATCTTTGCTATTAACTCACCCAACTGCGCGCTGGTATAGTCAGAGATGACCCAGGGGAAGACAGGATACTGGGAGAGGTCGTTGCAGCTGCGGTCAGCCAGGTTGTTGAGGTGAAGGAGGTACTGGTAGTTGCTCAGATGGCCGCGCTGCCACTGCAGCATGTAACTCTCTGCTGTGTGCTCCGTCATGTGGTTCTCTGAGCAGGAAGCAGAAAAACAGCAGGGTTCAATCAGCCGTGTCTTACGTGGTTTTATCAGAGGTGAACGCCAATATTTTGGATCAATGCTGATAGCTGAAACTCTAACTAATAAGACTTGATCTTCATGTTCTTGTTTTGAAGGCACAAGATCGTTTAGGAAGTCAAAGCTCTCTGAAACAGATTCACAGACAGCCTTAAGTTTTCTCACCCAGGAAAGTGGCGATGTAGTAGTAGATTTCATCTCTGTCAGCCGTGTTGTAAAACTTCAGGTAGATGTCAGAGCAGAAATCGTTCTCAGTACAGAACACCTCCAGACCCTGGGTGAGGAGAAACACACACACAAACATGAGGACTTGAAATCATTAGACCCTTACTGACTACATCATTATTTATTTACTTCGTCTGACCAGCTGTTCTCACCAGAGGTCTGAGTCCATGCCGTCTTTTGTAGATTCTCCTGACTCTGTGGAGTTTGATTTGAATCACCTGCTCCTGAAATGACAAGTCATAGAAACATGTTATTTTATAATTGCAGCTCAATAACAGACCTCAGCATGTCCACTCAGATGTGGCGGCTCACCGGGTATCCATTAAGAGGCTGGAAGTAGAGGCTTTCATCTGTTATGCAGACGTGGCCGGGATTGGACACGAGAGGAGTGACCATCTCCACCGCACACTCCATGTGAGGCTTCTCAGCAACACTCTGAAAGCTTCACAACAGAGTCCCAACATTGTCTCACACAGCAGCACACTCCAACAATTATCAATGCTGAAATTTAAAATGTTTTAAAGCACTTCTTTTTTAAATCAACACACCAGTTTTTGTCAAAGGATGTCCTCGCCAGCCGTGATTGTAAATTGGCTGCGATCTAGAAACACACAAGATACACAGATATGATGGTACGCAACAGTCAACAGTTTAAAAAATAATCATGCACTGAAGGAAGTACGATTAAGCAGAATAAAGGTCAAGAAGCTGACTGGATCATTCACGCTTTAGATAATCATCATTTCACAATATCCCAGGCTCTAGATGCCCACTCCTTGAACTTTAAGCACTGACTGACTCACCATTGCAGTCTGGTCTCCAAGTTTCTCCAGACAGGACGCTCTGTGGAGCTGCAAAATTCACCCGAGTCACAAATGAGCAGAGCAACACCAACACATACCAGAGCTGCAAATATCCAGATCCATGTAATCCTGAGTCAAGAGCCATCTAACAGCTCAGTTAGTGGGTGTACATTTACCTCCTACTCCTGCAGCAACTATTGTTTTACAGTAGCTACGTACCTGAAGTAATGTCTGAACGACATCTTCTGTTTTACTCCAACCTTCCAACTGAAAAGTCACTTTCTTCGACCCCTGTGGAAATGATGAGAGAAGTTCAAGAGGTTGAATAAATGAGCGAATCATGGAGCCTTTTTTAAGTTGTTAACACAACCTCTGCGCTCATTTTCTGGTTTAATATGTTCAACCAAGTAATTAGAGATCTTAATTTTGACATAATGGCTGAAAAGTTGAGTTGTAGCGTGAGCATTAGCATGACAACACAACATGAAGCCTAATGTGTTGCCTGGAAAAGCAAAGTCTCAGCTCAAATCCACATTTTGTGAGCACTTGTCTTTATCTGGACACATTTTCCCCACAAACACAACATGCTAATGTTTTTAGCACAAGCCTATGGCATTTTACATTGTATAAATTAGCCTGGCGGCTAGTTTTTCCTCTACTCATATGAAGCCAGGGACAACAGCAACATTTAACAAAGGTAACGTTACAAAATTCAGCTCCATTACAGCTCACAAGGTTCACTGACAAAACAACTGTCTTATACTGAACACGTTTTCCAAACAAATACAACATGCTAACATTATTAGCACAAGCCTATGGCATTTTACATTGTATAAATTAGCTTAGCAGCTAGCAGAGTTTTCCTCTGCTCATATGAAGCCAGGATAAATCTCACACAAGACATAAAATGCTATTTATGTGGAGGCTTTATCATCTTCACAATTTATTGTTTCTTATCTGTGAACTTAAAGTAAATTAAAGCTTTGTTTCCACTGAGGGAAATGGTTTCAGCTTACAGAAATAAACAGGAGGTCTGTGTCACCGCATAGGTACGGTGTTGATTCAACGCAGAAGTATAAATCCCGCTTTACACTCAACAGGACCTTTACCCTCGAAATGTTTACAGGCAGAGAAAATTAAAACCAGACTAGACTATGATGAACTGTAGATCAGCATAAACAGATTTTCTTGCATCAAACAAACAGACACATAAAGAGCACAGTCGATTCTGTGGAAACAGCTCCTGACATATAAAACATCAGAGGAGAAACCCCCCTTCGCGCTTGAGTTGACTCACCCTTTCATTTCTATAAGGTGCTATGACGTTGCTCTCTTTGATGTAAATAACCTGAAATTAAAGAGGAAGTGAAATTTGGGTTTTACTTTGAAAAGCCATTGTGACAAATATCTGATAAATCTGGATAATCAAAGACAAATTAAACAACAAACTATTACCATTAAATACAGTTTAACAAACCATGGGGACTGATAAAACTTTGAGGATCAACATGTTAAAAAAGATAAACATTTTAATGATGACACACCTGTACACACTGAATAGAGATGGCAGACGGTCGTGGCCTACGAGGAAACCACAAAATAGTTAAAACATCCCTGTAATTCATCACTTAGTCAGATTTAAAGCAAAAGTTCCAACCTGAACTAAATCAAAAATGAAAAAAACTGATAATGAATTTAGTGATTCTGCCAAACAGCACTAAACAACCAACATCAAATCTGCTCCAGGAGCAGTGTCACAGTCTGTGTTAAGTGTGAGTGATAGGATACAGTACGCTCAATCATCTGTAGATGCTGGTTTCAATATTGGCATCCAGGTTTAGTTAACATTTGCACAACATTTCAAAGTCACCAGACCAGTTTGACAGTCTGAGTAAACAACAGTGTGTGAACTGAACGTGCACATGAAGATGAAACCAACTCACGCATTGAAGGGGTTGTTCTCTCCCTCGATGAACTCAATCTTCTTACAGTCTCGAAGAGGAATCTGCAGAAACAGCAACGAATAACTATGGACCACGATTGACAAAGACCTGGTTACTTTATCTACAGTAAAACATACACACAGTGTACAATAACACGTCAATGCAAAACATGCACAGTAGAACAGGGATGGGCAGTATTTTGATTTCATGACATGAGACTAGACACTGTCTCAGATATTCGATACATAACATCACAAGTGTTTTCTTTTCCTGGTTTTAAAAGCTGCATTACAGTAAGGTTATGGAATTTACTGAACTTATTTTGTAACTGTTCAAGCTGTTTTATTATTTTCCTTTACCTTTACTCAGTCATTATATCCACATTACTCATTATTATTTATCCAAAATCTCATTGTGTAAACATTTTGTGAATACACCAATAGTCAACCATGTAATATTGTTGCAATATCAACATTGAGGTATTTGGTTTAAAATTTTTAAAAAAGCCCTAAAATATAATACTGTTTCGGCTTTAATCTGAACAGAGTTTGAATTTTTCAAAATTCATATATACTGTTTGTTTATAAATCTTCACTTTTTCATGATAACAAATAATATCTGGAGCGAAGAGTTAAAAGACATGCTATACATAAAATATGACTGAAACAAACCTTTAAAATTGGCTCTTCAAGATCATCTGGATCAAATATGACAGATCTGGAGCAGACCTTGAACGAGCCTCGGACTTTTCTGGAAGGAAAACAGCTAGCGTTAGCATGTTAGCACTGTTAAGCAACTTAAATTTACCCACACTAATACTTTTACAGTAAAAAATAATACAAATATAACCTGATACATGAACGAATACGCTGCATAACAAAGAAAGAAAAATAATATAAAGACATTATAAGCAGTTCTTTTAGAAAAGTCAGCAAAACAAATGCTAATTAAATGCTAGCTTGCTAAAAATATATATTTTCATCTGAGCCACAATGAACTCAGACAACAGTTTATAGATGCAATATTGTACATTTACCAAGTGCAATCAACGTGCAAGAATTTGTGTTTGGCATGGCTCTCTCTCTCTTTTTTTTTCGCTGCAAAGCAGTCAAGCAGTTTTCGAGACCAGTGGGTCACAGGTCCATTCTGAATGGACCACAGGTGACTCACGAACCTGTCACATTTGTAGAAAACCAGTTTATTTTTGAAGAACAGTGACTTTGTGGCACACTGATTTTATTTTTAAGTCAGTCCCTTCAGGATTTTGTGGCAAAAAACCTTGAATTTGCGGCCAATTTTGTAAAAAATTGTGATAAAAATTGCTGCATGTTTATGTGATTTTTTAAGAAAATGCAGCTCATGACAAAAATTGCAAGTCAGGAGAAAACGTGATTTTTTTTAAACCACTGCCTCCAAAAAATAAGTCATGTAATCACTTGCTATAATAACCATACTGAATATTACAAAAACAGCTGCAAATGTTTCAGTTCTCTTCTTTAGTTTTATTGAATTAATTTCAAAGCATTGACTCCATGACGCGTCTGATGACGTCTCGAATGACGTCGAATGCGGAAAAATTTAAGAGTTCAAGACAGTAATTATTGGTGTAAAGTTCGTATCACATGTCAGGGTGAAAACGTCTTCTGGCATAAATCTGTCCATTCATCATAGCACCCCAGATGTCCCTCTCCCCAGCAACACTTTCCAGCTATTCCTGGGGGACCCCAAGGTGTTCCCAGTCCAGACGAGATATGTAATCCCTCCAGCATGTCCTGGGTCTGCCCTGGAGCCTCCTACCAGTGGGACCTCTAACAGGAAGCATCCTGATCAGATGCCTGAACCACCTCAACTGACCTCTTTTGACACAGAGGAGCAGCGGCTCTACTCCGAGCTCCTCACCCTATCTCTGTAGCCGAGCCCAGACACCCCTGTCCCTCCTCCGTATTGGACACATATTCCACTCACATTGTGTTGTGGAAAAATGATGAACTATGTTTGAAAATATGTGAATGTCATCATGAATGATAGTAACTGTATGAAGGTGTATGATTCATCCATGGTCATGGTTTAGATATTTTGTGAGGCCTCAGAGTCCTTTACTGTCTGCATGCAGGCATGTGAGGAGCTCCAGGATGTCTGAAGGTTAAAATACTGTCAGACAGGGACCTTGTGGATGATCAGACTCCAGTGATAAACAGATCTGTGTGACGAGTGAAACACACTTTAAAAGACTGAATCATTTTCCTGTCACTCTAAGTTTTTAGTATGTCTCTGTCCATACACACGTGCTGTGCCAAAATATTCAACATATTCAAGTAAGATCAACTGAGAATCAAAGTTTATTCAATTATTTATCAAAATGAAGACGGACCATGTTGATAAAACTAAACTGTCGCTCTGAGAGGCTCGTGACTTTCCTCTGGTTTGCTCAGGCATCATAGAAAGAAAATATGATGTTTGAACAGCTGCTTCTTACAGGCTGACACAACGGCCTGAAGCTTTTAAGACTTTGTTCACATATCAGTACCTGCAAACACCTGATAAGTACGACAAAGTCCTGCAGGCATATCTACACAGTGAACAACTTATTCTGGTTTCTGCACATTATTGAGGTTTGGCACCACAACATGGCGGTCAGGATTACCACGTATGATGACAGGGAGGTTGAACCCATGTGTAACTTAAGCACATATTAAATGTATGACATGTCCTACAAGTTCTGCTGTTATTAAGTTTACACAACAGTAGTGGACTATACTAAGGTTATAAATACAGGTACAAGTTGTTCACGCCATAAGACATGACAAAAGGAGACTGTGGATAGTGCCACTCCTCGCACACATGCTCATTCACTGTCTCTAAATGTCAATAGCCCCTTTACCATAGCAGGAAATTTTATCATTTACCCAGGATTTTGAAAAACCTCGGCGCGTTTCCACCGAAATTACCCGGGGACAAAAACTTTCCCTCAACCTCAAACTTTCCCTGAAAAAGTACCTAGTAGGGGGGTAGGACTTTTCAGATTCCCAGGAAGTCTTGAGGGGCGGGGCTGTGTGCTGAAGAATGCTGACTGGTGGAACACACACTTACAGCGTTCTGCACTTCCGCGCCAGTGTGGCTGCAAACTTTATTTCATTTCTACAAGCTTCAATTTGTTTGTGTTTTGATCATTTGGAAAATGGAGCAAAAGAAGAGAAGCTACGAGAAGTGGACGGACGACGAGGTCCAGGCTCTTTTGAGCGTACTTGCAGAGGAAGAAATTCAGCGGGACTTTGAGTCGGCGACTTGAAACAACCGAGTCTATGGAAGAATAGCCGACAAGCTGGCGGAGCTAAATAAAGAACACACGCTGAAACATATTCCTGAGAAGTTGAAGAAACTTCGCAACTGTCTTTGCTAATAACGCCTGTCGTCTTTTCCGTGCAGATCACATGGTTTTATACGTGATGTAGTAAAACACGAGGAACAACAGAACAACTTGAGCGTCCTCCATCCTGGAGTATTGTGCATCATTTGAGCGACACAATAAATGATGATGCAGGCTTGTTGGTCGCCATTTATGGCGTCAACGCCACCGCCAAGTACTGGACTTTTCTGGACAGTTTACCACTCCCCCATTCCTCATCAGCCTGATCTGAATACATTTTCCAGAACTTTGAGGTGCAGTGCAAACCACACAGATCACCAGGGATTCTTTTTACCCAGGGAAATAAATTCCTGGAAATAAAAGCTCCTGAAAATGTTGGTGGAATGCCTCATGTGAGTGCTGTAGATCTCCAGAGAAGGAGCAGAAACACGAGTCAGAACTGAGACACCTCACACACTAAGTCATCTTGGAGACGGCCATGATGCTAAAGACTCACAGAGAAGCCACATTCATAGAGTCACATACAGTGAAGTGAATTACCTCTCCTTCTTTGAGCTGGTGGTCACATGGTACGCAGTGTGCTGCTCAAAGTAATATTCCTCCAGGTCCAGCAACAGGAGAGAAAACCTGGGGAACACAACACCAGAGGAGTGTGAGGTGACATCATCAACAACAACAACAACAACAACAACAACAACAACAACAGTCAGTCCTATAAATCTGTCACATCAGAGGGTCAGAAATGTTGTTATGTTTGATTTTATCTCTCCGTCCTCACATTGATAAAAATGTGCTTAGGGAAATTTAAAAACATCGAGATACATATCAAGACAATAATAAAGTCTCAATGTCTTCAAACTAGACGACAATAAAGTCCCAATGTCCTCAAATGAGACGATAATTAAGTCTCAATGTCTTCAAACGAGATGACAATAGTCCCAGTGTCTTCAAATGAGACGACAATAAAGTCCCAATGTCCTCAAACAAGACGATAATAAAGTCCCAATGTCTTCAAACGAGATGACAATAGTCCCAGTGTCTTCAAATGAGACGATAATTAAGTCCCAATGTCTTCAAATGAGACAATAAAGTCCCAATGTCTTCAAACGAGACAACAATAAAGTCCCAATGTCTTCAAATGAGACAATAAAGTCCCAATGTCCTCAAACAAGACGACACTAAAGTCCCAATGTCCTCAAACAAGACGATAATTAAGTCGTAATGTCTTCAAATGAGACGACAATAAAGTCCCAATGTCTTCAAATGAGACAATAAAGTCCCAATGTCCTCAAACAAGACGACACTAAAGTCCCAATGTCCTCAAACAAGACGACAATAAAGTCCCAATGTCTTCAAACAAGACAATATTAAAGTCCCACTGTCTTCAAATGAGATGATAATAAAGTCTCAATGTCTTCAAACAAGACGACAATAACGTCTCAATGTCCTCAAATGAGACGATAATTAAGTCCCAATGTCCTCTGGCGAAACGATAATAAAGTCCCAAAGTCTTCAAACGAGACGACAATAAAGTCCCAGTTGTTGCTAAAATCGGTCAACTTTGTTGCCATATCAAACTACAAACATCATTAATCATAACTAATCAAGTGTCAACCATTACATGTGATCATGTTTTGGACCTTGTCCACTTTGTGTCAGGATCAGCTGCAGACTGACTTGGCAGAGATGGCTGCCATCTTGCTTTTACATGGATTAGTGTCCTGTGCTCTAACTACCACTAGATGGCACAAAAAGTGTCCATGAACGAGGACAACAGGTCTGAGTTAAAAAAAAAAAAGAAGCATAAGGTCAAGCAAACCCAAAATGTGATGTCCTCATGAGGACACAGGGTCTTAAGAGGACACAGGCTACAGAAGCTCTGCAGGGACACTCATATCAGCTGTACATGACTATTATTGCTATGTGAGGTCAGAAATGGCCTCGTGAGGCTTCACTTTAAGGTTACAGAAGTGAGACAAGGACTTAAGATGTGTTTTGAGACATGTCCTGACAGGTTACAGAGGACAGACTGGACTTTGTGGCGCTACAGACAGTAATGTCCTGCTGCCTTCAGACGCGTCTCACCGCTCCTTTAACATGAGGAGTGCATCAGACAGCTGACAGTGGAGCTCTAATTATGAGTCCGGCCTGACGGTGAGTGCAGCAGGACTCGTGTCCTCAGCCGAGACAAACGACTCGGGACTGAGTCCACAACAATACTGTCTGAAATACTGTCGAGTTAACAACAAGAGCAGCACCAACCTTTCTTTGGTCCGTTCCTGCGTCTTTAAAAAAGCCATGACTGCACAGCATCCTCCAGAAACACCGACCTGCCGCCGTCTCTGCTCACATCTCTGTAAACACGGAAACTTGCTGGACACCACGTGACTGACCCTGAGACAGACGATCCCTGACAAAGGAAAGGAGGGAGGTATCACTCTGACTCTGATTCAGGAGACCGTGACGACGTGACGACATGTAGCCCAGGCTGAGGTGTCCTGTACGGAGTCCCGCAGGTCCCAAAAGGTGATTTTTATTTATTTATTTTATTTTATTTATTTATTTATTTTAAAGCTGTGCAAAACAAAACTAAAAATTTCACCTCTCTGGACTTTGGGAATTGCAAAGTATCTTTATTTTATCAACAATAAAATGACATCATATTTTTTCTATTTTAGTTTGGCACAATAAAAAAATGTTTTTTAAATAATTGTGGTCTTTCAATAAAAACACAACATTTAAGGCTCTGAGGGGGGGACAGGGAGAACTTTAACAATAAACCAATGTCCATTTCATCAGGTTTCTTTGAGTGCCATGACCCATTTATTTTAACGTGCTTATCTTGACAGACGTAAAACATTGTTTGTCCTAATTCATCTTAGGTAAGTTTCCACTTAAGTTTCCATTCATCAGTTTCAGTTTCCACGCTACAAACTCTTCATGCTGCCACACTTCACGGCTCATCACCTGCACCTTACCTTTACTACCTGAGTTACCTGCTCTGGTGCGTCATCTCGTGTTCAAACAATTAAACTGCCACTCTATTTACATCTAGTCACTATTAGTTAAACATGAATCAAAACAAATACAAAAAATGTTACTGTGGCTCCTACAACAGTTATATATGTCCTCCTGAGACCCTGTGTCCTCATGAGGACGTCACATTTTGGGTTTACTTGACCTTATACTTCATTCTACTTAACTCATGGACACTTTTGTGTATCACTGACTTAGGGCTGAACTTATCATTATGGATTCATCTGGCAAATATTTTTCTCTTCAGCTGATTGTTTCTTCTTTAAAATGTCACAAAATACCGAGAAATGTTTATAACAATTTAAAAATATGTCTTCTACGGAAGCATAACTTATTCATGTAAGAATATATATATATATATATATATATACTATCTCAGAATTTGGGGGAAAAAAATGCTTTAATTCTGAATTATCAACATCATTATCTTACAAATTCTTGTTTTCAAAATTAATAGGTTCATTATCTTAAAATTATGGAAAAGAAATTATGGGAAAAAATGCTTTATTCTGAATTAGCAAAATCATTATCTTATAAATAATTGTTTTTCTGAATAATCAAGATTATTATCTCATTAATTAAAAAAATACAAGAGCAGATTTTTTTATGCGTAAACGTTTCTCATAATTTGGAACCAATAATCTCATTAAGTCAGAGACACAGGGCCATTTTTTTCGCAAGTGAATTAAGTATGGTGGTAAAATTCTAAAATTGTGAGGCGCTAAATCTAAAAGTTGAATGTCGGAAAAGTTTTTCGTAAATAAAAAAATCTGCTCTATTTTACTGAATTATCGAGATCATTATCTTATAAATTCTTATTTCTCTTAATAATCAAAATTTCTTTTGTTAATTCAAAAATACAAGAGCAGATTTTTTTTTATTTACATGTAAACTTTTCTCATAATTTAAAGGTAATAATCTCATAATTTAGTTTTTTTTCTCAAGTGAATTAACCCTCTGAAACCTAAGCTAATTGGCTTGATTTCTTTTATAAACATGGGAAGAAATGACCCCAAAAATTAGCATGAAATTAATAAAAAGACAAAATTAAAAACATGAAAATTAGTTTAAAAAAAAGAAAGAAAAGAAGAAAGTTAAAAAGAAAGAAAGAAAGAAATGGACCTGGAAAAAGTGCTTAAAATTATAAAAATCCTGGAACATAATTTTAAATTGTAATAATAATTATTATAATTATTTTCCCCTGTTTTTTTTTTTTTTTTTTTTAAATAATTTTCTTTATCTTTTTTTTGGCAATTTGTTGGACATTGCTTACCAAGTTGCTTATTGCCTTTTTCCCCCCCATGGTTTTGAAATAAATCCCATCAATTTGCTCAGCGTTCAAAGGTGTAAGTATGGTGGTAAAATTTTTTTTAAAAAGTGGTAAAATGATCAGGCGAGTAATCTCAAAGTTGAGTGTCAGAAAAGTTTTTCGTTAAAAAAAAGCTCTATTTTCCCGAATTAACGAGTTTATTATCTCAGAATTCTGAAAAAAATATGAAAACAATTTTGCTCGTTTTCTGAATTATCTAGATCATTACGTTTTAAATTCTTCTTCTCTTCCTCTGAATAATCAACATTATTATGTAATTAATTAATTAAGAAATACAAGGGCAGATTTTTTTTTTACGTATAAACATTTCACATAGGTTTATGGTAATAATCTCATGAATCCAGAAAAACACAGTAGATTATTTTCCTGAGTGAATACATGACTGTTGAGCAGCTTTACAACATCATGTCCTGCAGACATGTGGAGGAGCGCCTGCAGGGAGCAGCGTGACGCACACAGTGACCATCACCCCGCACATAGACGATCTTGGACTGCCGACGTCTTGACGTGTCATCGGGGGACACTGAGGGAAGTTTCCGATCTTGGACATGTCTCTAGTTTGAAACAGGCTAACGGTGCATGTGTTAAAGTCAGGCTGATCTAAAGCCATGTCCCCGCTGCAGTCTGTGTGCAGGACAACATGCAGTGGAGGAGACACGTCACTGGCCTCGCGTTCAGTCTCGTGTTCGTTGTATCATATTTCACTAATAAGGTGAGTGTGCTTGATTTCCTCAACTGAAGTGAAAACTAAATTATCTCTCAGCAGAGTTAATACTTTTATCCAGCGGGTTCTTTAAACAGTGTTTATGTGGCAGCATGTAAGAGAAGCGACAGATAACCTCAGCTCCTGTTTATTCACCGCGTCCTGTCAGAGAGCGTGATTTATTTCCGTGTAATGTGCGGGACATTGCGATGTAACCGTCATCATCACACCGTGACGTGGACATGATTTAACAGGCTTCTCCAATCGCTGCTCAGGCATCAACATGACCCATCAAAGCTGCACTAACACACTATAGGCTCTTATTTTGGTGGGAACAGCAGCAGGAAGTTAGGAGCAGGAATAATCAATGGTTATAACCATATATGTCCTCCTGAGACCCTGTGTCCTCATGAGGACATCACATGTTGGGTTTACTGGACCTTTTACTTCTTTTTTTTTTAACTCAGACCCGTTGTCCTCGTTCATGGACACTTTTTTGTGCCATCTAGTGGCAGTAAGAGCACAATACACTAATCCATGTAAAAACAAGATGGCAGCCATCTCTGCCAAGTCAGTCTGCAGCTGACCGCAACACAAGAGTGGACAAGGTCCAAAACATGATCACATGTTATGATTGTAGTTTGATATAGTAGCAAATTTAGCAACAATTTAAATTGTCATCTCGTTAGAGGACACTGGGACTTTATTATAGTCTCATTTGAAGACATCGAGACTTAATCGTCTCATTTGAGGACATTGAGACTTAATCGTCGTC
Source organism: Cephalopholis sonnerati (assembly GCA_019142605.1). Classification (NCBI taxonomy): domain Eukaryota; kingdom Metazoa; phylum Chordata; class Actinopteri; order Perciformes; family Serranidae; genus Cephalopholis; species Cephalopholis sonnerati. The sequence continues at coordinate 28,285,241 of JAGQAX010000021.1, forward strand.
TTGTTTGAAGACATTGGGACTTTATTATCTCATTTGAAGACATAGGGACTTTGTTATCATCTTATTTGAGGACAGTAGGACTTAATTATCGTCTCGTTTGAGGACATTGGGACTTAACTGTCTCATTTGAGGACAGTGGGACTTTATTATCGTCTCATTTGAGGACATTGAGACTTAATCGTCTCGTTTAAAGACATTGGGACTTTATTATCTCATTTGAAGACATTGGGACTTTGTTATCGTCTCATTTGAGGACATTGAGACTTAATCGTCGTCTCGTTTGAAGACATTGGGACTTTATTATCTCATTTTAGGACATTGAGACTTTATTATCGTCTCATTTGAAGACATTTGGACTTTATTATTGTCTTGTTAGAGGACATTGGGACTTAATTATCGTCTCATTTGAGGACGCTGGGACGTTATTGTTGTCTCGTTTGAAGACACTGAGACTTAATAATTGTCTCATTTGAGGACATTAAGACTGAATTATCATCACATTTGAGGACACTAGAACTGGGACTTTATTATCGTCTCATTTGAGGACATTGAGACTTTATTATTGATGTTGACAATATTTCATTTTTTTATACTTATCGGGTCCTACTGATCCCAAATAGGAGAAATTAAAAATGCATACTAAACAAAAGTTCGGGTCTTAGAAGGACATGTAATGGACACCTAATTTGAGGACAGCAACAGCCTGGTTTTGCACATCTGAAAAACATCTATAAACAAAATGAACTTCTTGGCAACCAGACCAGGCCTCTAACTGAGACAGGCTTTATTTGTGTCAAAATGTGTAGGCGAGTAAAAGGGACTGGGCGATTAATCGAAGTTTTACGCTAAGTGCCTTTGCAGATATTTATGGACTCTGAAATGGCAGAATGCTGAAAGAGGTTTGGTGACAGTGATGGAGCATCTCATTCTCTTCTCTTTCAGTTTGTCCTGTCGGTGTTAAATTTCACCTATCCAACGTTATTTCAAGGGTGAGTAGCTGAAGGTGAATACTTCATGTGTGTCTGTCTTCTCCTGGTTATTCCAGGGTTTGTGTTGGAACTTAAAGGTCAAACAAACAATGTAAATTTAACACTCGGAACGGTCTTTAAGGGCAAACGTCGGCCCTTAAAGACCATTCCAAGTGTTGAGAGTAATACATGCACAGTAAAGAATTTAAACTGCATCTTAAGGTGCTTTCACACCTGCCCTGTTTGGTTCGGTTCAATAAAACTCAAGTTGTTTGGGTGCGCATCCGAGTGCAATGGCTGTGCTCACACCTGCCCAAACAAACTGCACTTAGGGGGCAAACGAAGTTGAGTTCGACTGAACTGAACCAAACAGGTGTGAAAGTACACTTAGTTAAAATGGCCTCTGGAGTGATGAAATACAAACTTCACACCCAAAAACCTGCTGTTAGTTCACTAACACGACTGAAATCCATATTTCCAGATGGCAGACATTTATCGGAGCTGCTCTGCTTCTTCTCTCTGGGAAGTTTGGATGGGTGGAAATGAGCCACATCACCAGGTACTTTTGTTTTCACACTATTTTGGGATTCATCCTTGAGTGTTTCAGTGGCTGCCAATAAACACATGTATTATTCAGAGCCTTGTTTGATATGTGGTAATGTTGTGTTACAGATCGGCAGCTCTTTCCTGGCTTCCAGGCTCCTTCCTGTTTGTAGGGAACATATATGCTGGTTCGAGGGCCTTATCACGCATAGTACGTCACATAACCTACCAACCCTGAGGTGTAGTATCTTTTCAGTTCCATTGCTCAGCATATATATCCTTGAAATACTTGTTTTTCTTTTTCTCTGTCCAGGACATTCCTTTTTTCTTCACCCTTCAGAATTCCTCTCATGTTGTTAGTTACATCATTGTGAAGGTCGTCCGCAGAGAGGTAAGTGCCTGCTCTGTCTGCTGTGTGTGAACATGTACGATTATGTGCAGTACGCACCTTCCCTCTATACTCCTCCATCTTATTGATTGGAAGCAAATGGAGGAAAATGAAGCACAAAGGGGGCAGAGCCACTTTATGACCTCGGCCGCACACTCTGTATTGTACAAGCTTTAAAGGAGCAGCATGCGACATGCAGAGCATTGATATCGCAGCAAACCACCATTCGCTATGTCAAGATGCTGTTTAGTGGAGTAATGGCGCCTGAGCAGAGAATGATGTCATGCTCCATCTGTGTGTGTGTGTGCTGTAATCTGAGCTTCTCTGTGGCTTGTTGTGGTGGTTAGTGCATGTGTGTATCCCACTTGCTAGCTCACTGCTGCTGCTTTACACTGAGCTCTTAGTGGTTACAGCCGATTTCAGGATGGCGTGGTCATGGAAGTGTAGCGTCCACCCTCTGGGTCTTACCAGTTACAGTGGCATGCAACAATTTGGGCGCCCCTATTTCAAAATAACAAAAAAGGAAAAGGGCCCGAAGCAAAAGTTTGGGCACCCTGCATGATCAGGACTTAGTAGTGCCCCCTTTGGCAAGTATCACAGCTTCTAGACACTTTTTGTATCCTGCTAAGAGTCTTTCAGTTCTTGTTTGGGGGATTTCGCCCATTCTTCCTGCAAAAGGCCTCTAGCTCTGAGATTCTTGGGCCGTCTTCATGTTCTGCTCTTTTGAGGTCTATCCACAGATCATTAATGATGTTTAGGTCAGGTTTCTGTGAGGGCCATGGCAAAACCTTCAGGTTGTGCCTCCTGAGGTGGTCCATTGTGGATTACGTGGTGTGTTTAGGATCATTGTCCTGTTGTAGAAGCCATTCTCTCTTCAGCTTCAGCGTTTCTACAGATGGTGTGATGTTTGCCTCCAGAATTTGCTGGAGTTTAACTGAAACCATTCTTCACTCCACCTGTGAAATGTTCCCTGTGCCACTGGCTGCAACACAAGCCCAAAGCATGATTGATCCACCCCTGTGTTGTACAGTTGGACAGGTGTTCTTTTCATGAAACTCTGCATCCTTTGCTCACTGCATCCAAAAAGTTCTACTTTAACTTCATCAGTCAACAGGACTTGTTTCCAAAAAGCATCAGGCTTGTTCAGATGTTCCTTTCGAAAGGTTTTCTTCTGATGAGTCTTCCATGAAGGTCATTTTTGTACAGGTGTCACTGAACGGAAGAACAGAGCACCACCACTCCAGAGTCTGATAAATCTTTCTGCAGGTCTTTTGCAGTCAAACAGGAGTTTCTAACAATCCTGCGAGCAGCTCTCAGAAAGTTTTCTTGGTCTTCTGAACCTCAACTTCTATGCTGCTATTTCTTAATAACTTTAAAAACTGAGGAAACAGCTACCTGCAAACACTTTGCTATCCTTTTATAGTCTTCTGCTTTGTGGGCATCAGTTATTTTAGTTTTCCGAGTGCTTGGCAGCTGTTTAGAGGAGCCCATGGCTGCTGATTGTTGGGACAAGGTTTTTAGGAGTCAGAGTATTTATAAAACTTTGAAATTTGCTTCACCTGGCCTTTCCTAACGATGCCCTAAGAAGCTAATTATGGCCTGAGACCCTGGTAAAAGTTGTCTGAGAGCTCAACTGTCTTGGGGTGCCCAAACTTTTGCATGGTGCTCCTTTCCTTTTTTTACTCTAAAATTGTAGAAAACAAAAATAATACACTGATCTTGAGTTGAAAAGCATGTGTCATCTTTAACTTCATGCCTTTTGGAGATCAGTTCATCTTCTGCTTACTTATGTATTTACAGTAAAAGCCAGTTTGACTGGGGGTGCCCAAACTTTTGCATGCCACCTTAACACAGTTGGCTCAGTCAGCACTGTTGCCGTTGTTTAGCACTGTCTATGGAGTAAGCCAGGTTGAGAACCATGTCCAGGTTCATGCTTTGAATTTTGCATCGAGCCCCTTTAATGACTACTATGATGTATCTCAATTTGTAAAATGTGCTTTCATCTCTGTTTTTAATTGACAGAAAACACACTGGCTGAAACTCATCAGGTTTGTGCTTTTCCACTTCTCCTAAGCAGTTGCACTGTAAGTTGTGTCAAGTTGGAATGCAACTGTAAAGATATCTACTCTTTTTTGACCAATGTTTTTTATGAAAAGTACACAAAGGTTGGGGTAACACAAGGAAATACATAACATTTTAGTTCTCCCATAGAACAAGCTTAATTACTTAATAGTAATAATAATGGTGTTGACGTGAATAAAGGTAATTTATAAACTTACAAAGCACTTTCCTGGGTCTGGATCAGCAATCGTAATAAATAAAAGCAAGCTTATACTCAAAAATACAAAGTTCAAAGATGAAATGTTCCTTTTTACATGACTACATCATTAAATGTTCTACTTCCTTTTATAGCATAAGCTTCATGCTGCTCTCAGCCATCAATCTCCCCTTCTATGACCCTCAGGTAAGAATTCATTAAGGTGATTTCTTATTACAACACAAATTTCTACTTGGGACAAAGAATTAAAGCATTTTGGGTTAATTTGCTACAACAAATCTACGCTTGTTTACATGTTTGCATATTTTGCAGTTTGACTACAGTGGCTACTTTTGGGCTGTTGGTCATCTGCTCTGTGTCGGTAAGTCTAAGAATACACAGAGATGCTACGATGTTAACTGAAAAAGCTCAGGAGTTACATATAGAGAAGAACAGTGGCCCGAGGTTTGAGCCTTGAGGGACGCCACAGATAACAAGAAAGCAAAATAATTAGTAGAGGCTGAGAGTGTAAGAATATCATGTCATTTTTCAGGTGCATACAGGGTGTTTCAGGTTCACTACAAATCAAGTAATTTGAGGTAAGTGGAAGCACACAGATGCATAATAATAGAAAACAAGGACACTTTACTTGGCAGTGTGTTTCTTATTTCTCATCTAACACAACGTGCCTTTTTTCAGCCTAAATTTGTTACATCACCCTGCTGAGATGGAGCCAAATGAAGAAATGTTGTACTATTCCACACTTAATTTAAAACAGTTCACCAAAGACACTCATTTTATGTTTTCATTGTAGTGACCTTGAACAACAGTGCATTAACTACTTGTTCAGGTAAGAATAAATCATTCTAAATAACTGGATGGGAAACGTAATAAGTACAAGTCAGTTTCATTTAAGGATAAAAGGTTTTGCAATGTCTCAAATGATCCCTTAAACTTTTACTTAACAGCTGTCGACGTATATTCATTTCATTATTTGCTTCTTACATTGTTTTGCCTGTTAGATAGAGCGTATCATTGTGCATTGAGATCTGTTACAAATAGTTAACCCCTCACTCATCACTGTAGGCTTTATTCCAGGGCTGGTTAGCCTTCTTTGACCTTTCATAGTCTTAGTCACTGGTATTTGTTCACTTATAAAGCTTTACTTGGTTAACTCCCTTCGTACATTTGTACTTGGATTGAACAGATGTCTGATTGTAGGCACAGTAGCTCTAGTTTTGTCTGTTCCTAATGTACGGACTGAGCTGGGGAGGAAAGCTTTTATGTGCTCTGCTTCTTTCACTTGGAATAACCTTCAAAAAGTGAACTGGTCTCTTTGCCTGATTTTAAAGCTCTCATAAGTACAAGGATGAATGAGTCAGTTGGGTCTTGCCATTGTGTGTAGGTGTGCTAATATGTCTACATGTTACTGTATGTCTTTATGTTTTTTATCGTGTGGTTGTTTGGCTGTAACTTTTTGTGTGCTGCTGTCTTGGCCAGGTTCAGAGAGGTTAAGACAACTATCATCTCAGAACAACTTGATGCAACATGCAGATAGTGCGTTTATGATAACTGCCTTTCCTGGAGCTCTAGAAGGAGCATGATGAGTCAGAGTTAATGAGAAAATTCAGCAACTGAAAGACAGGAGTAGGAGCCAATTGTTCAGGTTAGGAGTGTAGTTAAAGGGCCTTTGCAAGTTAATATGTAGAAATCAGGAATTTTCAAGTTTGTTAGTTGTTTACTTGCTGACAATATTCTGAGCGAATATAAATACGTATAACCTTTTCTAATAATTCAGTTGTAAAGGGTAAAGATGTTTGCTTGTGCATCCAGAAAGGTTGTAGTAATGCACTGACTTGTGTTTTTCACATTGTGATTGATCATAAGCTTGCAGCTTTAGGTATTATCAGTAACTAATTTCAGCTTTTCCTGCCTACAGTGTACTGCTGCTGGCCATTGCTGCTCACCCGTCAGGTATGAACAATGTGTGATGTCATGTATTTCTCGGTGAATGCCAACTTGATAAAAGCAACAACAGCCCAATTCAGATTCTACAATCTACATTTGTGCCTCACAAACAGATCTTTGTCCCTCTACAGGTGACCTCATGGGTGCCTTGGAGTTCCCCTCCCTTCAGTCCTACACATTTCACTGTGGCTGCTGTGCCAGGTAGAGACTTTTCAGTCCATGACCACTTTTTTCATAACCACTGTATTATCAATAGAGCTAAATTGTAAATATCTGAACTGGTCTCTGAACATGATTTTTGCCTGAGCCACGTCAGATAGACTTTTTTAAAATTGGCATATGACACTTGGTTGTTGAACAATGAAAATAACAACACCCATGATCCCATGCTACTTCACATCATCAACAAAATTCATCTTTAGTTATTGTTTAGATTGAAAGCAGAAATAGAATTTAATTGCATTTTCAGCATGATACCTCACCTAGCAGTTTGTTGTGTGTGTCCCTTCACAGTGCACTGCTGGGCTTTTTGTTGCTGCTGGCCACGGTCAAACTAAAAAGTGGATTGTCCCTCGAGCACTTCGGGGTCTGGATTTTCCTTGCAAAGGTGATGGTTTACATATGTTTACATTATTTTACAAAAATCAGATGTCATAGTATTTTATGGTGGAACTGGTAGCATGAAACTCAGCATTATAATTCACACAGTCATGAACTGTTATTAGTGAAATGATCAGTTAAAGTTGTTTTGACCTGCCTATTAAGAAGTTTCCCTACTCTGTCCTTCCAGGTTACTGCCATGTGCCTCTCCCCGTTTATCTTCTACATGGAAATTAACACTCCATCTCTTATTTGGTAAGCGCCTCACCCTTCTGTGTTTGGTATTTACTTACTTAGGCCTTTGATGAAGGTCCTCCATCCTCTGCGGTCTTGTGCCTTTCAGTCTGGTTGCTGCCATGACAGCCTTAATCTCTTGTTCCGTGACTCTCCTTCAGGTGGATCTAGGTCTTCTTCTCTTGCCTTGTGGGCTCCATGTTGATGCCTGCCTGCTGATTGATTTGTTTCCTGAGTGTGTGGTCTGTCCTGCTCCACTTACTTCCTGTCATTTGAAGTCCTTTGGGTTCTTGTTTGGTGCATTCCCACAGGATGGTGTTGTAGATGGTGTCTGGCCAGTAGATTCCCCGGTGGTGTCGCAGGCAGCGGCTGATGAATGTCTGTAGTTTGTTGAGGGTGTTGGTGGTAATTTCCGTGTTTCAGATCTGTTTAACAAATAGATTTGACGTTTGAATGTAAAATTTTAGTTTGGTCGTAGGTGCGAGGGTGATGAATGCTGTTCTTGTCTTTTCCTGTCCTGACTTTGACTCCTTCCTCTGTCCACAGTAATTACGCTGTCAAGGTATGTAAAGCTGTCCACGTCCTCTAGTTGGCTAAGATTATTGGTGCATTGCTCTTGTTGTTGATACTTGTGACTTTTTGCTTTTTGCTTGAGTCCAAGTGTAGCAGCAGTTCTTGTTAGTTTGTGTGCTTTGTCCTGCCTCTGTTGGTGCGTTCGTAAATAGTGCTCTATCATCAGCAAATCTAGACCCTCTAGCTGTTTGGCCAGGCCCCTATGTATGCTGGTTTTGCTGTTGTTGATTACTTGGTACTAGTCCAGTCTGCAGAGGAGGAAGAGTCCTGTGGCACTCGCGTTAGGACCTCAATTTAAATTTTTCAAAATGGAACAAATTTAAAAGAAGTGCAGTATATGTGTAATATTTTGACATCACTATTATCAAGCTTCCTCTTATTTTGAAACTCAGTGACAGCAGTAACGACCCCATCGTCACAGTCATCGCTGACATGAGCCCCTTTTCCACCGCAGGAACTTTTATCATTTACCCAGGATTTTGAAAAACCTTGGCGCATTTCCCTTCTATGACTTCATGATGGTCGGACCCAGCGTCAGCTCTTCTTTTCACTCTCACTTGACATCCATCAGTTCGTGCCTGTGCGTCCGGTTAATGCAGTTGTGGTCGATCTTCTTTGCAGCTGACTGAAACCCATGTTGCTTTATGGATGTCCTTGTGTAGGAAAAGCCAGCCTCCAATAACCTGCGGTCATGTCTCTCATTAAAATCATGGATGTCCTCTGTTCTTGGTCGTGCGATGTAGTTGGTTGTAAAAGTGGTCCTTGACTCAGCACTGGCCAGTTTACACTGCCCTGACTGGAGCCCTCTGGTGTCACACAGGCCCAGGATAGATATTCTGTTCCTCGTCACCTCTTCTGCCGTTAATAGCGTCCTTCCTCATAGTCTTGACATTCCTTGTTGCAATGTTGGTTGGTTGCCAAGGTGCTGGAACATGTTGACGCATCGTACCCTTGTGGTTTTCCATGTATGTTGGCACTTTGTCTTTAGCTAGAGAAACTGTAGATCTCCTTTGTAAGACTTTTTGATTTCTCATTGATGTTTCTGTAGCAAATGTTTTTTCAGCCCAACCTTCCACCATTTCTGGTGTGTTCTGGAATTGGTCTGTTAGTTTGTTCCTTCCCCTTGTCCTCCAGGTTATGGATTTCAGTCTCATACCACATGGAACCAGAGCAATTGGTTCATGTACAAGATGTCGCAGCATTATTTTAGGTTAAGTGAATAAAAATTTGAATCATAATCAGTAACTGTTTGTCATGTCAACTGTCCTTGGTTATATGAGTTTGTCATTATTTCACACTGAAACTAGATGGGTCTCAATCCGTAAACCACTAATGAATTATGTGACTTTCTTCTTTTTGATTACAGTGTGGTCATCAGCCATGTAGGAGAGGCGCTGCTGGTGTATTCTCAGAGGGACTCACAGTTGTGAAGAGACAACTGCAGCTGTCCGGATAAACCCACGACTTGCACGCCATAAAGAAATTTTTTTGTATATTTTCACATTATTTTTGTAATTCCTCATCTCTGCGCTGACAATCTGCGGACCAAATAAAGTTATTTTGTTTACATTTTGTGCTTTCTGTGTGCTCGGTAACACTGTGATCCCATTAAATCAGAATGAAGGACTGCAGCATTTGATGATGTCAAACAAAAATTCATCGACATAAAGTCAACTTTATTTATCCAAAAATACCCCAAGCATACCCACTATCTGGTTAATCTTAACTAAACACAAAGCTGTCAAACAGTTCATAGGATGGGTCACCATCCATTACTACTAAGAAATAAATTTGTCTGGAGCCTCATATTAAAGATAAATTTCGTCTAACAACATCACTAACAGATCTACGTGAGCATTACTTAATATGTTTTGCCACAAGGTGGTCATTCTGCAGTGAACTATTTTTGATTATCTGCTACTTCAACTTTGCAACACTGCAGATGAAAGCAAACAAATTCATCCATACAATATTAAATTCTCTATTTTCCCCTGAGACTTTTCCCCCTATTAATTTTGGAATCCACAGCCATCTTAGCCAGGGAGACTCAAGACTACTGCAGCCACCGCTGGTGATGTTTTCAGAGGAAAAAGGTGCCAGGCCACGGTATAATTAAAACACTTTTTAAATTGATATATAGGCTACGCTTTTTTACAGTAGAGGAATGTAAGAATAACAAAAATAGATGAAAATTTAAATGTTTAAAATAAAAAAAGGGTTATTCATGTCATGTAATCTTCTGTCAAAGCCACAGGGAACATCTGGAGAGGGGCTTAGGAGCCACACGCAGCCCTGGAGCATACGGTCACGGTATAATTATAATACAGACCTTGGTTGTACTCAGTGCGACGCAATGACGAGCCTGCTCTTCATACACTGTCATACTTCTCTGTGAATGGACCACAACGAATAGTTCTTACATGAGCAAACATATCTCAACTCTCCTGCCGGTTTTGCTTTGGGTTTGGTGAGAACAAAGCATTGAATGGTTGTCTTCTCCGAGTACGAGCCTGGGGATCCTTCTCTTCCTTGATATAACCTACAAGGAAATTACATCTCAGTGTCTTTAAGTAGTTTGAATGAATTTTAAGTCATTATGAGATTCTGTGATACTGATGACCACATAGTTACCTCTTTCAATGCAGGTTTGAGTCGATGGGAATCCAACTTCCCAGAAATGATCAGGTGTACAAGGAGGAATGTACAGAAATCTGTGTCTCGAGCAGGCGGACAGCTTTTTCTGCTTCTCGTCCTCTGGTAGGTGGGCATAATACTGTCGGAAATAAACGTCCATTAAACAGGATCTGTGATAAAACGTGCCTATTGTTCAGCTCAGTTGTCAAAATACCTACAATTTCACATTCTTTGCAGGTAGTGCCTTTCAGTTTCCGTCTCTCATCTTTCTTGCGAATTACAGCCATGTGTGCAAACGCTGGACGTCTACCCAAAGAGAGATGAAGTAGATTGTGTCTGTGAGACTGTAATCTTTTGTTTCTGTCTGATCTTAAAAAAGAACCGACTGGTTGTAAGGCTGATGTGTTTCTTACCCTGCTTTGTGCCCGTTATACTGGCTCATAGTGTTTTCATGAGGATCTTGTTGATCTTGGAGATTCAAACAAGGACATCAACACAAGTTAAACTGACATCTAATGTTAAAAATACTGGTCAAATTAAACGATGACAAAGAGTTTCTCTTCATCTAAAAGCCTACCATCGTCCTCCTCTTCTCCATCGTCGTCATCTTCACCACAGGGCTGGCTCTGGCCCAAGTGTGAGCTGTTACAAGACTTGTACTCCCCGTAAGCTGTCGTGTCAAACATCAGATCCAAACTGTCATTTGCCTTCTCGCCCAGTCCTGGAAAAGCACAGAGATATGTTGTTAAAATTTTTATGACGACACATTTGACAATATGCTATTAATAGCTGCAGATAAGGCCTGTCAGCTTTTGTATGACACGGCGACACAGACCTCCTGTCTGTTTCTGTAAGCTGAATCCATTTCCCTCAGTGGAAACAAAGCTTTTATTTACTTTAATTTCACAGATAAGAAACAATAAATTCTGAAGACAATAAAGCCTCCACAAAAATAGCATTTTAAGTCTTGTGTGTGATTTATCCTGGCTTCATATGAGCAGAGGAAATCTCCGCTAGTCGCTAGGCTAATTTATACAATGTAAAATACCATAGACTTGTGCTAAAAACACTAGCATGTTGTATTTGTGGGGAAAATGTGTCCAGATAAAGACAAGTGTTTGTCTGTGAATGCTGCGAGTTATAGTGAAGCTGATGTGTGTACTTGTGTTTGGAATTGTCGCTATTAAGTCATGTTTAATGTGTGTTTAATGTGTGTTTTGAATCAACTAAACTTTACAGCACTTCATCGAAACCCTGCCGCCGACTAGTGTGTTGAAGGTGTAACTGCAGAGTGACACAGACACACCACCACACGTATAAGGGTTCACACCCACACAGAGTTTAAAGCCTGCGACTCTGCACCACTTTCTTAGAACTGAAAAAGCCTCTTGGATGAGAAGTGAAACATCTTCAAGAAACTCAAGCAAGTCCAGTTGCCTATGATATAGCACTTAAGATCGTCAATCAAAACATTCAAGTAATCATTTATTTTAAAAGTTGTGGTTAATATTCACCAGACATGTTGTTCTTTCTGTCCTGTGCATTTTCTGCCCGACCCTGGAGTAAGCTGTGACTGACCCAAGTGCAGTCTGTATCTACCAAGTCTCCGTGACCCTCTTCTTCTTCTTCTTCTTCATCGTCATCTCCCTTTGGCTAAAATATAAACAGAGATGAACATCCTTGTGTAAAAGACACTTCTCTCCAATATAACCAGATGAATATGTATATGTGGTTATGTGACTATACCTTGTCTCCTCTCCACTCACTGTCATACATGGACAGGGCGAGCGCAGGGTCAATGCTCCACGAAGACTCCACTCTGTGCTTCCTCTCAGCTGGGAAAGCAGAGGTAGCATGGTCACATTCAGTTCAACAGATTATAAAGAAATCCTTTAAACTGTACATGGTTCAGCTAACTGTCAGGAAAACAGACTGTCTTTCATATGTCACTGTCAAACACAACACACTCTGCTGGCAGCACGAGGACTGAAAACTCACCATCTTTTCCTTCATGTTGGTCATGTGAGGCACTCAGATCCAGCCGGGGGGACTCTTTCCTCCCAACACTGTTCTTGTTTGCTTCTCTAACATCTGGCCTCTTGAAAACAGGACTTGTACTGGACTCATTCAGCCTTTGGTTGGCAGTCCCAGTTAGTGCTGGCCGAACCTGTTCAGTGTTAAAGGAATCACATGACATTGTCAAAGGGTTATGAAAAGGTCTATGGTTACTGACTTATATCACTGACAATACAAGTTATGTGTCTTTACACAATAAACAAATGTATCGTTGTCATTAAAAAACATTTCAGTGTGCCATCTGATATTGCCACCTCCCGCAGGTATTGTGAAATGGTGCGGTCCATCTGCCAGAGAGGGTCAGACCTATTTAAAATCTATAGTTGCACCAAACACACACAAGCTAAGTCAGAATGCCTCACCAGAAATGAGAGCTCCTGAAAGAAAAGCCAGGGGACAGAGAGAACAAGAAAATGAAAAAAGAAGAGAAGCATCAGCCAAATGTCTGACAAAAAAAGTGAAGAAGCAGCAGGTATGACAGGTGACGCTGAAAGTTAGGCTAAAGCCACAGTAAAGACACTGGTATTATATTAAACTAGAAAACCTAAGGCATCCATTGGTACCAACCATGCCATGCTATCTTGCCATAGTGGGGGTCAAATAATGCCCCAGAGTTACGTTAAATTTTGGCGAGGGAAAAATGAACACTGACTTTTTTCAAAATGGTGTATTTAAATATTTCTGCACACTAAGATCCTCAAATAGTCTTGGAATTGCATAACTTGAGTATGCCTGGAAACCAGAGTTGCCAGCCATTTACTCTTTACACTATTTCACACTATCACTTTAAATTTGACTTTTCCGTAATCATTCATTGGTGGGTATTTTTTCAGCCCAGGACACATGTGACGACCTCTGCTATTCAAAATCAGGTCTTCATACAGAGCAGATACAAAATACATGTGGAAATGTGATTAACCGGATTATATTCACAAGTAGCACATAACAAATAAGTAGATTAAATTATGGGGGAAATAACTTCAGACCCACCAGTGGAGAAGGGACCCACTTTGGAAAATGTTGTCCACCGGCCCATATTTCAACAGTTGGTCTGCTTATATTGTTTATAGATGATATGTATTTCTAGATATAAAAGGAGTGTCTTTAACCCTTTGAAACCTGAGCAGATTGGTTTCTTTTAAAACACATGGGAACGAAAGAAGACCCAAAAAAATTAGCTAGAAATTTATGAAAAAGGAGAAAATTAAAAACAAGAAAATTAGTTTTAAAAAATAAATAAATGTTTCTATAACATAATTCTAAAATCAGCTTTTTCATTTTTTAAATAATTTCCTAAATTTATTTATTTATTATTTTTTTGCAAATTTTGGGACATGTCTAACCTCCTCCTAAGTTGCTCATTGCCTTTTCCCAATGTTCTTTAAAGACACTGCACCAATATGCTCAGGGTTCAAAGGTTTCAATACTTGTGAAAGGCTTCTGAAAGCAGCACTAGAAAACAGATGTTTCAAAAAAATGGTGGATCTAAGTATGTATATATGAGAGCCTGACTCGACTCGCCCTATTTGATTTTCCATTATCAAAATCTGTGGATAACACTTGATATTTTTTTTGGTACCACCTTCGCCAAGGTTCCAAGCAAGCTGAGCCGATACTAGAGGGAGAAGTTAAAACACTGCAGGCCAACAACTGGTCAAAGAGAACAGTCACATGTACAATATGGGACATCATGCACAAATCTGCCATTTTTAAACAGCCACGCTAAGGCTCTACCCACAGCAGAAAACAAAATAAAGAAAAGGACCTGGTACTAAAGTGACTTGAGTCCAACCATGCAGTAGAAATGAGGCTTTACCTCTTTGTTGAAGCTTCGACTGCTTAAATGTGTGGAGGTTTGTTTGTTCAGGTCTGCTTGCTTTTGTTTGCCTTCCCTCTGTCTGTCCACCCCTTCCAGGATTCCTTGTTTGTCCTCCTCTTGCAGCTCCTGCTCACTTTCCTCCTTCTTCCGTTTCGCTTTGTTAGCGGAGCTAGCCTCTGCAAACCTTTTGACACGTGGGAGAAGTGACGGGGACGTTTCTGTGGTCGAGTCTGGACTGTGGAGCAGCGTGGAGCGGTAAGGTCTTAAGGCGGGGAAACAAACATGGTTGTGTTACTGGAATATTGTTACTGTGTTACTGGAGTAAAGAACAAAATTCAGTCATAAACTGAAGTAAACCCTACAAGGCATGATGGTATAGTACTGTAGTTTTGAAACTGGACTAAACGCAGTCCGAATTCATGGGGGTTGAGGTGTGGAGGTTAGCAGTGTGCATGGCTGTCTGCCACAGTGTCTTTTTCTGACAAGCTAAAGTTGCCAAAGTCTAAATTAAGCCTGGATGGCATCTATTTTTTCATACCTTCCTCAGATTTCACCTATTTTCACCGCCTGTGACATAGACCATTTCAAACTTGACAACATAAACATCCTAAATGGGTCCGAAGATATTTCCTATTGTAATGTTTATTGATGCAGTAGCTGACAGGAAGTAGACAGGGACTAAAGCTTTTGCCCTAGCAACAAAAAAAAAGCAATTAAATGGTCAACAAGTGGATATGTCCGAACTGTTGCTACCCTTACCCCAAGCGAATGCCATACCTCCACTGCAATTTTGGGCTGCCCTGCTGGCCTGTTGTCTCAGTGCTCTGAGGAAAGACAACAAAGAAAGACATTAGAGACACAATCCAAACAGACTCGTTTGAATGTCTGTGCTGAGATTAATTCTCCAGTTCACGCAGTGAATTTATGCCACATCTCTTTCATTCAGACATCAGTATTAAGCCGACCTACCATGTGAGGCTTGTCAAGAAGTTCAAGGGCACAGGTTTCTGCTATCGCCTCCTCCAGTTTTAGATCTGCAGCCTCTGAAATGAGACCCAACAACTGCCATCAGCAGCTTAAATGTTCAATCTTCAATTTCCAGAAAATCATGTCGCACAACATTTTAAAAAAACTGTAAAAAGTATGATCATGTCTTCCACCCCTGCCAATCTCTGACAGCTACAGGGCGACTTTACAGCAACGCCTCTCACAGTGTGAACAGAGCTGATACGATGGGTGTGTTAGTGCAGATAAATGCTGCCCAGTTGTAAGAAGACAACTGGTTTCCAATTCCTGTTCTCTAAGAAACCAGAAGTAGTCTTACTGTTTTTATATTTCTTGATTTTAAATTAATGCTATAATAGGAGTGCAGTGCTTGCCTATGATATGGGATGTGTCCAATTCACAGGTGTTGGGTACGAGCACTTGTGTTCTTCCAGGATTCTTCATAGCATCAACAGGCTCCTTATCCAGTGCTTTAATAATAAGGAACATATGTTAGAAAACTTCAGACAGGTGATTCAAATGACAGACATGTGCATTAAAAACTCTGAAAGCGACTTTAAAGCTGACTGACCGCTGAAGAGCGACCTGTTAGACTGAGGTAGAGGTATCTCTGCATAGCGGACGTGCTTATTTTTGTCTACATCTTTTCGTTTCTTCAGTCTGTTCGCCACAGGCAGCGAGCTCGGCAGGACTGGCGAGTCTGGGATGATGCCTTCTTCTTGTTCAGAGGCTGAGGCCTGCTGGGGCTCCGAGCTGATAAAAACAACACCTGCACTGTTAAACTAGGAACTGAAACTTTGCTGAAACATCACACCTTAAAAAAAAAACACTCCCTTTATAGCTACAAACACTAAAGAACCCACCGAGACATCTTTAACTTTTGCAGTTCAGCCTGTAGTTTCCTGTTTTCATCTTCGAGGCTATCTCTTTCATTCTCTGGGGGACAAACAACACACAAAAGTGATTCACACACACTGAATCAAAATTAATAACACAATACTTTTAAACATGCCAGTAGCCATGTCTTGTGTTACACTGTAATTGTCAACATAAACTCATAGTACACAGTTGTACATGCCATGCATTCTCATGAAAACAAGACTGGACGTGTTTGAGTACACGGACATGCCAGCAGCTCTGTGGGGCTGAATTTAGGATCTAGCACAGGGAGGGGGAAGTTAGAAGATCACCAAAGTCATTGGGATTAATCCTCAAAGCATCATGAATGTCTTAAAAATTTCATGGCAGTCCATGTAATAGCTGTTGAGACATTTCAATCTGGACCAAAATGGTAGACTAAACAACGCTGCCATCTCTGCCCAAACTCTATAGGCTACACATTGAAAAGAAAAGGGCAGTTAAGAGTCTAACTAACAATGTACTCAAAGGGCGTTCTCACTTTCTGATCTCACCATTTTCAATTTGAATGAATTATTTCCTACATGTCGACTGATATGAGAGAGTCTTAGGGTGCTTTCAGACCTAGAGTTGTCTCCTTTGGTCTGAATCAGGGACTAATATTGTTCCAAAGTTGTATAACTGCCTAGAGTTGGTTCGTGTTCTCACGGCAGCATTTACGGACCAGATCAAATGCCTTGTGTGAGAAAGCTGCTCTTGATTGGTCAGAATTTCCATGTGGGAAAAATCCAGGAAGTAAAGAAAACGCTGAAGAAGAGTACACTTGCAAGTAGGGATGCACATTTTAAATTTTTTTTATGACCGATAACCGACGCCCTTTAACTGATTAATAACCGTTAACCGATAAGATTTAAATGCCCTGTTGAGTGGTTACATGCTGCCACTCCGACATTCCGCCATTCCGCTATTCCGACACGCAAACGTCCCACCATTCCGACAAGGCTTTCCATGTAAGGAAATGTGCGTTACTCCGAGTGAGTCACTGACTCGGCGCTGTCCGTTGCTGAACTGCAGATTTACAATGACAGCAAATAGTTAGATTACTCATCTAAAATGTAAAAAAAGCTACAAGATTTAGATATAATTAACAGTACTGTAGGCTTCAATCGTCTCCTATTGCTTTTTAAATTATGTCGAGAGCGAGCGCGCTGGTGATTTCTTTAATTGTGTGTTCTGATTAATTTCCAAAATAAAGTTTTAGCTTCTGAAATCCGATTTCTAAACAGTTCTGATGGAGCTTAATGTTTTTCTGGATGATGCGGCTTCATACCGAACCATTTCACTGTAAACCTGGACGACCCGCGGCGTGTCTGGAGATAAAAAATAATATTCAATGTAACGCCGGTTTTGTGCCACATGCGTAAATGCGCACAAAGATACACACCCTCCCCTACTGTACAACATGAAGGCAACTGGAATTAATCAGCGACTTAAGGTGTCATCTGCAGCGCCGTCATTGATATCTGTAATATTAATGTTGCATATGATGCCAGCGTGCATGAAGACGCACGTCATTGTCATTGCCCACACAGAACTCCTTTTTGCTCTCTTCATCTTCGCTGTAAAGTGGACTGTGGCGGAAAGCACGTGATGGCATGTGTTGCACCTGTCGACACGCCCCCATGAGTTGATTGACTTACGTAGCTAAAAGACAAAATTAACCGATAGTATTAATCGGTCAAAGTTCCTGTTATCGGTTAACGGTTAAACGGTTAACCATGTGCATCCCTACTTGCAAGATAAATGTGACACTTTCTAATGTCACAATGGAGGGACAACTACGCAGGTTGATTTTAGCACTGCTCATCGTGGACTATATTGCTGTCATTGTTCATTTGAGTCAAAGCATACAGTTTGAAAACGAGGCGCGGCTCCAACTAGAAAACAATGTTTTGATGCATTGGATGTGCTGAATGTGCATATTAAGGCAGTACAGGAGGAGGCGCACATTAATAATCCTCCAGGACTGTAACATGCTCATGTTTAACCCAAACAATGTGTCATGTGACTGCAGTTGATTCAGATCCAGGTCAGAACACGTTCTCACCACAAACCAACCGCACCAGAGTTCATTTGGAACCAGACTGAGACCACCTCTTCAAGAAGGTCTCAGTCCGAGTGTTATGGTGCGCACCTGAGTGTGATTGCTGTGTTCACACCTGCCCAAACGAACTGCTCGTAGGGGGCAAACCAACCTGAGTTTGGTTGAACCGAACTAAACAGGGCAGGTGTGAAAGTTCACCCATATTGGATGCAAAGCCCACCTCAGACACAGGTATCTTTTAAAAAAAAATAAACAGTAAAGTTCTCAGATTATCAGCCAGTAAACTTACAAACAAGGTCATCCACTATTTCAACACCTTTGGTCCAAAATAAATTTAAAAAATCAGTTATTTTTTGCTCTTAAACCTCAACTCGAAAAACATTAACTCTGATTTCTTTCCATTTCTAATAAACAATAATACCTAGCCTCCCGTCTCTGGCATACTTAACTGTGACACAGCCTTTGATTTGAAGGTCAGGACGCTGTCTTTAACTTTGATTGGTTCTTTTATTTTGAAGTTGTTGAATGGAAGATCTGCCGTGACCTTTGACCTGGAGATAGGCTCAAAGTAAAGGAAATTCTTAGCTCCCGTTAAAGTTAAATGCAGCTTTAGAAATTCATTCTTAGCAAGCTGTTGGGACATTGAAGAGTATTCCTGCGGGCAGAACATAAATGCCTTCTTTTTTTGGAATTAAGGAGTGTGTTATGCTGCAGTTCATCACACCTCCATGTGAGTGGAATACTAAGAATAATAAGCAAACTCACTCAGTTTGGCGATGAGGCTTAAATTCCGATCCTGGTTATTTTTTAGGTTCTCCTCTAAGGCGGCACATCGCTCACACTCTCCTGCATGGAGCCTGGAAACAGTGAAAAAAAAGTTGCGTGTAAAAGTTGCTTTTTAAAAAAAACAAAAAAACAAAGTTAACCATGATGTGGAGGAAGTTACCTCTCCTCCAGGTGACTGTTGGCATCCTGCAGGGTTTTGTTTTGCTGCTTTAGCTGCTGGGTGCGATTGTAAAACACCTCAAGTCTCTGAGCGTCTCTGTAACAAACAATGACAGGCTGATGGAGACAAGACTATCTGCACATATTCACAAATGATTTTCAAAAGCCAAGGTAAAATATACTCATGACACATTATACTCACAAACAGCGCTCATTTTTCAACTTGCTCACTTTGGCCTCCAGCTCTGAAAACAGCAACAAATGTAACGTTAAAGAGTGTAAAACACACTGCCAACACAAGATGTGATTTTTAGTATCTGCTTTCAGTACAACCAAGCAAAGGTCAATTACCTTGAAGTGCACTCTGATGACACTCTCTGAGTTGTGTCAACAGGTCCTCAAAGAGGTCAGGAGGGTTCGGTGTTCCTCGGTTCTGTCCTGGGCTGCTCATCCTCCATTTACTGCTGAAACTAAGCCAGCCCCTCCACCACCTGCCAGCACCACCTGGGGAGAAAAATCTTTGTCATATACAGTGTTGGGAGGGTAAGTTCTAAATGT
This sequence comes from Cephalopholis sonnerati, assembly GCA_019142605.1. Classification (NCBI taxonomy): domain Eukaryota; kingdom Metazoa; phylum Chordata; class Actinopteri; order Perciformes; family Serranidae; genus Cephalopholis; species Cephalopholis sonnerati. The sequence goes on from JAGQAX010000021.1 coordinate 28,304,771, forward strand.
GATGGGTTACAGATCACTATGCAACTATTTAATTACTTGAAATTGATGCAACTTATACCTTTGATTAAAGAAAAAGTATTCCTCCACAATCTACATATTAACTTTTACCTAAAAGAATAACTTGGGATGTAACTCCTTTGTACTGACCCATAGTTTGATAAGTAACTTTAAATGACATGATGTATTTTTTCTCAGTAACGAATTACAGTTACACAGGGTGTCCACAGATAGCAGACACTTAAATTTAATGCTTTTAAAGACGTTTTCAAGATCATTTTTACACAAATTTTAGACTCATTTTTGGACAAATACTCTTTTTCTATTCAAGCATTGCAGGTAAGTAAGAAAAGGTGAGTAGTATATATATGCTCCTGAGCAGAGGTAGGTTTCATGTAGGAATATGGTTATTAAAGTGAGTCTGGTTAATCTACATTTTGCCCACATTTAAGTGCAGGTACAAAGTAAAAAGACAGTATAAGGCTCAGTGGAAGGTTTAAAGGTTTGCAACATCAGAAACAGCTCGACTTATTTTGACAAACAGAATTTAAAAGATGGGTAAATTAAATTGGACTGCAAAGTCTTAGGGCTGCTGTGAAACTGGGCCTACTTAGAGCAACAAATAAGTTTATTTTGGGCACCTGGGCACAATGGACAACTGAGAAAGGACGGCAGAGGAGGTACACACCGCACACCAATACAGCTGGGCTGGACAGACACAACAAAGGTCCACAGGCTGAGATCAAGGCACAAACAGAACGGTGCTTAAAGCGCAAAACAACAAAAAAAAGTAAATTAAAGCAACAGCAAAGAACTGATGATACTCAAGGACTGAAACATTTGCTGCTGTTTTTAATCACATTTTATTATTTTTTGCACTTTGAGCACCCTTCTGTTTGTGTATTGATCTCAGCCTGTGGAGATTTTTGGTATGCAGCTATCTCCTCTGCCGTCTTGTCTTAAATTAAATTAGATAAAATATTTGTTAAGAATTCACACATTCAAAATTAAGAATATGTAATGACTTTTAATGCCTTATATTTATAAAGTTGAATTTAAGACATTTAAGTCTTTAAATTTTAAAGACCTGCAGACACCTTGTTTCATGTATTTGTGATTTAATTACATGTAACAGGTTACTGTCCAACACTGATCACATATTTCTGCGTTAACTTATGAACTCAAAGCACGACCACCTTGGTGTGAATGTAAAATACTGACCACCAACTGAGCTACAAGCCTGATGTCAGCTCTGTCAGTCCAGCTCCATCCTTCATCCCTCTTTTCTTTCTTTGTGTCCTCGACAGTTTGAACTTCTCTTTTATTTAAAACCAAAGTTAACTACAACAACGTTATGTGAAGAATTTAAGTGCAACTCATAGCTAACTAGCTAACGTTAGCGTTAATGTAGCTAATAAGAGAAGTTTAACTGTTCACACTCGACACTTGCTAACATCACTGAGATATTTTAAACCTGAAAACACGTTCACAACACACAAAACACACACTGACATCTTTATATGTCAATATTATCAAAGAAGAACTGCTTTTAAGTTACGGATATTTAAACACTATCGTTAATTACGTTGCATTAATGTAAACAAATAAACATCACAGCGCTAATGTTCTTTAGAAGACGTTAAATTACTCGATATTTTTATAAAATGAAGGAGACTTACACAAACGAGTCCGAGAAAACCTTGAGCGGATGATACTGTTGAACTAACACAACACTGAGCAGCACTTCATGTTGAGAACTCCAAAACAAAATCCAAACTCGCGCGCCGAATTGCATGCTGGGAAGTCTTCTTCCGGTTCTTCTTCTTCTTCTGCTGCTGCTGCTGCTGCTGTGGAACCTTCGACGCCCTCTCCTGTTCAAACACTGTTACAGCTGTTAATAACATTTATAAACAATTTGGCCATAATTACACGTTTTTACAGAGTGTACAGCTGGGTATGGAGGCCGTTTGAGGACATATTTGGATTTGTTTTTAATTTTTAACATGTTTATTGCGTTTTTAGAGCATAGAAAACAGGCAGAGCACATCATGTGACAGTGGCCACAGTCACAGTGATTACTGCAAAGTAGCAGTAAAAACTACAGAAAAGGAAAAAATATACACAGTGTGCCTGTGTGCATTGTGTCTTTCAATGTGTGAGCTGTGTACCTGACCGTTTGGTGCCTCTTATGATGTATGTGTTTTTAGCAACTAATTCCTTTTGCACAGCGCTTTGGTCAGCGTGAGTTGTTTTTAAATGTACTTTATAAATAAATTTGAGTTTGAGGGTCACAAATCTTATCAAACACCTCTGTCCCTGTTATAGTGTGTGTTTGCCATTTCCTTTAACCTTAAATTATATGTAGGACCAGAGTCCATCTTGCACACTCGTAAGATTAACTTCTGTGCAATCACCATCCCAAATAAAACAGCCAATTTTTGGTATTTGCTAACAGAGGATGAAGAGCTAGTTGCTCCAAGGATAACTATGAGTGGATCAGGTTCCCATGTGAAAAATGCTTTTCTAATATGTGCACAATTTACTCCATGACCAGAGAGCTTGTGCTAATTTGCTGATCGTAGATTCACAACAGGTACAGACAGATGAAACACCAATAAAAAAGCATGTAGCATTTACCTGAAATAATAGAGTCAGTGTTAAGTTTTGAACTGTATAATTTTAAGTCTGACATTAACTGAACAGTTTTGTAAATTCCTTATACATTCATCCCTCTACATTCAGTCCATCTATCCATGCCTGTTTAATTCCTCAGGTGTCCAGTGGGAAAATATATTTTAAGGGGAGCTACGCCCATCATCAGAATTCATACATTATTTCTATGATCTACGAAAGTCCAAAAATATTGGTTTAACAAAAAAAAACTCTCTCCTAAATCCAAACACTAGAGCGCTAAAAGATGACACATCTGTCATGTGACAATGAAACAGTTGCATTTGTTTAATTTATATGATTTTTTTTGTCTTTGAGTAACCTATATGATGTGAGAAGCAGCTGGCCCTCAGATATTTCCATATTTGAAAAGGTTTGAACACCCCCAAATCTCAGAGATGTCCATGTTTACTTTGAAAGCGATATTAATTCACTGAATTTTATGAACCTTTTGAACCTGTTTGGTAAATTTCATATATGCAAATCTAAATTTGTCAAATCATCCTCTGTTTAAAAGGTTTTTGACAGATTTTTTAAATTGAACATGTAAATAAGAAAAGTTTATCCAAACTATATGTAACTAAAAATTATTTTAACTGTCTGCTATATTATTTAAATTTTAACTTCTAACTTTTCCCTTCTTAATTTTTAATTCAGTCTGTCTTTTGTCTTTTTTTTGACAATATATGGAATCGAGATGTCAGACTTTGTACAAATGACCTCATTTAAAATAAAGAAGCCCGATATTTGACATGATAATCGATGTGTAGTTGTAGCTGCACAGGATCACAGCACCCACCTTTTAATTGGCTGACAATCAAGAATAAAGAACATCTCGATTACAACTTACTCGCTTTGAAGAAAGAGGTGTAATTATATGTGTGAAAATACAATCGTTTGTGGTCGTCAAGCCCGTAACACTACACAACCACCTGCCAGAGTTCAGGGCCGAGAGGTACAAAATGACACCAATAACGAGACACAAAGATTCTTCTTATATTTGTTTTATTTTTGGTCTTTCTTTAGAATACAAAACAAGAACCAAAATCACAAAAATAACATTTACAAAACAGATTATTTAACTGAGGTGACTGAGGCAACATAGAAAAGCATGTCTGAAACAGTGATACTGGCGGGTTAGCCTGGAACCTCGAGGTAAAACAGCGAGCGATGTCAAAGGTCAGATATCTTTACTGCTTTTGAATTAGTGCCTTTCTTCAGTAGTGCTATTCACAAATGGAGTTTAACAATATCATGTTTTCCTAACATGTCCACAGCTAGCAGTGAGTCCATGACGTAGTGCTTTAGACCTACCTAAGGACAAATTCATTATCGTGAGATGTAGGTCGAATACTCTAGGCGTGTCGCACTATATGGCACCATTTTTAATGGTTTCTATTTCAATCCTCTTCCACACACACACACACACATACACTCAAACACACACACACGACACCGATCCTGCTCATGCACTCTCCTAACTCTTAAATGGGTGCAAATGGTTTCCAATATCTTCCTATGAGAATGCTTCTGGAATACGTGAATAGTTTGAACATTGATATCGCCTATAAGAGCAGGAAAAAAAAAGCTGCTTCATACTTTTGGGAAAGTTTATACTCTTTTCCGAAAAGGTTTGACAGAGCAGGAAAAATAAAAACACTGAGAATGATTAAGTGTTGGAACGGCCGTCAGTCAGAGGCACAAACTCATAAGTCCCATCTCTCCTAAAATACAAACATGGTAAGACAATGCAAACACTGCATCACTGAGAGAAGTAAAGAATTAAAACCTAGCTCCACTTACCAAAAACACAAAGCAGTGAGAAGAGTACAGTTTGGTCTGCACGTGTTTGTGCAGGCATGTTTTTGCATGAATAACTTGTCTTTTCTTCTTTCACATGTAAGACATGGTCACTGGTGATTCAGCATTGCAGATTATTACTTGTTTTTTTTTAGTTCCTTTGGATGTGTGCCTTGTGTTGATTTTGCATCTGTCACAGCAGGTAGATTGCGCTAGCATTACTTCATATATCTATATATACACATGCATTCAACATCATATGTATCCCCCGGATTAAAATTAACAACGAAAAACAGTCCCTAACTCCCTTTTCACCACTTAATTTGAAGCTATAAAAACCTGCATGACAGTCCACAAAGAAAAGTTTGCATGGAGGCATTGCTGTTTGATGTGAGATATGCAGCAGGTTGTAGAGGTGCTGGCGCTGGCGGGTGTGACATGGAATGCAGCCTTATTCCATTGAGAGGGGTCATGGGGATGGGCCTATTCTGCACCCCCTCCTATTCCAAAAAATGGGCCTCTTTCTATGTAGTTGGGTTTTTAGATTCACATTATGCTGGAAGAAGAGTAACTGGTTGCAGACGCTGGCAGGGCAGGTCCTCACCAAGAGCAATAAACACTGGAGTAGAGTGTGAATGCATATCTACCATCCTCTGACCTGCAGAGAGAACGACATGGAGGAGTGTAGATCTGTTTAAAGGAAGGTTTTAGATGGCAGAATATAAAGAGAGAGGGATGACATGCTTCATTAAAACCCATATCAGACTGACTGTGTGTCTCAAATCACAAACTTCTGTACCAAACACTTCATATTTTGAGTGCACAAGTGCCAAGTGTGCAACGCAGTGTGCGCTCAAAACAGTCCAAAAGTTGAGTGTGGAATGACGGACACCTTCACCCTCATGGTTGCCATCTTTGTGACGTAGCGGGCGCTACACGTTACACATGAAGCTGTCAGTGATGGCTGCTGGGGCTGTAATGATTTGGTATCAGGAACAAAAATGCGAGTAACGTTAGCATTCACTTGCTAGCTAGCTTGCCCCTACCTGCAGCCTCGTTCTGTGGACGATAAACGAGGCGCAGACCGGTGATGATGAAATACAGCGAGTGCTGGACGGAGCAGTGAGTGACAACAACCCCGCCCACATTTAAGAGGACTGTTTGCGGTGGAAAGAGTCTAGGTACCATGTCTGAAGGTTACTGTTGGTTCCAAAGGTACCATACTGAAAGTGTTTGGGGGAAACAGGGCTGTAGTGTGCTACACTGACGTGTACTAACAGAAATATGAGATTTGAGACACACCCTGACTCTGCACATATCATAACATCATACTCACGTTTCCCTCTCTTCACCACTGTGGGGGGACATAGCTGTAGCTGGGTGTGCCAGGAGGTCGATATGTGGGCATCGTGACTGGGTGGGTGGCAACAGACGCTGGTGATGGAGTTGTCAACAAAGTTCCTGAGAAGCAAAGTGAGCACAGAATGAACACGTGCACACGTATGATACAACGAGCCTCAGGCAGCAACGTTCTATCACATTTCTCCTGATTTTCTGTTCAGATAAAAAATAAGAGAAGTCAACTCCAACTCCAGACGCACTCCTTGCACCGTGTGGTGCTCTGGCCCTGATAATAATAAATAAACTTTATTTATAAAGGACTTTTAAAGCAAAGTTACAAAGTGCTGTACATGTTTGATACCAGATATAAAACAATGAAGAATTCAAGCATATAAAATGAGGCAATTTTAAGAAAACACAAAGAACAAAAAATAAATTAAAGATAAATTACCGTCCCTGAAGCAGATACGCAAAGTTGGCAGCTAACTGCTCTACAGATTGTGCTGAGGTACAGCAAATTAAACAATTAGATCAATACAAAATGAAACAATACAACACAAGATAAAGACAATAAAAAATAATCATGTGAGACGTATATAAAATCAACAGCATGCTAAAACTAGTAAAAGGCTTTTTTGAACGGGGAAGTTTTAAGAAGCGATTTAAAAGATGTCACTGATTCAGCCTCAGATCCTCGGGCAGGGAGGATCAAACAGGACTGATATGGTGATGTTTTATAGAGTTAGTTAAAAGGCATCAGTGAACCAACAGTATGTCTTTAGTTCTCAGATTCAATAATCCAATCATAACTACTCTAAAATTACTCCTGTTAGTTTCTACTCTCTTCTCTCATCAAAATGAGGGAGTAGAGGGAGGTAGAGTGTACGGTCCAGTCCGGTGGGGGAGATTTCAGTCCACATAGATGTCTCTCCTTGACTCTGACTTCCCTATAACTCAGAAACCCCCAGACCACACCATTACTCCACCTATAGTCTCCAGTATGTGCATCAAGGCGTTGTGACATCTCGTCCTAAACTGAACTAAAACAGAAAAGTCTACATGTGATTATATGTTACTTCTGCTTTTTTGAAGTTCCTCAAATTTAAACTTGAACAATGTATGGACTGAAAACAAAATGCTTTTTCTTTTCTTGGTAATCGTGACCTCGACCACTTTGAGATTTTCCCTTATCTGAAAGACGAGCAAAAATAAGAAAACACTGGTGAATCTCACGAGTTAATGTGCCCGCACAAAATAGGAAACAAGAGCAAAGTGGTTTGTGTATCACTTCCTGAATGAGACGCAGTGTATGGCAGGAATTTACTGGGACTATAAAAGCAAACGGGATTTACACCTTCAACACCATGAGGCACGACCTCACATTGAGCGTCTCTACAGAATATAGATGCTGATTAATAACAAAATAGAAGCTGATGCTCACCAGCTGACATGGCCATAGTGGTGCCGGCTACCATCCCCATGGCGACACTGTTGTGGCGGGGAGGAGGCATAGGCGGGGCATACATGGCTGCAGGCATCCCGTTGGGCTGGACCACTGTAGTGTGATGGATAACATGCGGCGGTGCAGCGTACAGCGGCTGTGTGTAGTAAGTGCCTTGTTGTTGTGAAGGTATTAGTGCCTGGATCACAGAGGAACAACACCACATGTCACACGTCAAACATAAAACAGGACTTCATTAAAATGCAGCGACAGAGACTGAAACAGCTGAAATCTGGACCTTTGATTGGAGCGCCATCCTGTGGCCAATCTGGATAATACTCATCCTTTAACACCACACACTGACCTGTGCATAGGGGTTCTGTTGGGGGTAGGTGCTCCTGACCGGGTACACGGCAGCAGGGTAGGGGCTGGGTGAGGAGGAGTACGGCGGGACAGTCCCAGTGTTGGGAGAGCAGGACATTTTGAAAGGAGTCCCTGGAGCATAGCCTGGGTGGGAGGAAGAACCTTGACGTTAGTGCTGCTGACTATTCACCTAACTGCATCTTCAGAAAGATCTGCGGACTGAAACACTGACCTACACAGAAGTGTTGAAATCCTTGCTACAGCACTGACTTGTAAACTGCTACCTAATGTCACACACAGCACAAACACATGGTCTGAAACATCCTTACCACTCTGGAAGGCTGCGTTCGCTCCTGCATAGATATTAGGAGTGTACGCTGGAGCAGCTGCTGCGTAGCCAACAGGGAATCCAGCTGCCACGACCAAAAAGGGAACAAAGAGTCAACAAGTTTCAATTAGCTTGATTTCAGGATCATTTTTAGTTTAAATATTTGTTTAAAACCAACTCATGACGTTACCTGGGTAGCCTATACCCTTAGTGTTGGTAAAGGGGACCCCTGTTGGTGCAGGGCTGTACACCGGATTCATCGTGGACGTCTATTCAGAGATTCTGCAACGAAAAAGCACAGACTGTGTGAATATTAGAGCATTTATTTGACCAAACAACAAAATTAAATTTAAGCAAATATCATCTGGGAAAATGTGGGACGGATTCATGAGTCAGCTGACACCTGTCCACCAACAGACTGTTGCAAAAGCATCCTGTTACGCAGTATTATCTGCAGGGCTGAGATGTAGGCGTAGACCAGGGGTGCAAACTTGTTCCAGACCAGTGAAACCACTGCATGATAATATGGAAATAACAACCCCTTCGAATGTTTCCTTTTTGAGAAAGAAGTCTATTGTAAAAACATTCATCCATTTACAAAATAAATGATGAATAGCTCATGATATCCTCAGAAAAATAAGTGCAAATTCAACAGTATGTCTCAGTTTTTCCACATCCAGTCAGTCTACTGGTGACTTAAATTACATGTGACCTTTTTCATAATTTCCCACTAAAGTAGAAGCTGCTGAAGAAGCAGGTGAAGTCGTCCCCTGCCTTATAAGCCATTTAGAGTCTGAAGTTTTGTCAGCAGGGCTCCACCCATATTGTTTTAAGATAGATATCTGATACAGATTATTTTCCACTGAAGCTGCTGGTTGATAATATTTTGCACAATGTTCGATATCTTTAAATCTGACCACAGGAAGTATTCATTGTTGTTTCAGAGAGAAGCCTCTGAGGCTGCTTTTTACATCAAGTATCAGCCTTCACACGTGCATCAACGTTAGGTGTGCAAAGTCATCTAGAGGGCCAGATTGGACCCTTTGTTGGGCCGGTTCTGGCCCCCAGGCCGTATGTTTGACACCCCTGGCCTAGACATTCCCCTGATGCTGCTAAAGGATAAAAAATTATATTTGATTTTACTTTATAATCAGAAAAAAAAATCTAAAATTTGTCTTGCCTCCCAGGATGTCAACTGTTCCATATCAAGACGCATAAATACAAAGCAACACTTAAAATGACTGGTACACATCAGGAGAGTGAAACTAATGCATCACTTCACTAACCAGAATGGCCACAAAAACTTTGCATCAAGGACATGATATTACCTGTCAGGGAGAACAGTGAGGACAGCCGGTGACTTATATGAGTAACCTTGTTAGGTCGCGCAGTCACAAGAGATTTCTTCATCTTTCTGGTGCTGACCACACACACTCATAACTTGCATTATAACATTTTGTGGAAGCAGTTAATATGCAAAACTCAACAAGGTACAAGACCTCTGCACCACTTTGAGGTGTAGTTTTAAATTTCTCTCCATGTCCTAAGTGAGTGTGAGCACTTGTTATTTTTGTGTGTGTGTGTGTGTGTGTCCACCCCTGAAATACACTCAGTGTAGTCATTTCTTATTTAAAAAAATAATACATTTATTTATGTCCTCCTGAGACCCTGTGTCCTCATATGAGGACATCACATTTTGGATTTATTTGACCTTATACTCCATTCTACTTAACTTCTACCTGTTGTCCTCGTTCGTGGACACTTTCTGTGCCATCTAGTGGTAGTAAGACCACAATTCACTAATCCCTGTAAAAACAAGATGGCAGCCATCTCTGCCAAGTCAGTCTGCTGCTGATCCCGACACAAAAGTGGACAAGGTCCAAAACCTGATCACATTTTATGGTTGAAACATGTTTATTTATGATTAATAATGTTTGTTGTTTGATATGGCAACAAAGTTGACCAATTTTAGCAACAGAAACAAACTCAGACACTTTTAAGTTGTGACTACTCATTTGAAGACACTGGGACTTCTTTATGATTGACAGTGTTTAGATTTTTTGTACTTATGGGGTCCTACTGATCCCAAACAGCAAGGACAAATTAAAAAGCATACCAAACAAAAGTTCGGGCCTCAGGAGGATACAGCACTTTTCTTTTTTTTTTTTAAACGTTTTTTTCAGTCGGCAGTTACAGTGTCAGGGCACGTCATACATGCATAGTTTAACAATCATTCACATATCAGTGTCTTTACTGCCCAGTGGTAATGGTGGTGTCTTCTTGTGTTCCATAATCAGTCCATTTTCTCCATTTATCCTCAAATTGTGTTTCTTGTAATCTCAGTTTATGTGTAAGTTTCTCCGTTACAAATATTTCTTCCACAGTGAACACCCACTGCTCCTCGGTCAGTGGTTCTACTTTATACCACAATCTTGTAATTGCTTTTTTACTTGCAGATAGCAGCACTTTAACAAGATATTCATCCTCTTTTTGTATTGTGTCTTGCGTTAGATTCCCCAAGTAAAGTATCTTACACGTTTTTGGTATCTCATATCCTATTATGTTTATATTTTATCCCAATATCCTTTTATCCTTTGGCAAGACCAAAACATATGTGTATGGTCTGCATCCATGTGTCCACATGCTCTGCAGCACGGTTGCTGGAGAGACACCATTTCTTTCCTGATCTGTGGAGTTATAAAAAATCTGACCATATTTTTCCAGTTGAATTCTCTCCAGATCCTGGAGCTAGTGGACGTGCACTGCGTTTTATAAATATTGAACCATTCTTCCTCAGTTATTTGTTCCTGCAACTCCTTTTCCCATTTCTCTTTAACATAAAGAGAGGAGGACTTTCTACATAACATCAAACTTCTGTATAGGACTGAGATTACTCTGCATTTTTGGATATAGTACTTTTCAAAACAGATGTTACAAAGTGCTTCACAAGACGATGAGTAGTAGAGTGGTAAAACTAGGTGATCAAAACCAATGAGTAAACATAAATGTGTATAAATATGCACACACATCCACACAAACAGGCAGGTACATCAATACACCCATACACACATGCTCTTAGCAGACATATGCACAATGCACATATATTCATGTGGAAATGCCATCTTAAAAAAATGTTTTTAAATGCTTTTTTTAAGTGGACACTGAAACACTATCCTGTACCCATAGCTTTGTGTTGCAGCCTTGTTTCTGCTCCACATGATGCTCATTAGTTTATTTTTCCTCTTGGGTACAGCCATGTCTCTGTGCTGCCCTCTAGCTGTGGCCCAAACACCATTACATCACTACACAAGTGCTGATTCAAGGACAATTTAAATACTGAAGCAAAGGCACAACTTTAACAGCCTACGTCATTTGGTATTGGAGTAAATCTAAAACAAGGGCAGCACTGTTTCTAATGAGTGTAGTGTTAGTGTGTCATGTTGTTACAGACAGGCTAACGTTACTATAAAGACAGATCTATATTATAGTGTGACTTTATATGGAAACCACACAGCAAAATATAAGCTGACTGTCTTTACTAAATCTGTATTATCTCGTTTTTTAATTAGAAATGCACCAAAACTGTGAGCAGCAATAATTCAGCTGTGTTAAAGATAAGGCTTTTCTTCTTATACTAAAACATACAGTCAACATAATATTTCATTTTTGCATGTCAGCTTGTTTCCAGGAGGCCTTGATTATAAATAGGTGCTCGTACATTTCCAGGTGACGTTAGACGTGTTGCCTGCAAAAATAAAGATGGCAACCTTAAAGTAGAAGAATTTCGAAAGGTGAACGTAGCGGGGGCTTTGTTGTAATCAGCTAGCATAGCTCCCGAGCCTCACTAGCTGCACAGCCCGCCGCTAGCTGAGCATGTTGGCCACTGCAGGTTGGTTCCGATGCACAGACTGACCTGCTAATCACCTGTCTGACCGCGTAAAACCAGCGGACTGTCCCCGGACAGCAGCCAGATGGGGGCAGCTTGTCAACAGGCCGCATAGCACAGGAGGCAGACAGCCAGACAGCTGTGCTCTGCAGTGACGCCTGTCCCGACACCAAACATCACACACACGTCTCATTGTCTCTGTAACAAGCGATAAAAACTTACTGTTTGCTGTCCTGACCGTCTCTTAGTCCCCTCCTTTGGTCTTCTGGTGTAAAATGTATTTAAGCTAGCTGGTGTTTTGCTCCCAGATGCTTTGCTGAACTCTTTTGAGCAACCGCGTCACTTCCGGGTAGCATCACGTGATCGCGTGTAAAAATAAAATGTTATTTTTTTCTTTATGGGGTATTTTTTTCTTAAAATACAAGATAATATGAATTTTTTTCGTCTTAACACACCAATGAATTTTCCCCGATTTTTCTAAACACAAAAAAGATTTCTAAGACGATTAAAAATGAAACTAAAATAACGTAAATGGTCAGATTTTTTTTTTACTTGTAAACAACGCCGTTCTATTTTAGTATATTTTTATACATTTAGTTTTAGGCTGTTTTTAAGACAGAGTTTCGACACTTTGAAATCACAACAATGTTGCCCGATATATCCTGCGCTGCAACATCGTTGCAATTCTCCGTGAGCTCATTATTATGTCTGCCCTATGGTCCTTGCAGGCAAAAAAATATATTTAATTTTAGCAAGTGCTTTGCTTTATCTAACAACGTTTCAATACTATATTTAGACAATTAGTCTTTTACATATTTTGAACATGATTTCTACAAATTAATTTCCACGTTTCTTTGACAGCAATACAATAAGCGTATTTGCTCTTCCAGGACCTTGACGCATCGTTTCCATTCAGCCATTGAACTGGGAAGAGTAGGGTCCATACTGTTGTGGTTTTACTGCGACCTATATGTTGATTTTACAGGTAAAATGTCGCTATTTAACTTATATTAGGAACCATTCTGCGGTGTAAGGTGAAACTATTCGGTCGACTGGTGTCGTCGGTGAAGTGTAGGGGTATAATGTCTGGAGCGGCCGGTGGAGGAGGAGGCTCCTCCTGTCAGGGTGCAGCAGCGGCAGCCAGTTGCAGCTCCGCCGGCTTACCCTACGCTGCTGCAGCCGGGGGAGGCGTAGGAGTGGCCGGGAGGCTGCCAGCTCGGGTCCTGGAGCATGTTTTTTCATACTTGGAGCTTTCCGACCTGATGCGTTGTTCACTGGTGTGCTGGCACTGGAACAATATCCTGGCGGATGAAAACAGCGAGGTGTGGCGCAGCCTCTGCAGCCGGACTTTGAGCGATGAAGCTATGCGCTCTGACATCCTGTGCAACCTGCCCACCTACAGAGGAAAAGTAGGTCTATCAGCATACAGCTGTTGTGTCGGGGTTGGGACAACTGTGGTTAATGACAAACCCCCATTCAAAAATCTGGCTGTTTTAGTGCTACCTTTGTTCTGCAGTCACCTTTGCGTAACGTGACTGATAGTGTGGTAAACAGCTCTCTGTCTTCAGGGTGAAACCATAACTGCACTCATGTATGCCCGAAGACCTCAGTGAGTCATAAAGTATCATTTGAAAACAAAAAACAAGCTATGTACAAAATAAATGTGCATGTTTGCTGAAGCCTAATTTAAATTGGTAGATTCTTAAATGGGGTTTTGTGCAAGGATCCAACAGGGTGAAAGGTGTTGCTTAATTGCCATTAACTCACACAAAAGGTCATAAAACTTTATCACAGTGCCCAGCAGTGTTATTGTTTATTATTGCATAACTGTGCATCATTATGCAAGAACACACCAGGCCCACTGACAGGGAAAATGTGGAAATTAATCAGACTGTCAGTAGGAGAATCTTAATTTATCTCAAATTATATTAAAAGCCATCATCATTTACTTATAAAACTAACTCAGACAGAACTTACAGAAGCTTTGAGCTCCAGAGACCTGATTGGTGCAACACATTCAGCCCTGCATAGTAGAAAAGTCAAAGTCCATGACCCTTTCTCACCTTGTTTACACATCTGTGTATAGGATATGTTTCTCATATTCTCTCAGCAAATACAATAGGAGGGCTTTCCGTACAGTAGCACCCAACACTACCAGAATATGATTTTTAAGAATATGTTATTGTAATGTTTTGTAGAATTTAACAACAGCATCTTTAATAACTAAATGTCTGTTCACTGTCCCGGTCCGATCACCCTCTGCAGCTCAAGGCCTTCCAACACGCTCTGAGCTCCCACGACTGCTCCCGCAACGTTTACGTGAAGAAGAACGGCTTCACCCTGCACCGCAACCCTATCGCCCAGAGCACGGACGGGGCACGTGGAAAGATTGGCTTCTCGGAAGGGAGGCATGCCTGGGAGATCTGGTGGGAAGGCCCTCTGGGCACCGTGGCGGTAATAGGCCTCGCCACAAAGCGGGCGTCCATGCAGTGCCAGGGCTACGTGGCCCTGCTGGGTAGTGACGACCAGAGTTGGGGCTGGAACCTGGTTGACAATAACCTTCTTCATAACGGGGAGGTCAGTGGGAATTTCCCGCAGTGTAACAACGCACCAAAATATCAGGTAGGAGCTGGAGCCACGTGTGTTGTTTGTCCCTTCATCAGATTTTCAATAATCCAAAAATAAAGTGTGGAATTAATGAACGTATTTTTGTGTTTCCACAGATCGGGGAGAGAATACGTGTGATTCTAGATATGGATGACAAGACGTTAGCATTTGAAAGGGGCTTTGAGTTTCTTGGAATAGCGTTTCGTGGACTGCCCAAAGCTTGCCTGTTTCCCGCTGTCTCCGCAGTGTACGGCAACACTGAAGTCACCATGGTGTACCTGGGAAAACCTCTAGACGGCTAGAAGCAAAGTCACCCGTGCCACCGTTAAAACTAACAGGCCACTGGCATGTTCAGGACTTTTTCTGTCAACAGACTGCCAACTCTGTTTGGAGTCCAGGGGTTTGTGTTCCTTCCAAGCCGAATAACTGTTCACACACACACACAAGAGAACTGTTCGCATTTCTACTACAGCCCATCACAAGGAGTCAGTTTTTAGACTGGACAAACTACAGGGACAAGGAGTGTGTTCAGACTGCTATAAACATGTTTCTGTATCATCGTGGAAGTGTCCACTTTTACAATTTAGCTGCTGGATTGTTTTATTTACAGGATAGGGGAACGTTATTTAATGTCATGCGATTCAGGCTAACAGCGCTGAACATTCACTTGAGATTTTATGTCTGCTTAACCGAGGCCAAAACTGCTCTGAACTGTGGCAAATACTTCAAGACATCATTTAACAAGTGAAGCAGTAGTTGTTATCGATAGTTATCTGTTGTACTGTTTGAATTAACTGAAACAGCTCATTGTGAATTAGCACAGTTTAACTATAATCGATGACTGGATTATTATTATGGTTATATGCCAAATCAATGTGAGCTGATGTTAATGTTTTGCATTAGGCAAACACAGAGGACATGCGGACCAGACGCATGCATGTGCATGGATACTGGGGTATGGACGCAACACCTGACCTTTTAATATACCTGTCCAGTAATGGTGGAAACTATACCTGTATCATGTTAATGTGTGTCCTCTTAAATGTGCTACCGTAGTATTACACACTATTTATTTTTTGTTTTATCTATGGTACTAGAGATTCTGTATGGTAATAAGGCCTGAAAATAAAGTCTACATGGTGCCACTCTTACAGTAAATATGGTTTGATGTCTGCCTCATGCACAGCCGTCCAATGACACTACATGTTTCCAGAAAGTGTTATATTAACCAGCCATTTATATTTCTAGAGGCTAATAACACAAGGCTACAAGATGATTTTAAGTAAAGCTCTGGATGACATCGATGTTTGAACCCAAATCTAGATCTCTAAAATTTACGACATGTGCTGGGGTCGTCCTTTGTCACCGATCCTGTTAGTCATATTCATGGACAGGATCTCAAGGTGCAAGAGGGGGCCGGTTTGGGGACCTCAGAATTGCTTTTCTGCCTTTTGCAGATGATGTGGTTCTGTTGGCGTCATCACACCGTGACCTCCAGAATGCACTAGGGTGGTTTGCAGCCAAGTGTGAAGCAGTTCTCTGCTGGAAACCAGTGGCGACAGTTACTACCTCAAGCAAGGGAGTTCAAGTATCTCGGGGTCTTGTTCATGAGTGAGGGTAGAATGGAGCGTGAGATGGATCCGCGGTTTGGTGCGGCATCTGCAGTGATGTGAGCACTGTGCCGGGCCGTCGTGGTGAAGAGGGAGCTGAGCCAGAAGGCGAAGCTTTCGATTTACTGGTACATCTACGTCCCAACCCTCACCTATGGTCAGGAGCTCTGGGTAGTGACCGAAAGAATGACATCGCGGATACAAGCGGCCGATATGAGTTTCCTCCGTGGGGTGTCTGGGTTCAGCCTTAGAGATAGGGTGAGGAGCTCGGAGTAGAGCCGCTGCTCCTTTGTGCCAAAAGGGGTCAGTTGAGGTGGTTCAGGCATCTGATCAGGATCCTCCTGGGCATGTCCCACTGGTAGGACCCAGACCCAGACCCAGAACACGCCTTGGGGTCCACCAGGAGGAGCTTGAAAGTGTCACTGGGGAGAGGGACGTCTGGGGTGCTTTGCTCGGCCTGCTGCCCCTGTGACCCGGCCCTGGATAAGCAGATGAAAACGGATGGATGGACATGAGTTGAAGTATGAACTGTTCCTCAAGCTGGAACCTTGGCTGTTTTTCTTAGTTTTGGAGGTCCAGTGTGTGTTATTATGTCACAGGACAGCAATTTGATTCACGTGTGTAACTGCAGAAGAACTCAAAAGACACATCCAAACTACAAGATTAACCATACATTATACAGACTGTTATTAACTGAATTGAACAATAACATACACAGTTCGTAGTACAGTCCACATAAAGTGACTATGAATGGAAAGCAAATCAAATCAAGGCTTTCCTTTCAGTTTAAAGTAGTTTAACTGCATGTATTCACTGTTTAGATCAGTGCTGTACTACTGAAAAAGAATCAGTGCTCAGCAGTCATCTCTTCCTGGATCAATAAAAGTGTAGAAACGGAAGCATATTTCAGTTACGGCTTGAAACATCAGCTATTAAGCAGCACAATAAAACCACTCTGAGACTGATGGCATTTCTATTTTAGAAGTTAGAGAACAGGAAGTTAAAAGGCTACATACTGGGTTTGACTCTGCAGTCATTTTGAATCAAGAGATTGATACCTGGCCTACTACATAATAGTCTCTAGGTGTTTTTAAAGGTTCTGTGTATGATATTAAGAACATTAAAGAAGCAGCAGAGCATTTGTCATGTAAACATACAGCAGAGTGATGGTGTCCTGAGCAGAAAAGTAAGTCATACTCACGCCATGTGATTTTGTAATCTGAGTTTCTCTGTTTTTTTGTAGTGGTAGAGAGTCCAGCCACGTGTGTATGTTTGTGCATGTGAGTCCCTGTGTGTTTCCCATTGGCTAGCTAACCACCACCACTCTGCACTGTGCTCATACTGCAGTTACCACTGATATTGGGACGGCACTGTTGCCAATGCGTAGCACCTAGCCTCTGGTTCCCCCTGATTAGCATTGTTAGCTCTGTCGGCGCTATTGCTGTTGTTAGCACTGTTTGCACCGTTAGCAACATTAGCTGTCAGCTCAGCCACCTCCATGTTGAGAGCCATGTCTAGACACTCCGGGCTCGTCATGAATCATATGTCCATTTTTCCACTATTTTTTTAACACGAGAAACACTAAAAAAGGGTGGCAAACTCGTTTCCCATCGCCAGTGGACTAGAGATGAACACAGCTCTGCAGCAGAGGAGTATGCCTTTCTGTTTATTTATTTATTTACTTTTTACTGGTGTGTCACGTTCTATGTCATAAATAGGGTTTCCATCCACCTATTCTTATTAGAATTTTCAAAAATAGCGAAAATAAACATTAATGGAAACGCTAGAAATTCGAAAAAAGGCCGAAAATTCACAAAAAAGTTTTTACGCTTGGAGGGGGTGGATTTGTCTGCGTATCGATAAAAGGAAAGTATGACTTTTTGCTATGGAAACAGGTTTTGCGGATAAACGATGACTGGACCGGATACCACGTCACACGTCTGGACCAGATACCATGTCACACGTATACATCTCTTCGTCAGGATGGCTCGGTACGCGGTGAATGCTGACAAAATGGTGACCAGAGTTCTTCCAAACACCGACAGGTCGATCAGGAATCTGTCCATGATCAGTTGTTGACTGTCAGCCGAGTGTGTTGTTTGTTTTGTGGCAGAGAGACGCTCTCTGATGACGTCATCTCATGGCGCACTCTCCTCTCAATAATTACAAAATAATAACAAATGGAAACGGGTATAAAGTTGCATTTTCTTTTTGTGCATTTTCACTAAATTCGCTCAAAAATTTCAAGGAATTCGGATGGAAACCTGACTATAGTCAGGCCAGAAAACAGGTTAGTGAACAGTAGAAAGCAGCATGGAGGCCAGTAAAACTGTTACAGCAGTTACTTCTTATTATATTAGACAGTATTTTGTGGTGACATGTTATTGCACCTTGCTAGTAAAGGGGCTAAATGTAGCATGTTCATTCGAGTGTCTTGTTTCCATCACTGCCGATCGGAGCCAGAGTCGATAAATACCTGTGACTACTGTAAAGTCACATGACCTGGGTGTGAACGCTGATTGTAACCTTTCCTATTACATACAAAAGCCAGATGTTGGTGGGTGTTGCACACATCTCATTTAAGTTCCATTTTTGGTCCATTCATACAAGGTAATGTTCATAAGGCATATTCATTTACAATGTGCAGGCCTGTTTATGCACAAGTTTGATTGTAGTCTATAGTAAATACACACTCTTAGCGACGTGGCTCAAGGAGTAGCAACTTTGGTCATCCCCTGACATTTCAGTAAAATATATAGCAACTGTTGGAAAGATTTCCATGACAGCTGGTGCAGATGTGTCCCCTCAGCACCATCATCAGATCTAAATGTGCCCAGTACTTTGGTTTATGACCAAATACTTACTGCTTGTTCCTGCAGAACAAAAACCTACGCCACTCCCATCAGCCTCAGCTGTACTCTGTGTCAAGCACTTAATAGCATCTGTCACCGTGCTAATCAATAGATGGCGAACATGGTTAATGTTACCTGCTAACCATTGGCATGTCATGTCAGTGTGAGCATGTGCCTAAATACAACCTCACAGTGCTGCTGGCATAGCTGTGACTCACAGCTTTGTTTATCTCGAGTAAGTCACATGAGGCCAGATACAGCAGTGAGTCACATTGGGTTGAATACCGATTAGCAATGTCTAACAGCTTTGATCTGACTATCACCAGTTCAATGAGTGAGTGAGAGGCCTGATTATCGCCGCCTGAACTGCTGCTGGAGTATCATGAATGCTACAAAACTGAGTACAATTACAGGAAAAGGCTTCCAAAATTATAACAATATATGCCAAAAGTCAGGAGCAACGCTAGCTGAAAGGTTGCATCAGGACATTTCCTTTACAAAGTATGGCCTAAGAATAATCTGAATCGACACCTCTGACAGTCACAGCGCTTTTGCAAACACTGAGGTTTCAGACAACACACTCAGCTCAGCTAAACTTACAACATGTTCATGTGAATGTCTCATAAAGGCAGTGCAAAGGGGATTTAATGTATTGTATATTCAGATAAAATCAGCTTACTTTTACTGATTTAAACGCTGAATGTCTGTCGAAGAATCCGTCAGTGCACAGGAAGAGATTTCATGCAGCAGTTTGTTTTGAAATACACAGAGCCAAATCACCATGACTCATAAATGTGCGTTAAATGTGCACCGCCACCCACAGAAGCTCAACCTTCATCAACAGGATATAAAAGGAAAAGACATCACAGACGTGGACATACTGTTCTGCAGCGGTGTGTTCTCGGAGGATAACCACCTCAATAAATGATTGATTGAATATGTGCTGCCAATGCTGAGAGCTTGGCTGCTCTGGTATGTCTGTATGTCCCTTTCACTTTGAATCTCCCTGAGACTGAGCGTCTCCTGATGCAGAGCAGTCTCTCTGGTTTCCTGTCACTGTGTCCTGTTCTGACCCTGAATGTCTGTTAGGCAGACTGGCTGTCTATCAATGCCACTCTGTCTATCGCTAAACGTTTTAACTGCCTGTCTGTCACTCTCCCTTTCCTCCTGACTGTGTTCCTAACTGCAGTGTCTGTTGACTTGTGGACCTATCTAACAAAGTAAATGTGGAGTTAAGCACCTCTAATTGCAGACACCATGGCTGGGTATTATCTGAAACTCCTCTTCTGGTGTTCAGCTCAGCTTTCCAGCTCCTCCTGGGGGACCCCAAGGTGTTCCCAGGCCAGATGAGATATGTAATTCCTCCAGTGTGTTCTGGGTCTGCCCGGGGCCTCCTACCAGTGGGACGTGTCTGGAACACCTTGAACAAGAGGCGCCCATGAGGATCCTGATCAGATGCCCAAACCACCTCAACTGACCCCTTTCGATGCGAAGCAGCAGCGGCTCTACTCCGAGCTCCTCACCCTATCTCTAAGGCTGAGCCCAGACACCCCACGGAAACTCATTTTGGTTGCTTGTATCCGCGATCTCATTCTTTCGGTCACTACCCAGAGCTCATGACCATAGGTGAGAGTTGGGACGTAGACGGACCAGTAAAGAGTGAACCACGATGGTCCGGCGCAGCGCCCACATCACTGCAGAAGCCGCACCAAACCGCCGATCCAGCTCACGCGCCATTCTACCCTCACTCATGAACAAGACCCCAAGATACTTGAACTCCTCCACTTGAGGCAGTAACTTTCTCCCAACCCAGAGGGGGTAACCTGCCGTCTTATTTTTTATCTGCAATTTTATCAGACAGGAACACTTCCTTTTAATACGATCCCCTGAAATGACTATGATCCCATGGGCTACACTTGCAGTCCCAGTTT
The DNA here is from genome assembly GCA_019142605.1 of Cephalopholis sonnerati. Taxonomy (NCBI): domain Eukaryota; kingdom Metazoa; phylum Chordata; class Actinopteri; order Perciformes; family Serranidae; genus Cephalopholis; species Cephalopholis sonnerati. The sequence goes on from JAGQAX010000021.1 coordinate 28,325,597, forward strand.
TAAATATGCAGTATATCCTGTTTCCACAAGAGTGCAGTAATCCTCTTGTGCTTGTTATGCAAATAGCCACACGCCACAGAGAATCCTGGTCATATGCAGTGTGAAATCTCAAAAGAATAAAGCATCTGCATCTCACTTTTCACTATAAATCAGGCAGGTTTTTGTAAATCTATCATTAACCTTCAGCAAACTTGTGGTTAAACAACAGCTTAAAATATTAAAAAACAAATTATGTATGTTAGAAAGATATTAGGAGGAAGATGAAATGATCAGCTGTAGACACTTCTGTTGAGAAAACAGGTAAAGAAATAGTTTTTACTGCAACAAAAATGAACTTGAGACACTGACAGTCCTCAGTCTTCTTGTATCTTCATATTTGGTTGTGTACGTGTTTACTGCTGTGGTGTTTTTTTTATACTGAAAGGTGTGAGTTGCCCACATCCCCCTTCACCCATGGGACTTTACACCCCAACTGCCACATCACCTCCTCAGCTCTCAAAAATAGGCTGCCAATTTTCATACAGCACCGGGTCATAATATGTCTCGAAACAGACAGAGAAATAGATTCCACACTTGTGCCCGCACATGTTCTCACCACAAGTCCAGCGCGTGAGCTGCTCTCCTTCTGTCAGAATACAAGAATAACACAAGCAACAGTACGTGCTGAGCTACGACTAGAAGTGAGCATGATGATATAGCTTTTTCACAGGTGTGAAGTTACACCCAAAGCCACCAAAAGTGACCTCGTTGTGGTAACACTGGAGAAAACGTCGCTTATACAGCTGAAATATAAAGTACTGTATCTCCACAGTGAATGTGTGTTTGTTATTAACATTCAAGAGACAACCTGAGGCGTAAAATGAGGGATTCACGGTAATCTAGCTGCTTAAAAGGTTTTTAAATTTCATCATTCATGCAGTGTGGGTGTTTCTGCTTGTGCTGTGTTTCGTAACATGTTATCACTACCTATCAGTCCGTGAAATAGTGTGAAACTCTTGTCGAGGTTCAACTTTTAGCAGTCGACCTAAACCCTGGTCTCAAGCCTTGTCTTAGTCTTTGATGTAACATTTCCCATCATTGTGCTGCTCTCTCGTTTGACATGAAGGTAGTGAGGCCCTGATCACACAGAAAGAGTTTAAGCAGCTGGAGGCGGCTTTTTGTAATTGTATTTAATGAGATTTAAGATTTGTGCTCGCGGTTTTTGTGTTGCTTTGTGCCTTATGTTTCTGCACTCAAGGCGCCTGGCATTTTTACCGGAGTACTCTGAACTCCTCAAGTTGAAAAAAGGCCCCATGTCATCTCGGCTTTTTTCTTATTGTTTAACCGGATGATTTGAGAGGCGGGCCTTCTGTGGTAGTCACGACAACAAGTTCACAGTTGGTAAACAATGGAGGAGAAACTGGTGGTAGTGGTTGCTGGATACCCAGAGCTATACGGCCTGACGATACACAGCAGGTTGTCAAACTGCCCCCGAGTCATCCTAAAATATGCCTGGAAACAGCCATCATGGAGGCGAAGCTCCTGGACCAACTGGTGGTGCTCCCCATGACCCACCCTCTTTTTTAGGGTCTCATGTACCCACACAGATCTCTGTTTATCTGCTGACAGTCTCTCACCCTCAACCAGAGCTACAGCAAGTACCCTCTGCCTCAACATTTTAGGAACTAGATGCTAATTACTGTGAAAAAAAACGAAACGGTAGATCACTTACACGGTGATGGTATCATATGAACAGTTCTATTATAATACGTTGAATATACTCAGATACGTACACAAAAGTTCAAGCATTTACCATGTGCACAACAATTACAGAGGTGATAAAAATCTTAAGTCTCAGGCTCCCTCTAACACAGCTCATTGTATATTATGATATGGAGGTGATGGGGCGGTTGCCTGGCAACAATAAAAAGGTGCAGCAATCATTTTTTAATAGTGGCATTCAATTTTTTAAAAAGGCAGTGCGGTGCAACCTGCAAAACGCTTTCTGTGTGATCGGGGCCTAAGAGTGTAAATCACAAGTTTCGTCACAGTGGATGTTATATCAGATCTTTGGACAACAATATGACATTTGCTGATATCACAAAGTCTGCCACATTACGATTTAGGATCACTTCAGTTCAGGGGTTTGTGATCAGCGTGAGACCAATCAGTAAAAACCCTCGTTGCCTTTTTCTTGGCTGCTTCCCATTATCTGCCTGAGCTGCCAGCACTGTTTGAATGTTCAGGGAGGAGGTGTGCTTGGATAAAAATCGTGACACAGATGTGCCCTGGGGATTTCAAAATAAAGGCGTGTCTTAAAGACGACAGTATGTGTCAGTGTTTTCACTTTGCATCCATGCTATTGGATCATCAAATTACTAATCCAGATCGATGTATGGTAACACCCCTAGAACGTACAACACTCCTGTATCAGTCTCTTACCATCTAACATCTTTTTTTAGTGCTTTCATCTCGGTCTATAATTTGAAACTCCTCACCTTCCACAAAATCAATCCTCCACATGGTGTGGTTGACTTTTCCCCTGTGATAAGGAAACGGTTGTTATTTCAAAAGCAACAATCTCACTTTGAAGAGATCAGACCTTGAGAGAGTTGATTGGAACTGAAACATCCACACAGTCTAATTGTTATTGGACACCCAGTTAAATCCAGTGTTTACTGGTGAAATCATACTGGAATGATGCTGTTTATATTGGACAACAACACCAGACGCCACAGCTGCTGTTTGTATTGTGTGTATTGACTTTTGGACACCAGATGCTCAGTAAAACTCTTAGACTCCATTTTCACTTCCAGCAGCTCTTAGAGTTCTGTCGAAGGACTACCATCTTCGACAAAATATTAAAGGCAAAACGTACGCGTATGTGCCTTTAATCCATCACTCACACTGCCAGATTACCCTGAACATAATGATCAAATCTTCAATCAGAAATAAAAGAACAAGATAAAGGTTAAAGATTTAATCACCTAGAATACTGGTCATATTTGTGGTGTCCCACTAATAGTGTGATATTAAAATGGGCAAACAGAGGTCTGGTGTGGTTAACTATGAGTTTATTAAGACAGGGACTCGGGGAGAGGTGATGAGTTTGTGTCTCAGCTGTCTCTAGTTCAGGGTGACGATAAGGTCACAGAAGTGGCGAGAGAGCACAGACCAGAGTGGAAACTTTCTCTCACAGTTTGCAGGAACAAACAACAAAAAAAATGCTCCATATCACTACAAGAGGTCAAAAACCACACAGGCAACCTTAAAGCCAGATGACAGGCATGCAACAACGGTCCCCGACCAGCCACAAACCACCAACACTGAGGTTCTTGGTTGGCACGTTAAACCCAAAGACTTTATAAAAACATGAACGTAACTTCTGTGATGTCAACCACTGGTTTGTGGACTGTCGTGACAAAGCCTTGAGTTTGGCATTTTGGTCGCCATCTTGGTTTTTTGAAGCCAGAAGTGAACACACTTGGATGACAGAGTGGAGCTAACCTGAACGCTAGTTGGTAGCTTTGTTAGCACAGTGCATTTACAGTTAGGTCTCTGATTGACCCTTAAATGGGATCAAGTACAACAACTTACTTACAAGTTGTAAATGTTTATGAATAAATGCATTTTTATCATTAAAGTGATATTATAGTGATATGTACAGTGATTTCACCCCCCAACACCCCACCCCCATCCCCGCGATGGATGATGAGGGGACCACTTTTGAAAATGTTGTCCCCCCACCCATATTTCCTAACACCTAGCCTGACTGTGATAATACTTAAGCTAATGCTAATGCTAAATTTTTAAAAATGTAGCCTACTTACTGGATAAACTGAACCTCCGACACCTTAGAGGCTCTTTTAGTACAACCAAACACTAACAAGACTTTTTTTAGGTGACCAAAACATTCTAATTAAATTTTATTAGCTTGAAAAATCACTGAAATGCTGACAGCTACACCAGCGCCTATACTCTGTGAATCTGGAGTTACGCCATGGGACCTTGGTCTCAGTCCGAAGTCGTCGAAATCTGGCGCTTGGGCGGTGACTTCCGGCGATAAAAAAAACAATGAAAAAAGGTGTCCTTTAACGTCGGCATGATACACGGCTGGTCACTTATAGTTTAACGGCGCTCAGCGGCATCAGGGGGAAACGTAGTGGGACAAAGACGAAAGTTAAGGAGGCATACTCATCCGAGAGAGTGGTGTTCACATCCCGTAAGATTCTAGAGCCAAACCCTGTTCTTTTTTCCTAAACCTAACCACGTGTTTTTGTTGTGGAAGGGAAAAAAAAGCATCAGTTTGCACTGTTGTACCAATGTAGTGCATTTATTTTGAAAGAGACTGTATGTAAACGGTAAATTTCCTGTGAAAATGGAAGTATATTTTGAAAGACGACAACGCATGTTACAGGCAGAACTTGACACGATGTCCCAGAACGTCAACAACCAACACACCCAGGGTACCTTGCACATCATATGTGGACGTGGGGACGAGGTCATAGTGAGAATGTGTTGGCCATGGTTACATTACCAATCCATGTTTTCAGGCGTTTTAACTCCTATGAGGATTTACTTGCTTTTGGAGCCTCGTGTTGCCATTTGAGGAACTGCAGGTTTTCGTCACTTCATTTTTCAGCCCTGGAGGCTGCTGCTTGTTTAAACCCTTTGAATGTCCCAAATATTTTTCTTCTGTGTGCCCTTATTTGTGAAGTTGCCATTGTTCTGCCGCGGTGCTGACGAGTACAAAAGCTGCAGGGATTTGTGAGGACAAAGTGTGTGTTTAAAACTTAACGTCAGTATGCAGATTTTCCAGTTGGCCCTCAGTGAGCCTCATGTCTGTAATACATTTGTATATGCATACAAACAGTTTGTTCTTCACTTTGTAAAACCAGTTGATATGTTCTGTGCGAAGAGCGTCACACCCTCACATTGAGTCACGGATCGGAAAATTTTGTTGCCACCCAAACTTAAAACAGAGTCAGAAGTGAGAGCTAAAGATGTCCTGTGTGAAAACAGGAAGGAATCACTAACAAATCAACTCTTGAAGGACGGCATCATCACTTCCTGATTCCTAATTCCCTATTCTCTCACCCATGGGTGACAGCTATGAAGAAACAAGTTAACATGTGGAGTTAATAAAGTCAGAGAAGCAAAAGAAAGCTGGTGCAATTAATAGCTGGACTTTAACACAGAGAGAATGAAACCCATGCAGTGTTTAGAGAAGACACATGTTGCTTAAAGTAGCCATGTTTCAAACATAGAGGTATTGAAAGTATCATCAGAGGACTTCTCCATTACTCTGAGTATGTTGCAGTGTTTTGGTTTGTGCTAAAATCTGTCACTCATCCTGCTCTGAGTTATGTTGTGTGGAAATGTGATCCTTCAATACACTGCTTTACATTCACAGACCTGATTGTATCTGTGTATGTGTGTTTTGTAATGGCTGTTGCAGTAACAGGCCGAATATCAGGCAGGAAGGGTGTGTGTGTTGAGTGGTTTCCTCTCTTGGAGCTTGGCTGATCAGAGCAAGCCGAGAGTGTAAAGGGTGTGCTCTCGTTAGGTTTTTGTGGTTGCAGTTGTGCTACCAACCTGAGTTGCCTGCACAACATCACTACTGTCGCCGTGTTTGTGTGACAGGGGGGAAAAAAAATTAAAAAAATTAAACAACATGTGCTTAGCTGGCTGAGAGCTGTTGAGCCTGCACTCGCCTTCCTGTGGCCCCGGGCTTGAGAACCTCTTTCTGATTGCAGCTTGTCCATGTGACTTTGGTTTCCGTTGCTTGCCTGCTTCCGTGAATAGTAAAAAGAGGCATCAGTGCTTCAGTCAGAGCAGAGGAAGGCAGCTGAACCTCACACACGAGAACACACACTGCAGCAGCGAGTCAACTAGCGATATGGTCAGGGGATCAACCGTCAGTGGCTTGGGAAATCCACACCTAACCACCAGAGTAAGTAAATGCACCGTGCACTAATGTAGTGCTGCAGTATGCACTAATGCAATAAGACGTAAACTGCATGCTTTGCCTTTGAATTCAGACATATTTAGTCTTTGATGTGTTTGAAGGAGATATCGTATTGATCACCTGCTGCTGTGCAAACTAGAAATCCTGCCAGTGCTGTGCAGGGTGTCATAAAGAGACTTGTTAGAGCAAATGTCAGTGTTAAATAACAGTTTTCAACATATTTATCAGTGTTGCATACAGAGTCATTATTAATGTTTCCAAATTTGTTGCTATTGCGTGAAACAGAGAAGAGTTTAAATAAGTTTAAATTAAAAAAATGTCATTTCAATTTAATAATGCTGATTTTCAGTTTCAGTTTATATGTTAAATTTAAATATCTTATCATTATGATGAATAGAATCATACGCTGTAATTCTGTGCAATGCATATGCAATTTAAACGTTGTTTATATTATATTATCACTGCAGTAACACTCCGAAAAATGTCCTATCAGTGGCTGACCGCCCCAGGACACTTTAAAAACTACTGTCAGTATATTGGTGAGGATACACCATTTATTCTAACAGTTAAAACAACAACAGCAAAGTTACAAGAAAAGTAATAAAATGTTATTATATAAAAAGAATTCACGTGAATGTTAAAAAAAACAGAGAGGGGTTTTAATAATGCCCCCAAAACAACACACAAGACCACTAAGACACAAAGATTAAAATGCGTATATACCAAAAGGGAACACAGGGTCATATTCAGAATGCGTCACGCAGTGGTTTGACTTGAAATACGGGAAATTACACTAAAATGTCCAGCTGCTCTTCTTAGGAAAAATATGATCTTATAGATTTACAACATAGTTCTTTTACTGCGCAGGGTCAACCAGACACAACAGAAAACGACGCAGATTACAAGCTGTGGACATGAATAATGTGAGGATTATATTCCTAAAGCACGCCATTCTCACGTCCGTCAAGTCATATCTATAAAAACTATAAGAACAGTTATGACTAAAAATTGAAAAAAGACACCTACTTTCTTTCTGGTGAATTTCTATACACCAATTTGTGCCATTTACTGCATCAATTTATACTGTGACTGTATTTTATTTTGTCAAAATAAAAGTCCTCTGACACTTTCATGTTCTAAACATTGAGCGTGACATGTCCCCTTCATTCCCCTCCCCCATCACCCCCCAAAAAAGTCTACAACTATGGTTTTTGACATGCCAAACTGCTGCCTCGCTCGTTTAACAATCCACTTTAGAGCGGACAGATTGATTCCCCCACTTTTTTTTGCTTAAAGCACATGTTTGCATTTTCAGACATCATTTCAAAATGTCTTGCTACCATGCTCACTATCACATGCAAATCATAATGTTTTAAACTGAGGACGAGGCCTGCATTCAGCTGTGTTGCTCAATCAGCACCCTTTTATCGCCTTGTCAACAGTGAGGATGTTAAAATGCCAGTCCACGGACTCACTCCCATCCTGCTCTGCTTGTTACCCATGTGGGGAATCCTGACGCCGGGCTCGAGTCATCCACAACACAGCCGATGCCAGCTGGTAAGATGTCTGTTTTGCCTCAGACTCACTTATTAAAAGCACATCTAGAAATAAACTGAGCTGTCAGAGAGAGTGTATCTGACATAAAAGGCAAAACAGGTTCTGTTATTTTAAAGAAAACATTGCACTTTGTGTTAATCTTATAGCATATGGAGATAACTGCATTTAGCTGGACAAACTCACACGTATAACTCTGATAAAACATACACTTGTTTTGTTTTTCTTGAGGCACCATGACAACACTTATCTACTCTGATGCTGCAGTCAGTGCATATCAGACGTTCTGTAAAGTGGGTAATCTATAATCCGTCAGAGCTGGTTGGCTGCTTTATTAAATGTTTAAATGTTTAAATTATAAGCCATATTGTATATACAGCGTGGTTTATCTATCGCGTCACAATTTCACATTCACAACAATTGATTTCTTTGACGTTTGTAGTGGACGTACTTTTTATTATTGACTTGCTCACTGTTTAAAAAAAACCCTGAACTTTGCATTTGTAAAAGTAAATCAGCTCTTAATAATTTGGGTTTGGTCTGGAGGCTAATTGTTTCCCTTAAAATAACTGTTAATAAGTGGTCAACAGTATTTCTGATGAATTAAGTAGCTAGTTAAAAAGTTTTCACAACCAGACAACCCCAACATTTGTTACTGATATATATTAAGCAGTAATTAGTCATTTACTAAATACCAATAAAGACAGTTTTTCCAACTTACAAAAACTTTTAAAAGTATGCTAAATTGGAAAGTGGTAGCCTGCCCCACACAATCAACAAAGAAGTAGGTGAAAAACAATATTTGTTATGATGCGATACGATACGATACGATACGATACAGTATACTGTATTGTCCCCGTAGGGAAATTCATCTTGGATTCAGGAGCTGCACAAGTATTGTTGCCTTACGATAATAATTCAGAAGAAATAAAAAGCATACACCAAAAAGAAAAACATAAACACACATGCTTCACATAACAGCAGCACACAACAGAGCACCATAAGCAAAACACAATATTATTTAAAATCTTACATGAGGTTGACACAAATTAATTTCTACAATGATTCAGCTTAAATTTGGGCGTCCTGTATCGCCTACCAGAGGGTAAAACCCTTCAGCTCGCACAAGAAATTTGTGCCACATTGTGTTCTGAAAGCCTATCAGTGTAGTTATCTAGTTGAGATTCTCCTAATATTACTAAAAATGAGAAACAAAAGACAAAGTCATTGGGCACCCGGCGCTTTATGACTCAATGTCAGTGCTGTACTGAACAGAGACGGAATAAAAAAGAAGAGGGCTTCGAGAAAAGTGAGCAAAGCCACGGGACTACGTGGTAGCTCTGAAAATATGTAGCCTATATTTGTGAGTTGTGTAAGATATTTTGTTGAGCTGCTTTTTTGCAAAATATTTTCTTTTTTAAATTGTGAAAAGTAAAGATTGAAAGGAGTGAAGCATTAATGTGCTGCTGTGGACGATATGAAAATTAAGAAGTGCTTTCATCATGCTGCTTCAGAGCATGGAACAGTTTTAGGCCCACTTTACTATGAACCAAGTTAGCCGTTAGCACACAGCTGCTAAGGGGGAATATTAGCTAATTGCAAAATACTCCAAAAGACACTCAAGCGTCCTTATTCGAAGTGAACACATCAGGAGTCTAGGCCAGGCTGAATGCTAACATGCTAAAGAACAATGCTAACATGCTGATGTTTGGTTTAGTTTAGCCTGATGATAATTAGCACTCAAGACAAAGCTAAATCTGATGGGAATGCCTTTAGTTTTACAGGTATTTAAATAAAGGGAAGTACTGGGCACCAAAGTCATTTGAATTTATCCTCTAGGGACCTCGAATATACGAAGCAAATTCCACTGCAATCCATCCACGCTTGATTTATTTTACTCTGGGCCAAAGTTGTGGACCCACTGACATCCCCAGAGCCATGCTGCAAGTAAAACTAAAAATAGGCCCATGTAAAACTTCTGATGCTAGATTCAGTGACATGAGAGGTTACACAGTCATCCCCAACAGAAAGCTAGCTAATGAAACACCCACAAAAGATTCAGCCTTGTGATTTTTGTTCCTGAACCTTGTATAAAGTCTAAAAAGGGCGAACATTTCTCTCCCACATTCAATACACAAACACACTAACTTACGAGTATGTGCTCTCCTTTTCTCTGCAGATACAAAGAGCGGCTCTCTGCAACAATGGCGAGCTTTCCTTTGTGCCGGCAGGACTGCCAAACAGCCTAGAGGAGCTTCAGCTCAACTACAATCACATTCAAACACTACAGAACATCTCTCTCCTCCGTTACCCCGCACTAACCACCCTGAGCTTAGCTTCTAATATTTTGGAGAAGTTAGAATCAAACACTTTTCAAGGCTCAAAGTTGATAGAAAGCCTTAATTTAGCAAATAACAATCTTCATACTGGCTACCAAGAAACCAGCCTCGCACTGAGGACTCTGCCGAGGCTCAGAGCTCTGGATCTCTCTGAGAATGAGCTCGATGACGAAATGGTCGCCACGCTTCTCCAAAATCTGACCTCCCTGGAGTACCTTAATCTTTCTGGAAACTTCTTGCAGCGACTAGATGAGACGTCGTTCAGGGACCTTCACCAACTCAAAGAACTCGACCTGCAGAGAAACATCATGTATGAGATCGACAATGCTTTCGACAGCAACCCCAAGCTCCAGCGACTAAACTTGGCCTTCAACTCTCTGCTTTGCCTAACAGACTTCCACATGACGCAGCTTGTGGTCCTCAACGCCAGCCACAACTACATTGAGTGGTTCATCTCCAGAGCGGACCTTAACGACACTTTCCAGCTAGAGACACTCGATCTATCACATAACAAACTGCTCTTCTTTCCTTTCTTGCCTACTGACAGCCACTTGCGTAATCTTTACTTGTCCCACAACAGCATTAGGTTTTACGAACACCTGGCAGACGACGACATATTCCCCAACTCGACTACAACTGTTGAGTTCTACAATATGAAGCAGTACACAGGCAACGTGACGGCTCAGCTGTGGGACGACAGCCTTCACGGTGACATCTCCTCTTTGGAGATTTTGGATCTAAGAGAAAACCAAGTGGAGTACTTTCCTCAAGGATTCATCCAGAAAATGCCTGCCCTGTCCAGACTTCAAATGTGCACGAATTGTCTGACGACCTTAAATCTGACGTCAGAACAGTTCCCTGGCAGCTTGTACGAGTTGGACGTTAGCAACAACAGGCTGACCCAGATTGTAGCAGATAAGAGTACGCTGGCCACTCTTGGTAATCTGACGTACCTTAACCTTAGCCTGAATGCTCTCGAGGAGTTACCCCTGGGATTTTTTTCCTCATTGCCAAGCCTCGGGTCAGCGGATCTCAGTTATAACAACATTGACATTTGCCCCGCTGAGGAGGCTGAGCCCAGTACAGACACTAGCTCTGGTTGCGCTGATTTGAAAAACATTGTATCCTTAACGCAGCTTTATCTCAAGGGATGCAACCTTAAAAGAATCCCATCATCTGCATTTGCTGGGTTGTCTTTAACGCACTTGGAACTGTCCGACAACCCTGGACTTATTGCCCAAGAATCAATACAAAGTCTCAGCAGCACGTTACAGCATCTAGGTTTAGGAAACACTCTCATACAAGACTTTGACTTCTCCCATTTCCAAAATTTGAAGTATTTGAACATTTCAAGGAACTATCTCGCCCACCTCCCCCCTTCAGTACCAAATCTTGAACTGAAAGTGCTGGATTTGAGGGACAACAGACTGTCCACTATTCCCTCAGGTCACGCCAACGCATTAGCCCCAAACCTGCACACTGTTTTCCTCACAGGAAATCCGTTCAACTGCTGCCAAACCGAATGGTTCAGGACATTTGAAACAACAAAGACAATCAATATAGTCGGACAATCAGACATTGAGTGTGAGGACCTCATCCAAACGACACACAGGGTGGAGCACTCTAAGTCATTTTTGTGTTTAGAGATGGGCGGGGAATCTATACTCTGGTACATTCTGCTGTTTTTACCCATCTGTCTGTCTTTCGTGGGCATTTCAGTTATTGTTCTCCTCACCTTTAAGCCCACGATAATACAAAAGTCAATCAAAAAGAAGTGCCTGAAGCCGACATCTTACTGATACTTTATAAACCCTAAACAAAACCGTACTTTGTGCCGTTTGCTGTTGAGAAATGTAACTGAATGTGTGCTGGAAATAAACTCACTGTAAACGTGTCAACAATGATGTGAAGTGCGGTTTAAAACCAGACAATAATCCTGATAACCTGATGTAAAAATGTGGCTGCAGTCTTGTGGGACTTGGTGTGTGTGTGCGTGTGCGCTGTGTGTGTGTGTGTGTGTGTGTGTGTGTGTGTGTGTGTGTGTGTGTGTGTGTGTGTGTGTGTGTGTGTTAGTGTGTGTGTGTGTGTGTGTGTGTTAGTGTGTGTGTGTGTGTGTGTGTGTTAGTGTGTTAGTGTGTGTGTGTGTGTGTGTGTGTTAGTGTGTGTGTGTGTGTGTGTGTGTGTGTGTGTGAACATATGCAGAAGTAGTTCGATGCAAGCTGTTGCTATAAGCAGCAGAGGAAACATGAAATTTCCTGTTTTGCTAAGATGTGCAGCAACTGCCCAGTTCTGTATCTCAAAGAGGAGGGCTCTGAGGTTTCCTTCCCATCAGTGAAGCACAGATGAAACATTGACATTTAATTCCAGTGTGCCGGTACCCCTGAGGAGTTAGTTTGGAACTTTCTATTGATACTTGTGCATCTATTTTGCCGTGCACCTGGCAGCAATGCAGTGAAACACCATTAAGTTCAAGCCTTTTTACAGATACTATCATGAACCTTACAAAGCAGCAGCGTGGTCTGGCACGAAGGGGAACAGCAATTCATTTCTCTAGCCTTGTGTGTATGTGGGTAGTTGCTCAGGAGTGGGAAGGCTGGTAGATCAGTGTGTAGCTGTGCAGTGTGCTGGAGGCCTAACCAGAAAGTAACCAGAATACCGCTGTGGTGATGCTCAGGGTCATGGTGGTTGGAACATAAAAAGAGAAACCGGAGCGAAGCTGTGTCAAAGCCTAGAAACACTCTAATTTTTACCTATCTTTTTAGGACATTAGGTCATCAGTCAGTCAGTCAGTCATAGCATGTTTTCTGGTGTTCATGTGCAGCGCAGGGAGGATCAGTTTAGAGGATGTACGTGGATTCAACTCAGGGCGGCAGCTGACTACAGATGCAGGAACAGGATTGTGACTTGAAGGTTTCTGTCTGAATATCTTTAATCAACATTAATGGAACACATTAAACACTTCTGGATTCGTTTTGAAGCAACCAGTGTAAAAGTGCCGGCAACTACTGCGCAAATCAAGGTTTTCAGTTTCTAACAGGAAACAGCTGGCGATATAAAATAAAGATGTCGACTCAAAAAGTTGACCTGGAGCGACAAAGTGCTTATGACGAAATGACTCAAGAGTCCGATCACATTGGGAGAGAATTGGGAAAGACTTGCTGTCAAGAATTCATCATTTGCGGAAGGCGCCTTGCAGCCGGTCACAGATTGTTGACCAAGAGGAATTTTATTTGATTACTCAGCTATATTGGGTCAAAAGTTAGAAGACAACTACAGGGCACTCACACAACATGGCGTCCAAACTTTGACAACGCTGCAGCAAACTTAACACGGTGTATAAATGCATTAGATGTGATTGCACAGGCCACATTCAGTGGTGGTCAGGGAGGCAAGCGCGACCACAGGCATACAAATTATAGGACCGCCCAGCCAAGTTTGTAGCGAGCACACAGCACAACAAACTCACCAAACACACACCAGGGAAGCTAATTTGTGTTTGCAAAACAGTCCGGCTGTGGTTATTTGCTCCGTACTTGAACTGCGTTACCAAATATACACCACAATGCTCTGAGCAAGTGATGTGGCAAAAGTGAAACAGGTTTCTTTTTTTTTCTGTCACGTGGTGGTCACAGTTTCTCACAGATAAATAGATATGTGGACGGAGAAGTTAAATTTGACACTAAGCGATCAAACAGTTGCATTTTAACAGCGGGTGTGAACTGTGGTGCGTTTGAGCTCGATCTATGTGCGATCTAGATACGACATATCCGGGTACATTATACCAGAAGTGGTCAGGGTGACTGTACATGTCCTCCTGGCTGCACTGAGCAGCACCTAGACAACTAATTCAAGTGTTGATTATGAACTGTATCTTATAGTTATAATTCTGGTAAACATCTTGAGTGAGGTGGTTCATCTGGTTGAGTCTAAACAGTAGTGTGTGAGTATGTAATTGATGTCAATGAGGCGCCATTTTGAAGGTATAGCTACGGTGACTGGTACAGTTATCCAACCTATTAAATTATCAAACTGGAAAAGCAGAGGCAACATCATCACATATCAACGTTTGGTCATGGACTTTGTACATCCAGATTGTGTTGGTTGTTGACGTTCTGAGACACCGTGTCATTATTTAATGTTTACATACGGTCTCTTTCAAAATAAAAGCACCATGTCAGTACAACAATATAAAGTGATGTTTTTTTTCTTCCAACAATAAACGCATGTGGTTAGGTTTAGGAAAAAAGAACAGGATTTGGCTTTATAATCTTACAGGACGCAAACAACACTCTCCCTGGTGAAAGTCGGTACTTGTTTTGCCTCCTTAACTTTAACTCTTGTACCGACGCATGTCCCTCGGCACTACCGAGCATCATTAAACTACATCAGCAACCGCCCCCATATGATGCCGATGTTAAACGGTGGCTTCTTTAGTCAGTGTCTGACGCCACAAGTCACTGCCCGAGTGCCAGATTTCGACGACTTCAGAGTGAGACCGGGTTGGATTCACGGGGTTAATGGATAACACTTAAGATAAATAAGTTTTTCAGCGCAAGAAAATAACATTAGCTTTAGTCGGTTGACATCTTGTTTTAAGAAACTTGTCAAAATTAAAAACATTTTTGACATTTTTGTGAAGGATGGAATTAAAATAAATAAGTGAGAATACCTTAAATAAAATAATTTCTTTAACTGTGTTTATTATTTTACCATAATATACTTTACAAACAAACTATCAGATATACACACACAAAATATAATAATATATTAATGTATGGAATAAAATTAGGAAAAATTGAATAAAATAGTTTGACCACTAAATATCAACACAATTTTTTTTTTTTTGATAAATATTAAGTTGATTCAACTTAATTTAGTTTTTTAGGGTCAAAGCATATCATGTCGGTCATGCTAAACTAACTGAGTTTGTCAGATTTTGAAAGACTCAAGAGATTTACTTAAAAGTGCCAGAGTTGAAACTACTTATAAAGATGCATGGAATCGGTGCCTTAATTTTTTTTATGTTGAACCATTAGATTTTTTGAGTGTAGTGCCCCCATGTTGGAAAAAATAAAAAGCAGTAGTGCCGTCCTGGATCCTCCTGGGGTTGATAAAACATCATTAGGGCCCTCTACGATGGCCTTAGAATTAAGAAATGCATTGCAGTGCTGTAAAGGCTGCTATACATGCTAGAAAACTGTCTGTGCATTAGTTCCCCACGGCATGCACCTGGTGCCCCTGTTATTGTTTTAGCCCCTAAACCTCAAACAGCCTGAGTCCACCACTGCTAAATGCTAACATCCTCATTTTAATGTCACTCAGGTGACATATATATGTTTTTTAACCATCTTAATGTAGCGTGTGAGCATGCTAACATTTCTCCATCCGTCCAATCGCATTGCCATCCACACACAGTTTACTAAACAGGCCTCTTAGTAGTGACAAAGTGTCTTTGACAGTGGATATGGTGTCTACCTGTTACCCAGTTACAGTGCGAAGCGGCCTCTTCAGCAAACACATCAGATAAGCAGCAGTTTATCTCCTCACTTCGCTTCGTCACCCTGCTCTGACTCTCCTGATGACAACTGAAAGAAACTTTCCTCTACACCCAAACAAATTCATTTCACACTCAAACAGACTCCTCACTTTCTCTGTAGCTGTCAGAAGGAACGTGGAGCTACCTGATGTGTTCAGTTGTTTACACACCAGCATTTTGTATCAGCATCCTCTGTAGCTGCGACATGAAAAGCCTCCTTCAAGAGATCACATGGAGTGGGCTTTAAGGAGGCCTGACGTGGCAGATGCCAACAAGTGTTTTCTGTGCAACGCATGAAAGAAAATATAGGACTGATGAAAGAGGAAGTGTTATTTCTCAGGATCACTCATCTGATCTGAGAACTGGTTAAGGCTCACTTTATCTAACCGGGCGGGGTTATTTTTAGAGAGTTAAAGATGTGAAAGATTAGAAAAAGTCAGTGAAGTTTCGGAATCGGGGAGCTGAGAAGTTATGCGCACATCTGAGATTTTGTTGGGATCAATGTTAGCCTCACATGTTTGATTTCTCAGTCTTAATTCTGTATTTTAGTTCAGTGTCCAGTTGTATTAAAAATTTTTACTTCATTACACTTCAGCTTTTAATATTACACTGTAAAAAAAATCTCTTTTGGTAAAAGGTACCACAGGCCACTGAGGTTAAAGGTTAGTGGTCTCTGACGTTGGTGGGCGCGTGCTGGAAAAAGAAAATATTGTCCCATGTAAGCTGATGCACAGGACGTCAACAGGCAGTTTGCAAAACCCCACTTCCTCTTAACCCTTCCTGCTGTTAAAACAAGGGAGGACGAGGCGCTTCGCACTGGACTTAGTGTTTAGCCAGGATGCGTTTACTGTCAGTTAACTGTGTGGCTGCTTTGAAACTGCTGAAAGCAACTAATGAGAAAACATGAGTGCAATAAAAAAATGTTTCATCAAAGCAAAAGGTCACATAAGGCAAGTTTACTGTGCCCTTTAAATCTGTAAATGAAATACTGTCAAACTGGGTCAGCGTTCTGGGGATTTGTGTTTCTGGTTAACAGCTGCCGGCGCTGCTGCGTGACGATCCACTGGGAGTTGTGGACGCCACTGGGGAAAGGGTCAGGAGAGAGCCTAAAATAACAGCAGGGAGGAGAGAATCTACTCCCTGCGTCTTTGAATGTGTCAGTGTTTTTAATGTATATCAGGCTTTGCATTTGTTTGAAGGTGGATAAAAGAAAAAGGATTCGTTTACAAGCAGGAGAAATCAGCAGAAGAAGAAGAAGCTGTCATTTAGAGGGGGCCGCTCATATAAAAAAAATGTACTCTTGGGTCATTGTTTAGTCTTCTGGGCATGATTTCAGTTTAAGTGCTTCTGTTTTTCCAAGAACTGTTATTCAACTCATCTGACCTCATCACAGGAACTGTGTCACACCTCCGCTGTGGCAACTCTTTATCGGTGTCAAAATCTAAGTGTGTCTTTTGAATGCAACGGTTTTTTGGAGCTCTACAGCTCATTGAGGAAGGTTTGGCTTCACTGAGAACTAATGAGGAGAAAAGAGTTTGTTTTTCCACCATATATGGCAGCAGTAGGTACGTCACTGCTCAAATAAATGAAGGGAACACAATCGTCACAGTCGTCAGTGAAACTTCAGGGATATCAATCTGTCCACTGAGGAAGCACAAGTGATTGTGAATCAGTTTCAGCAGCTTTGGTGCAAATCAAAGTGACAACAGGTGCAATGGAGAGGCAAAAGCAAGACAACCCTCCAAAGGGGAATGGTTTTACATGTGGTGTCCACAGACAGCTGCTCTCTCCTTATCCTTCCTGACTGATTCTAGTGTCCTTGTCACTACTGGTAGCATGAGGCGGTACCTGCAGCCCAGTCAGGTTGCACAGGTAGTCCAGCTCCTCCAGGATGGCACATGGTCACAAGAGGTTTGCTGTGTCTCTCAGCACAGTCTCAAGAGCATGGAGGAGACACCAGGAGACCGGTTGTTACAGGAGGAGAGCTGGACAGGGCCGTAGAAGGACATCAACCCAGCAGCAGGACCGGTATCTGCTCCTTTGTGTGAGGAGGAACAGGAGGAGCACTGCCAGAGCCCTACACAATGACCTCCAGCAGACTGCTGGTGTGCATGTTTCTGACTGTCAGAAACAGACTCCATGAGGATGGCATGAGGGCCCCAAGTCCTCTAGTGGGACCTGTGCTCACAGCCCAGCACCAGAATTAGCAGGTCCGCCATTGACGCCCTGTTCTCTTCACAGATGAGAGCAGGTTCACACTGAGCACATGTGACAGGTGTGAAAGAGTCTGGAGACACCGTGGTGAATGTTATGCTGCCTGTAACATCATCCAGTATGACCAATTTGGTGGTGGGTCAGTGATGGTCTGGGGAGGCAGATCCTTGGAGGGTCAATCAGACCTCCATGTCATAGCCAACAGTACCCTGACTGCTGTTAGGGACCAGGATGAAATCCTCAGATCGATTGTCAGACCTTACGCTGGTGCAGAGGGCCCTGGGTTCCTCCTGGTGCAGGACAATGCCCCACCTCATGTGTCCAGAGTGTGTAGGCAGTTCCTAGATGATGAAGGCATTGATGCCATTGACTGGCCCTCTCGTTCCCCTGACCTAAATCCAACTGAGCACCTATGGGACATTGTGTTTCAGTGCATGTGACACCACCAAGTACCGCCACAGACTGTCCAGGAGCTCACTGATGCCCTGATCCAGGTCTGGGAGGAGACAGGACACCATCCGCTGACTCATCAGGATCACGCCCAGACATTATCAGGAGTGTATACAGGTACGCGGAGGCCGCACACATCACTGAGTCACATTATGAGTTGGATCAACCTGTGATTTCAATTTTTTACTTTGATTTTCGGTGTGATTTTGAATCCAGCTCTCAGTGAGTTGATGATTTTAACTTCCTCTGACCGTTAAGTCATTTTGTTCTCAACAATATTGGGACTTTATTATCATTGACGTTGTTTTTTATTCTTATCAGGTCCTACTGATCCTAAACAGCTTGAAGAAATTAACAATGCATACCAAACAAAAGTTCAAGTCTCAGGAGGATATGCAAAATTCTGATATGTGCCACTGAGTACTTTACTTTTGGTTCTTTAAATGCATTTTAATACATATGTACTTGTATTTAAGTCAGGTTTTGAATGCAGGACTTGTACTTGTGGCAGAGTACATTCATACCTCCCAGTTTAAGTCATCTGCCACAATGTTTTTCAGGTAAATATTCAGAGGAGGATAATAAAGAATATATTTGTCTGTGCTGACACTTTAATAACTTCATGAAAGAAGCGCTACAGTGACTCTGACTGTTCAGTTACCTCCCAAATGAGACCACATGTGAACATGTACTAAAGATGGAACAAGAACAGCTGTCAGTCTATTTTGGGGACGCCTTGCACAGGTGTTTCAGGTGAACTGTACAAGAATGGTAAGAGCTAAGTTTCTCTAACAAAACAGTTCTTCAGTTGTACCAACAGTGCACACACTGATCATGTTGCTGTTCTGCCCTCTAGTGGTGTCTAGTGGTAATTCCAGCCTTGTGTTCGACTTCTGAAAATGTGCACTCACATTAACAAAATAAAGTCTCAAACAGAGCGGTGATATTTTCCTTATTTTAATGTATCATATTGTATATTTATTTTACAGTTGTATGCTATCTTGTCAGTTACACACAAAACAAAAAGCAGCCATGAAATAATATATTTAAATCTCCCAGGATGTAACAAGGTTTTTTTTTTTTTTTAAATGTGGAGTTGAAATGCAGGCAAAGGGGAAACTGACGTTAGTCATGTACTTCTTTTTTTTTTAAACAAGTTTTTACTTTAAGGCATTTTCTTGAGACTTGAGATGATAAACATGTCAATAATGTGTGTTTATGAACACTACACAAATTCATAATTCAATCAGAGATAACAGCCGTCGTCTGGTTGATGTAATTCCAACTGAAAAATGGAAATGCTGGTTTCCAATTGTCAATAAATAAATGTATTCGGGTTCAATACAGAGAGAAGACACAGTTGTCTCAATACTGCTGGTGTAGCTGCGAGGAAGGCAAACAGTTTTAGAAGGCTGATAGGCTGTGATAGGCACTTAACAACTGGCAATTATAACTTCTCTTATTCTGCGTCTCTTAACGATCACACGCAGTGTTTAACTCGGCGTCCATGTGAATAAAGCTGACGTGCAATACTTAGGATAATGTTAAAAAACAACTGATATTTTAGATCACCAGTTATAAAATAAGACTTAATATACTCAGCATCAGTCTGCACTTTAAACAAGTGCAATCTTGTGTTTTTAAAAAATGTGTCTGCTGTGTCGCTACTTGAGAAAACTCGCCGCAAGGGAGGACAAATAGATCCCTCACATTAAAAGCATTCAGGTCACCATCTGAGATATATACTGTAAACAAAAACAATAAAAATAAAAAGTTTGGGAGATGTTCTGGCACATATTGCAGATCGCATGGCATCAAACACAAAAGGCATGGAAGCAGTTTTTTTTTTTGTTGTTTTTTTTTTTTAGAAATGTACTGCAGTTGCATACGAACACGTCAGGGATCGGGGTCCATTTCCTTCCCCTTCACTCAAAATGTTTTCATCCCAGCTCGAGTCGCTAAAAACCGAGACTCCTTTTCATAGAGACAGAACTCTTTCTAAAAATGAATGGAAGAGAAAGTGAGGCCTGTCCCTGCAACACAATATAAATATGAGATCACAGCTGGTTACAGAGGAGGAGGAGGGGGAGGAGGAGGAGGGGCTCTCAGTTAAGTAGCTCCAGGTAAGTGATCGGCACTTTGCCCTTCTGGGTGCCACGCTCACCCATCAGCCAGTCTGAATCCATCCCTGGGACGCTGCTGACTGTGATCACCTGCAACACACAGTGTGCACCCAGAGGTTACTGTATGACGTAATGAACATGTCCATAATGTGGCATTCTCAACTTTAGAGAGTGTTTTCCGCTTGTCAGAGACCACAGTTATGAAACGCTCGGTTATATCCTCCTCAGGCCACAGTTGGCTCCCGAAACGCAAGGGCAGAGTGGAAACAGTTGAATGTGAGTATTAGAACGTATGAGGTAATGCTGGTGAATTGTTAATCAACCACATGCTTGTAATAGACAGTTTAGTGCTTTTCCAGGAAAGGGAGTGGCTAATGTTCCGCTGCTGTACAGGAACTGCTGCACCGCAGTTAAAGGTTCAGACCAGGCTCCCTATTTTAGTTCAAATATTAATTCTGTAGGTTAAAGAGAGAGAGAGACATAAAAATGGAAACTACAGAGTTAGCAATATGAGAATAATGTGTAAAAACTTAGGGCTGCCCCCAACTAAGAATTTTCCTAGTCGACCAATAGTCGACTAGTCGCCTGCATGTTTACGATATTAATGTAATTATTAAATGATATATTTTGGTGGTTTGAGTTGAAGGTGTGAGAAAGAATAGTCTCAGTATCATTGTTAACACTGTGCTACATTACAGAGAAATACAAACCGTACTAATGAACCTTCATTAATATAGGCCTATATTTTATCTACAAGTGCACGTCACACACTGAGCGAGCCGCCTGTTAATGACGCTGTGGGCTAATGGGCATGAAGCTACTTCCATGTTTCACATGATACGTCATGTTTGTAGTGGACCAATGAAGATGAGTTTACATATCACCTTGGGTTGGTCCTTCACCTTCTCAAAATGATCCCACACTTTGGATTTCCTGCCCGACATGTTATTAACTAGCCTGTGGAATAACCGCAGGTACCAGCCCTGGAGATTAACCTGACTCCTGTCTGACTGCTGAGCGTGGACACTTCCCGTGTCTGTCCTTTCAAATTAAATTCCCACATGGTCCAATCATATAGGTTTGGATTTATCCTGATAGAGTTTCACATTTGTTTTTTGTTTTTTTTTGCTACTTAGCGACCAACGACTTGCCGTCTAATGACCTTTCTGGTTGACTAATGTTTGGTCGACCATTAGAGGGCAGCCCTAAACAAACTGCAGTAAAATCAAGTTTTCCACTCTGTTGATCATTTCCCTCCACAATAATTAGACATATTGAACCAAAAATTTTTTCAGCCTCACCTCATCAGCCAGCAGGGACAGCTCGCTGCTGCTGGCAGCATCGTAGTCGTAAAGCACGCGGGCTTTGCGGCTGCCGTTGGAGCTTCGCAATTCATTGAATCCGCCCGATGCCGTTGAGCTGTCGCGGCCCGCAGACACGCTGGGCAGGGAGGCCGACACCGGGATGGTGGGCACCGAGATGCTGGCCCCGCCCGACACTGACGATTGGTTGTTGTTGGAGAATGACGAGGGGAAACTGGTGGGAGGAGGGGGAGATGATAAACACGGTGACAGTGCGGCCCTGGAGCACAGCTGGGTGTTCCTCACTGATACAGTATATTAATTATCAGTCCAATTAGTTGTTCTTTCTCTCTGTTAGCTGACTTCTCTGTGACCTCCCCACTGATTAAGTTTCGTATTTACACCGCCCTACATAAACTTAGAACGGTTTGATTTTATCACACAAAGGAAGAGAAGATTATTCAACATCAATACTCTCAAAGTAAGACGGTTATTCACCCGTTCATAAAGAAACTGGAAGAATAAAAAACCATGAGAGTATATGAACACTTTTGAAATGACTAATACAGGTTCTGAAAGTATTGAGGTGAGAGCTGCACTTATCCCTCATCTCCCCAGCTGCTCCGGTGGAGCTTGTTTCTCTGCTGACATGTCACATTACTTGTTTTGTGAACTGCCTGGAAAAAAATGCCAGATGCTGCAGTGTGATAGCAGAGTTTAGATCTGAGCGAGGTGTGTGTGTGGAGCTACTCAGGACAGAAGAAACAAAAGGTGACAGTGGGATTTCACCTGCCCAGCTGCTTTTGCAGATCCACCATGTACTGGTAACACTGTGCGTAGTAAGTAGTCTGGGCCTCAACAAAGTCATTCAAGCAGCGTAGGTGGTGTGCCTGGTGACACACAAGGAGAAGAGTAAGAGAATAAAACTGCAAGTTTGCAATTAAACTTTCCACATGTTAAAGTCAAGTTTTGCAAAAGGAGCATTTTGTAGCCTGTTTTTATATTTTAAAGGGACAGTTCACACCTTTAAGCAAAAATACATATTCTTCCTCTCACCTGTGGGGCTGTTTATCAGTCTAGATTGTTTCAGCATGACCTGCCGAGTGTTGGAGGTTACTGGTTACTCTCCACAGACCTGGTTGTGAGCAGTTTCATGTAGGAACTATTTTTCTTCTACCAAACTACACCCTACAAACAGATCACCACACAGAAGGAGGCGTGCATCTACTCAAGGACGAGAGGCTGACGACAGCGTGAGGTGTAAATATTCATGGCGTCCTCCTCAGCTGAGCTGTAACGTTAGCTTGCTCAGTGATGCTAGGTGAGCTCGTAGTTTGTGCACGCATCACAAGCTGAGTGCGATCTCGTTCAATTATGTTGGAGAGAAGGCAGACATCTCTACGGCTGATATCTTCGACAAAACAATCTGATAATGTTTGATTCAGGGTGAACTGTCCCTTTAAGGTTAAACTTGCAAGACATACATATCTTTTGTTTTCTTAAACTATAGCTCAACCAAAATCCAGCAGCACTATGATGACATCACTTCATGTTGTTGGTTGAATGATGATTCAAGTGGATGCCTGAGAGAGGAACTGAGCTGGGCTACATACATGTGTGCTGCTGACGCCTTCCAGCAGCAGCCGGGTGATCTCTGCCTGCCGGTCAAACTCACTCTGGGTCACCCTCAGCTCCTGCTCTGCCTGAGAATGAAGACGCACAAAAACACCTTGATTTTTATAGAATAACACCACCACACACACACACACACACACACACACACATCTGAGAGGGAGAAATGATGATGATGATGATGATCCAAATGAGCAAAATCAAAAACATTTATTAATGTATGTGGCTGCCATCAGAGTGCCGTACATACCACAGGACATATAGAACATATGATTTAAAGATGAGAGTGAATGAGCATGTCTCAGAGTAACACATTGGACTGCTATTTGAGAGGGAGACTGGTGCGTAGGGCTGGGTGATATGGATAAAACTTTGTATCTCTGTATTTTCAGGCTGAATGGCGGTACATGATATATGTCTCTGTGTTTTCTATGAAATGGGTGACACATTGAGTTCCAAGCTGATCTATTTTTGCTGCTTGTGTTTCTCCACAGCAGGGCAGGTAAAGGAAGTTTACCTGTTTGCAGAGGTGCAGTAAGAGCCTGCTGTCTGCCGCTCTTCATCAACATCTCACTGTGGATGTTCCTGCTCTCACTTTCCTCCCTGCTGCATTATTACACTTGACTTTATTGAACAAAGTTCCACTAATTCAGTGATAAACACATTTCATTTCCTATAGATTCTTCACAATAAAACTAACAACTAACAATGGAAACTCAAATCGGCGTGGCCAAAAGTGATAGTGAAATAGGCCCACAGTGTTGTACCGCGGTAAATTCATTCATCTCACAGACTGATTTAGCCAATCACGTGCAACATATAGACCGATGTCGCACTGTAGATGAATTAACAGACAGATTGAGCAGAGGAGCAGCTCTGTGTCTCTCTGAGGCTATATCCACACGGAGACTTGTCTTTTTGAAACCGCCAGAACCGCCTGATTTTGCTGTAGAAGCCCCAATAGGCTTAGCAGGGTCTGTAGCAGGAACACGAGTCTGTAATCTGCCACTGTTGTTGTTGTTGTTGTGGTGGGACGGCTTCCTGCCGAGGTTAAGTCAGAGGTTAGAGAGGTGGGGCTATGACACCATTGCTGGCCAAAAGTCGCGCGTTGGCTGTACACACGAAGACGCAAAGATTTGTGCACTCTGGAACCCCGCTTCAAAAAGATGCGGTTTTGACCTCTGAAAACAGCGGGTTGTCTAAATCTATATCTTGCTTAAAAATACATCGATATGTTGTACATTGTCGACATATCGCCCAGCCCTACCAGTATGTGCTGACATCTCTGATGTTATCTGTATTTTACTTAAGTGTTTGTGTCCAGTGGTATAAAGCTTGCTGCCATCTTAAAAAACAAAAACAAAAATCAAATACAGTCAAAAATAAAAATGAACAATTCAGTCAAGCACAACAAGATGATGCCAGTATCTGTAGATGTCCTTGTGAAATGACAGCGCGTCAGTGGGTTCAGACTGAAGAGGGAAGTCAAGGAAAGACAAGGGAAAAGGACACAAGTGAACACGATGTTTCTGTCCTGAGGGAAATGTTTCCCTTTCCTCATACTGAGCCAAAGGATTCAATATGAGACCTGCTGAACAATGGCTTGTTGAGACTCACTAAGAAGTCCAACAAACATATGGTCCGGAGCGGAGACGGACGGGGACAATGGCCTTACTGTCCTGAACTCTGCACAGCTCACATCAGAGCCACAGAGACAACATTTGGAGTGTTTGATTCTTCCAAGACTCATTTAAAGGATTCAAGGTTTTCCATGAGGTACGACAGTATGTGTCATGGAGGAGATAGGGAAAGGGAGAGACGGCAGCTGTTGACACTGCTACCAGGGGGTTTGGTGTGTGTGTGTGTGTGTGTGTGTTCAATTCAAAGATGGCTCCAACATTCCACTCACCTCTGTCACTTCCTCTGCTCACATCTGCTGCTTTGCGTTTGTGAAAACAGTGACACAGTAGTTAGAGCTACAGCTGCTGCACGGCCGCAGCCAACGCAACACATCCTTACACACTGTGTGTTTGTGTGTGTGTGAGGGCGAGAAATGGGCATGCTTTAACAAAACCACACTCTGTAGAAGGTAGCGAAGAAATTTTTCTCATCCCTGAGCTTTCACACAGCCCAACCACCTCGGGCTCTCTGTGATCTGTGTGACACCGTCTCCGTGTAACAGAGCACCATCTGTCAACAGAGATTAAAGGAGACCTGGTGCTGGGGTTAACCAGCTGAAACCACTGTTTACACCTCCTGTTTTTATGGTTACTCTCTTCTTCATGAGTAAACAAGTTCACTCAGATACTGTTGACAGGACACATGTTTGTTTGTATAGATTAAACACACTATTAGACAACCCTGCTGTTTGGAGACGCTACATTAAATGCTGACGAACCACAGCGGTAACTTGAGAATAAAATAAAGGTTCTTCAAAGAGGGACGGAGATTAAGCTCTCTGGGTCTCAGTTAGACTGTTTCTTTATGGCATTTGTGGAAAATTGTGCTCTGAAGACTGCAGCCAAATAGCTTTGCTGGGACACTGCCCAGTGTTTCAATGTCCATCCACAGCTCTGACATCACACTGATTAGTAATATTGTTTCTAGTAGTTTTAGAATACCAGCAGCTTAGCTCAGTATTTGCCTCATCTATTTTCTAACTGGCACGTCCATCGTGTTCCACTCTTGATGCACGAGGGCGGTTATGTTTTTCCAAAAAGATTTGGCCAAGTCTTGGCTCAGCTGATAAACCCTGAGGCCAGTAGAGATATCATCTTGAGACATTGTTAACTGGGAGACAGTCTCGCCTGGAAGAGTCAGGACAGACAATCTGCAACTTTGAAACACATCAGAGGAGCGTTAGAATAAAATGTAGGGTTTGTGTTTCAACTAGACATGCAGATGAGAACATGCAGGTCAGCGCTACAGAACTGTGGGCCAAGACATTCCAACATTAGGAAGGCCTCAATCAGTGCATACAGAAAATGTCTCAACTGTATACGTGATGTTTAAAAGCCTCAAGCTCCAATGTGGTGACGGTCTTTACACTGCTCTATGGCAGTGGTTTTAAAACTTCATGTACCCACTTTTACACAGCACGTCTTTCTGTTCAACGTTGCTGTACCTGAATCCAAAGTATCGCCATATAATAGACATTGTGTTTTTTTTTACCGCCACCAACTGAGCCTGTTTTTGGTCGTGTCCATGCTCTTCTTCAGCATCCATGTTGGTCACTGCGCAGTCACACCAGGATAGCTTGTTGTCAACAAACTCCACACACTATAGGAGAGGTCGTCATGTTGACAGGCACACACGATAACATTTATTTACATTAAACTGCAAATCGCAGCCTTTTCTGCGGTTATGTAATTGCACAACCTGACATCGCTATTGCAACTGCGATTAGATTCATCGTGCAGCACTACTCACAGCACACTGTTTGAGACCCACTGCTCTATAGGTTCACCTGGGGAATGACTGATACACCATGTGGCCGAAATCCGAAGACACGTCACATACACAGGGCTCTGCAGTACAAGCATTTGCTCTTACTAGCAAAGCTCAGTGTACAAAACGTTTCAGTTGCCACTTCTAATTTTTAGCTGGTGCTAATTGTCAGTTTTGCCAGTTAAATGTAAAAAGCCAGGTCATATCAGCTGTCACTAACTCACCTGAACTCCCTGACTAACTTGATGACAGTCCAACATGTGTACCGTCTGTAAGCTGTGGTGTGTGCTCTCGGCCAGAGATCATTTATGAGGTATCACTCTGTAACACCACTGTACAAGCTTAAGTTTTTTTAGTTACAACTCCAACACATTGAGGAGTTTTCTCTCTTAAACTGCTGATCATGTCACCATTATTAGTGCGGGTGCTATTCAAAGCAGGCTGTGAAGCAAATACGGATTCTCACATGCCTCAAAGATAACATGATTTAGTCAGACACGTAGGAGGAGAGTGAAGCTGTAAACACAGAAACCTGTAACGCTTGAGACACTTTGAGTCTTCTGATTTTAACTTGTGTGTTGTCTCATGTGGGCAGTTGTTTTTTTGTTTGTATGGAAGTTCCAAATTAAAGAGGAAAATAATCGAATGTGGTGAAGTACAGTATGGTTATTTTAAAGGAATTCTAATATAATTTACAGAATATTTACTGTGATATAAAATTAAATTAACTATGACAGAATATTTCACATCAATAAAATGAAGCGGATCAACCTTTAGTTCTGCATAACAACCTTTGGTATTTGGAGTATTTCTATCTACAGTGTGCCAAAGTCAGATGGCTACTGTAATATTATGCATATTTAATCCACATTTGATATCTTATGCGCTATGTATACGTTCATTTTACAACGTACAGTGAGCCACCACCTCGTCTCTTTATCAAGTTCTGGCACACAGGTTGTGAACATTAATTAAACTGCCACTGTCCTGTCATCTGAAGTTTCAAACTTCTTTAGTAATCTCCAAGTTAAGTGACTTTGCTCATGTCTAATGAATACTGTATGTTAGGTGTTAAATATCTTAATTTAAGGACCCCAGTGACCCCAACAATAACTCTAAGTGTGGAGCCACGGTGCGACAAATTAAAAGAGAAATTCAATCCAGATGTCACCATCGCAAGAAAACTGTCCACAAAAAAAAGGAAGTCTAAACTTCCCATAACTGCTCATGTGACTGTATGCAAGTCACAAGAGATAAAGTGTTCAGCTTCGTGTTGTGTAACTTGGTGTGGCAGTCATGACTTGTGTGACTTCAGACAGACGGACAGCAGCATACGCCCAGACAGCTCCTCTTCCTCTTAAAGACGACCAGCTCATGATTTTAGAGAAGCAGAATTCACTATCGCTGTTTATTAATCAGCTTTAACATTACCTGGAAACATCCTGATACAAAAAGAGGTGTGTGTGTGTGTGTGTGTGTGTGTGTGTGTGTGTGTGTGTGTGTGTGTGTGTGTGTGTGTGTGTGTGCTTACTGCAACTCTGGCATCAGTCATCCTGGCTTTCTTTAGCCGAGTTTTGGCTGCATCCAAATCCAAGCGTTTGACCTGCAGCAGCTTCCGTTCTTTCTGCGGACAAAACACAATCAAACACTCAAAAAACATAATTCTCAGAATCATGTGCTGCGTACTGTCACGTTTTTCTTGCAGATGCCGTCAGTGGGCTGCAATTACTGTCGTCACTTACGTCATGGTAGATGGAAAATAAACAGTAATGTTGGGATGCTTAGCAGGACTGTATGTTTAATGTGCAGGACATTTGGAGGCATCTGATTAATGAATTTAATGCTGCAAATAACATCAGTATCAGAGTGTGTGTGTGTGTGTGTGTGTGTGTGTGTGTGTGTGTGTGTGTGTGTGTGTGTGACACGTGTAAGTATTCTTTCCAAGTAAACACACTGATGCCGGTTCAAAATGAACAGTACGAAAAAATGACAACAACTGGGTGGATTTAAGTTTAATGTGTTTAACCCTTTGATACCTGGAGTGACATCACTTTTGTTGTGCCTTTAGCACGTATGTAAACTTTTGAACCCTGAGCGAACTGGTGCGATTTTTTAAAAAAAGATGAGGGAAAAAAGGCGACGAGCAACTTGGTAAGATATGCTCCACAAGTTGCAAAAAAACTTACTACTAAAAATTACTTAAGAAAAAAAAAAAACTGGGAAAAAAAGAAAAAAGCTAGGGAAAATTTATATTTATTATCATCATCATTATTATTATTATTATTATTATTATTATTATTATTATTATTATTATCACTTTTAGTAAAAGTTATATTACAGAATTATTATAATTTCTATGCAATTTTTCCAGGTCATTTCTTTGTTTGTTTTTAATATTCTTTTCCTTTTTTTTTTAAATACTAATTTTCTTTTCTTCTTTTTTTTTTTTTTTTAATTTTCTATTTTTACTAATTTCTTGCAAAGTTTTTGCGTCATTTCTTCTGTTGTTGCTCATTTTCTTTTTTCATGTTTTTGAAAGAAATCAAGCCAATTTCCTCAGGTTTCAAAGGGTTAAAATCTCATCGCTGTCATAAACGCGATTTATTATTGCAATTCTTCGGTCTGTGTGACAGTCATAAAGAAACAGACACTGGGTCTGTCAGGCTGGAGAAATGTTCACGGTAATATGAGGGAAAATATTTAAGACCCATCGAATCTGAATTTAGGACAATTTAAGACTTTTTAAGGACATGTAGACGCCCTGATTTAAATACAATAGAAGATACTAAATGCAACAACATATCACAGTGTAGAAAAAAACAATTTAATAATTAATATAAAATGATAAAGTTAAATATTATTTTGTTTGATATTGACAGCTTTTAGGGGATTATTTGCTGTATTTTTTACTTAACTCAACTGAGAGGTTTAAAAGGTAGCCTAGTGTCTACTTTATCTATTTTGTCCAGTTTAGAAGTTTTACTTGTTCCCGTTCCTCCTGCTGGGATCACAATAATCCTGACTTTCTGGATCACAGGTTTCCCAATCCTATTGAAACATTTTGAACAATATATACTGACGGTTTAATCCAGACCAAAACCAAAACTGGATTATGTGAGCTAATCTGATTTCAGAAACCCTTTTTTCTTTTGAACAGCCCATTTTCAACATCTGATCCAACCCAACAGCCAAAATTCTTTCCTCAATTTCCTCATCTCATTAAGGAGGCCATCTTGCTGTAGCTGCTGTCCTCTGAAAGCCTTACGACAGGAAGTGTAATGTCTGCACCAACTAAAACTCCACAGCAGCGTCAAATGGGGCAGATAAAAACCAGATCAAAGAAAACAAACAGTGACGACTGTGGTGACCTCATCCTCATGGTAGGCGTCATATTGCTGAGCTCGACTTACAAGAACAAGACTGTGGATCACATGTGGAAGGAAATCCTATCACAGTAATGTCTGGGCCAGTTTATAGATTTTATTCAGACAGACATCACATCTGAACCAGAGCTGGGCGATATAACAACTATTTACCATATATTTTCAGGCAAGATATAAATTTAGACAACACAGTTTGTATCGATATAGGATTAAGTTGCGTTACAAAAAGCGTACCAGTGTGCATCTCTCCTCTTCACACTCCATCCCACTCATTCACAAGTTCTCCATCAACACTCAGAGAGACACAGAGTTGCTCCTCTGTTTAATCTGTTCATTAGTCTACAGTGTGACATCAGTCTAGATGATGCACGTGCTACGCTGAATCAGCCTGTGAGATGAAATTACAGCAGCACATGTGCGACACAGTGCTGCGCTGCTAGTTTGTGTGTGAGGTGGATCACAGCGTGTCTCTGTTCTTCTTGGTAGTTATAGTCTATTGTGTGACACTGAGACAGCGCCTGGATGCAGGCGACAGATCTGTTTAAAAACTGCAGTGACGACACAGACGTTTCATACAGTACGACAGAGTGTCTCTCGCTCCTTCCCTCCCTCGGCCTCTCTGTTGATGCTCTGTGCATAGATAAGATTAACAGCCTAAATAAATGAAAATATTTAAATCATTTCCAGCACTAGATTCATTTGAAAGGCCAACAGATGGAAAATTACTTTTTTACTCCCCCTACAAAGATCTGTAATTGCTCCAAACTACAATTAAATTAGGTCGACTTGATACTTTTATAGTTTAGTGTCCTGTGCTGCAAACCTTTAAACCTCTGTAGCTCCAGTGCTGTGTGCAAAAAGCTAACACACAGCCCTGCTAATTATTTTATATAATTTTTATTTACACATTGTGCAGCTGTATATTTTCAAAACAGGGAAAAAATCCCTGTCTTTGCATTTTGTTTTGATCAGTCTGTTTTTATAAAAGTGTGTGTGACATCTCAACTGTGTCTTTGACTTGCAGCTGAAAACATGTAGCCCATTTCATAGAGATTACTACAATGTATATTGTGTATCACCAGTCAGCCTGGAAATACAGAGATATGCCTTTTGTCCATATCTCCCAGCCCTAATCGGAACCTAACTTTGCCTCTTCATAACTTTTTCTTCACAATACAATTGGAAACTTTTGACAATACAGAGTGAAACATCTTTTCAACTGACTTGGTTGTAAAATAGAAAGGGAAAGTCATCAAGACTTTACTTGTTTACACTCTACAGTTACTAGTGCTGAGAGTCAGTTCAAGATAAAAGTGCAAAGTTCAGTGAAAAGTGAAAGTGAACCAGGACCTGTAGCCAGCACTCCAACTCACCAGGATGGTTTTGAAGTCACCCTCTAGAAAGTTTCTAAAAGGTGTCAGGAAGTTGATGGCAGCACTTTGGATTAACTCCCGCTCTGCCCCGCCAATCTGCTTCTCCGTCTCCCCACATTTTATCAGAGCATTTCCTGTAATGGTCAGCAACACAAACACGGTTTCACTCCCAATTTAACACTGGACAGGAGACTGTACAATGTGGCACCACAGTCTCAACAAAGGCCTAGACACTTCTGTCTTCAGGGGACACAGAGGCCTGTGGATATGTACAGTGTGCTGTTTTTAAAAGAGGCAGCAAGAAGTCAAGGCTGGGCATGATGCTGATGTTTAACATCAACTCCACAAATAACACCACTATGAGCCACAGACAAACTGAACCAGAATACAGCAGGGGGTGATGTTCATTTCAGTCCCAGTATGTCAGGCAGCTCAGTGTGTCACTCACCGTAGGCAGTGCCAGGGCCAAACTCATTCCCTGACTCAATCATGGACTGGCCCAGCAGCTCATGGTTGTTCATTCGCGTAGGGGCTTTTTTCTCCAGTTTCTCGTACACAAATTCTTCTAGCCGGACATCTGCAGATTGAAACAAGAAAACTTAATTACAAAGTCATAAGACTACAGCGGGGGAGCCAAACATAGGCAGTGACTCCAAACAGCCTGCCTTACGTTTATTAACTAAAATAGAAGCTTTCATAATGACAACCACGAAGAAAATGTTACCACATCACGTGGACGGACACTGACAGTCACGGTCAGCACATGTGTGGTTGATATGTTGTATAGATACACAGGAAAAGTAGAACCAATCCAGTTTAGACCGTTACACAAGACTGTAAGCAGCAGCTGGTCTGTCTGTGTTTGTTGTGCCTCTGCTGTGGTTGTGCATCATGGTGTGAACTGAGAAGGATGCACAGCTGAGCTTACAGACTTAACAGGCACCCTACCTACTGATGTGTGTCAGACAACATCTCAGAGATGTTCGGGGTTTTTTTGTGTGACCCCTGGCCTTCTTACGCGTTGTCAACATATCTACACTGACTGAATAGTTGCTGGGTTCGAAGGTAAAGCAGATGTGGGTGTACCACCATAATTATTCCACCAGAAAATTATGTATTGATCAGTTATGGCTACAAATAAATGGGGTTTGGTGACTTTTTCTGCAGCGTAAGAGCAACATGCAGAAGGTAACTGCCCTGCTGGTCTAAAAGGGGACCCAGTATATTCTGTCTGACAGTCCAGTTAAGTTCATCACAGCCTCCTGAGTGGTCTTACTTGGGTTGGGCTGTAGTAAGACTTCTGTCTGCTTCATGATCCTCTCTGTCCATTGCTTGGTGTTCTCAGCTCTGACCAACAGGTTCTCCAGATGGGCATCCAACTCTGTCTTCTCAGCCGAGCCAAGCTTCTCTTCTGTAAACTGAAACAGAAAACATCCAGTTGTAGTGTGAACACAAACTATCCCCTTTAAAGTGATTATCTAAAGTGCTAAGACTACTTCAGCTGAGGCGACATAAGAGGCATGTTTAACGGAAGGTGCCAAGCTGGACAAAGTAAACGTTATCTGCCCTAGCTAATGTTGTTAGCTCTTTTTAATGCTTTCAGAGGCCTGCTTTAGTGCTTATGTTGAGTTAAGTGTTGGCTATAATACTGAGAAGTAGCTTTTTAAAAACACTTAAGTATAGCTAACTGTAGCCAACTTTACAGGAAACAATTTTCTCCCACATCATAACGGGCCACTTAGCAACACAATAAGAGGCGTTAGCTGGTTAGCATGCAAGCTAACGCTAACTGACTGAGCTAGCGGCTAACGTTGGTTAGCATCAACTTCCATGAACTAGACGGTCAAACTTACTTGTACCGCGCGGCTCAGGAAAGTACCGGCGTCTGCAGCTAACCGTTTAACGTTAAAATCCATGGCACCGCGGGGGGAATACACACTTTGACACAACAGCTAGCTAGTCTCACAGTCAAACTGCCATCACTGTGGAAAATGTCATTGAAGCAACTTTTTGTCGGAGTTCCACCCAGCTGTTGATCCTGACAAAGATCGTGTGTGAACAAGATGGTTCACGTCTCTGCCACACTGACAGCTGAGAGGACATTTTGCGCATGCGTATATCCACATACGACAAAACAGGAAGTTGACGATAAAAGCTGGAAGAAGCAATAAAATAACAAAACAAAACACAAGTTTGAGACATTTTTAATAAGTGTTGCTGTTTAATTCGGTCGACTTCCCCGCAAACAGCTGCTGTTGTCACGCTAGGCTTGTATCAACGGCTTTTATCAGCATGTGAGACAACATAGCCTACAATTTAATAATCTATTTAATTCAATTTTCAATTTAATAGCAATGGGACTGTGGAGATAAGTTGATTTTGTTTTGCTGACAGTGGTTTATCGGGTCTGGGTTATGTTTGGGTGTTCTGGTCTGCTTAGGGTTATATTAAAGAGAAGAAGACAGTGGCTTCCATGCATCTGTTGTTGCAGTCAGGTCATGTGGAAATCATATTATCATCATCATATTAAAAGATATGTGAACCAAGAAGTGGTGGAAATAATAAGAAAAGTGAGATGTGATAACTGGGGACAAAGAGACAGTCAAAAACATTTGGCACTTGGCACGCAATAATAAAACAACAATAAACACACCAATTCAAGATTTAAAGCACACATGCCATTTTAAATGTGAGCTTTCAAGTCTAACCAACATTGTGATTCATATTTACAAGTTAAACTTGAAGGAAATTAAAGGACAAAGTGATGGCACAATGAGCAGCTTTGTAGTCTACTTAACATCCTGCTACAGCATGTCAAGTAGTACCCTATTGCTCTTGACTATCTTCTTTTTTATTGAAAATGTCATAGAGCGGTGGTTCCCAACTGGTCCAGTCACGGGGTCCAGATTTCTCTTTAGTCATTAGCTCAAGGTCCACACAGTTTCATATATTCAGCGTCATACTTGCATTTAGCTGAGACGTCAAGCTAGTTTGTTGTCTCTGTTAAGTAGCTGTCAATTACACCGCCTTTCATGTGGTGTTCGTGTCCCATAAGGAGCCAAACCTGGTTATTTTTTCCTAAACCTAACCACACGCATTTGTTGTTGGAGGAAAAAAAACATCAATTCGCATTGTTGCACTGATGTAATGCATTTATTTTGAAAGAAACTGCATGTAAACAGTACATTTCCTATGAAAACAGGAGTGTATTTTGAAAGAAGACAATGCATGTAACACGCAGAACTTGACATGGCGTCCCAGAACGTCAACAACCAATGCATCCGGGTACCTTTCATATTGTATCTGGACGTGCAAAGTCCATGACCAAACGTCTATATGTGGCGAGATCAGAGTGAGAATGTGTTGGCCAACGACAAAGATGGTCTTTTCATAAAGCCAGGCTGTCTATGCAGAAGAAAGACGCAATACTTTTGACATTGGCGCCACATGACCAGAGCAAACAGAGGAAAAGGGCTTTGGCACTCACTTTTGCTCAAGAGGTAGAAAACCTACAGCTACCAGAATTCACTGCGACCCACTGGACCAATCAACGCTCCCGCTGGTGGGTGACATTATCCTAGCTTGGCCGTTAAACATTAAATTTCTTGTGAAAACAGAAGTGTATTTTGAAAGAAGACAATACATGTAACAGGCAGAACTTGTCACGACGTCCCAGAACGTCAACAACCAACACACCCAGGGTACCTTGCACATCGTATCTGGACGTGCAAGGTCCATGACCAAACGTCAATATGTGACGGGGTCGTAATGAGAATGTGTTGGTGCCCTCCCCCCAGTATATATTACAATTATAGCCCTGTACAAAAATATAAACACTGGTGTTCTACATAAACCACATTCAACACCGCTGGAGCTCACACCCTTTGCACCTCATTGACCCTTTACCATTGATTTCCTCATGTAGGCCCATTATTTACAACCATATAGACTGAATGAGAATCTACTTTTGGTCGTGCAGTTGGTAGCATTCAAAGTCTAAATATAAAACCACCACTTAATTAGATGTTTTCAAACAATGAATATTTTTCCTGCATATCACCCTGAAGCCTTCAGCCTGGCTGCTTCTCCCTCCCACCATAAACAGGAACATCACAAGATTTAATTTCATTATGCATTACTTCCATGCAGAGGAGGAGTGGGAGAGAGGGAGACTCATCCGTCCTCATAAGTAATGCATTTTCTTATTAGCAGCAGTCATGGCTGGACTCCAAACTCTGCAATTCTAATGAAAGTTAAAGGACAAATTACTGTGCAAGTGAGACAGGGAAAGATTGTTGTGACCCCTCCTTTAGAACAGCGTCTGTTTTATACCAAGGTGATGCAGGTTTGGTGCACGCTGGAAATCTGCAGTGAGGATAATACGATATTTCTGCTAATATCTTCTACAACCCTCGTCTCCTTCTTGGAAAAAGTCTTGAGGAAGTTTGGCAGATTTTGGAAAAACAAAAACACTCCTCAGGTCTGGATGTAATTATGCCAGACAGAGCCTGCTACCTGCTGTGTGGGAGGAAGTCAGGCAGAGAGAGAAATCAAATGACTTCCCCTCTGTAGGCTACCAACGCACCGTCAGCTTATACTCTGTTAAAGGATGGCTCCAAGCTTTCTACATCCACACATTTGTTCCTATGTTCAGGCAACACGACTGAAAGTGCTCTGGCTTTTGAACTGCCAAGATGTCATGTAACACCAGTTTACATTAAAGTATTGATTTACAGTGTTAACCTTTTAATGTTTCAGATTTGAACAAACTCGAACTTTATCATTTTTGAACACAAGCTGTAAAACAGTGAAGCCTACACACTGCTTCTTTTTTATAACCACACTATGTCAAAGATATTAAGACTTTGGCTTTGCTTTACGCTTGGCGAACTCTCAGAATTGTTGGGGCGGGTGCTTTAAACACGTGAATATGGAAGTCAGCACTTTCAGGAAGGCAGAACAGCTCCTCCGAGGGAGGAATCAGTTGCAGTCTGGTTGTTCCAGTTGTAAATCTGTGTGTATCTGCTCTTTCACTTCGCAATAACAGAAAGCACTCAAGGGCAAGAGAAGACCAAAACCTGCTGGAACTCAACTTCAGCAAAATTACTTTCTCATCAAGGCAAATCATGTTTCCTGAGATTAGGAAATCCCAACCGTCCACTCAAGGAACAACACAGACATGTTAATGACATGAAGGCTCTTTATTTCAGACTGTTTGTTTACAATGCAGCTGCTGAGGATAAATGTATTTTATATCCTCAGCTCAACATAAATCCCTCGCACAGACTTTCACTATCTTACATGATGCAGCTCTGACGGAGCAAATGGACTCGAGTTTCACTCAGTACAAGACTTTCGAATGAGACTGTCATGGATCGTCATGTCAAAGCACATCTGCAAGTTGAGAAAGTCCTCTAAAGTCGCTTTGATAATCCCCACTCCATAAATACTTGATAGGTGATAAAACAGCTGTATTTAGGGCAAAATCAGAGCTGAACTACGATTGCTGACTTTTCTGGACCACGTTTTCAGCCAGCTCCAGCAGCAGAGGGTATCTGAGTGTCCTCGTCCTCCAAGACTCGGGGATTCCCTGGAGACCAGTCTGAAAACACATCAAGACGACAGCTGAAAGCATCAAGGCTTTTACAGAGCTTTCGGAATATCTGAGCTCACTGTCAAACTCATCACAATCACAGACAACAACAATATGATAAATGATGTGTTTGAACCATGAAACCAGGGGTGGCATGTGATCTCAAAGGTGGTGTTTCTCTCTTCATGAAAAACAAAAGGTGATGAAATCAAAGACATACTGACTCACATCACAGGCGAAACAGAGCAGAATAACAACCCCCTCTGGAAATGTATGTGTGTGTGTCGTGTAATTTTTCAACTATTGCTTGGATTTAGTTCAAATATGTAACATTATACTGGGAGAGAGTTACTGCCTCAAGCAAGGGAGTTCAAGTATCTCGAGGTCTTGCTCACGAGTGAGGGTAGAATGGAGTGTGGGGTGGATTGGCGGTTTTGGTGCGGTTTCTGCAGTGATGCGGGCGCTGTGCCGGACAGTCGTGGTGAAGAGGGAGCTGAGCCAGAAGGCAAAGCTTTCAATTTACTGGTCCATTTATGCCCTAACCCTCACCTATGGTCATGAGCTCTGGGTAGTGACCGAAAGAATGAGATCGCAGATATTAGCGACCAAATTAGTTTCCTCTGTGGGGTGGCTGGGCTCAGCCTTAGAGATAGGGTAAGGAGCTCAGAGTAGAGCTGCTGCTCCTTCGTGTCGAAAGGTGTCAGTTGAGGTGGTTCGGGCATCTGATCAGGATCCTCTTGGGCGCCTCCCGCTAGAGGTGTTTCAGGTACGTCCCACTGGTAGGAGGCCCCGGGGCAGACCCAGAACACGCTTGAGGGATTACATATCTCATCTGGCCTGGGAACACCTTGGGGTCCTCCAGGAGGAGCTGGAAAGCGTTACTGGGGAGAGGGAAGTCTGGGGTGCTCCACGGATTTGGTGGCTCTGTGGATTTCGTCCAGTTTGTTCAGCCCACTTGAGATTTCTGAGAGAAGGCTGTATATTTTAGCAATGCCAGCAGCGACCTTGCCTGGTTCACCGTCCAAAACAGTCTCATTAGCTGCAGCTGCTGTTAGCTTGGCACAGCTAACACTGTAGTGGACGGTGTCATTAGCCGTATCTGCGGCTGTTAGCCACGCTGTTAGCTTGGTGCTGCTTGCGTGGTTGGAGTCATCTGTTTGCCTGTCATTGGTAGCACAGTCTGAGATGGTTTTGTTGGCTGTAGCTGCTGTTAGCTTAGCACTGCTAACACGTTCTAAGGCATGCTAGGAAGATTTATTCGCAGCTGAGCCTTTACTTGCAGTGTTCTTGCTTCCTGGCATTTTGACTGAATTGGGTTTATTTTGGCTCATCAACGTTGTGTTGCTCCAGTATGGTTTTTCATACAAGTTTCAATGCCACGATATTGGGAGACAATTTCCAGGCGGCCATTTTTAAACTCTGGGTCACGTGACTAGTTATGGCTTTTAATTTTGGTGTGCCACCCCAAGATTTTCCCCATCTGGCCGCCCCTATGAAGAATTTCTGGAGGCGCCCCTGCCAACCCCTGCTGATTTCCACCAATAAAACTTTAAAACTGTATCAGTGACTAATGATTGTTACATGCCTGAGAGACACATTCCTACAGTACCTGTGCCCCAAAACAGGCTCCTATGAAGGAGGCTCGGCTGGCGGTGCATCCCCCGCAGCGCATGGTGTCCCTGACTGCTTCATCCAGCTGTTTCAGCGTCAGGACTCCATGAAGCGCTCCCTGGAACGCACCAGGCAAAGCTAGACACAAAGGCAGATTGGTAAATAATACAGTAATATATCAGCCATCAAATATACAGTAAACAGTCTTTTTAAGTGTCCTTACATTGCCATCATTGTTCTTTATGTTATTCACTGAGCCTGATTTGATTTACTTTTGCAGTGTCATTACTTGACAGACCTGGCCTGCAGAGCCTCACATGTATATTAAGCATCTCAACCTTTTAGCCCTGTAAAACCTGAGACACTCAGCTCAGCGGGAAGGGGAAAATGAAAAGGAAGGAGGAGGGAGACCATTAGTCAGGAGATCAAAGGCTGGAGGACCCGACTAACGGATATACTGACAGGGAGGGTACACATGCCATGCCAAGTCAACAGACCTGGATCCTGCTGCTATGACTGGCTTACCTCATGTGTTTGTGAACACTGCAGGTATGAGCTGCTGGGACGTCTTGGCCAGGTTGTCCTTTACCTGGCGGATATGTGCTTCAGCAGAGATACAGGAAGAGAGATAAAGTGCATTGTTTAGTGTTTAAACATTAAACTGTGGCTGCCTATTGTCATAACACACCGTATGTATCCTATACACCTCTGTAGTAACATTATATTTTGATTTTTAAGAACAGATGCTATTATTTCTTTAAATATGATCATGTTCTGCATGTTGCAATCTTTGTGTTTCTTACAGTTTTGACCACATTTCCCACAAGACCTCTTTGTTTCTGCTTTCTGGTTTGCCTGTTCCTCCCTCTGCTTATGTTTAAGGAAGGATGACAGAGGAGCAAAAATAAAAATGGTTCCTGCTTTATGCTAAAAATCTTCCCCTAACTGAACCCTCAGGCTATACAGCAGATTTCACATCAAATCCATCCTGATAGAAGAGCCTATAAATGCTGTGTACAGGCTGCGAGCAGCTTCAGGTTTTCACAAATGCCTTGCGCATAGAAATTACACTTAAATAGTCCAACATTACAGGCCTTAACCTCTTGCCAAGAGTGACACGGGAACACGTACACCACTCTGATAGCTGGGCCAGAAATCAGTTAGCTTAATTTAACTTTTATTGCCTTTTTTTTTGGCTAATCGGGCTGGAACTTATTTCTAAATTTAGTTTTCTTGCAGAAAGTTAAATGAGAAGATTGATACCACTCTAATATCTGTCCATTAACTAAAATATGAAGCTGGAGCCAGAGCTTATTAGCTTAACTTAGCATGAAGACATGAAGCCAGGGAAAATAACTATCCTGGCTATGCCCTCAAACGTTCTCTTATTAACACATTACATTGTCTATTTAAATCAGTTCTGAAGTTAATATAAATCATAAAATAAAAAGCTGGGCCCTTAAATGAAAAACTTCACCCTTTGGGTTTAGAGGTGCTGGTAGGTTGATTTTTAAGCTTTAGCATTATCCAGCCTAACTGTTCCCTGTGCTCTCAGTATGCTAAGCTAAGCAAATCAACTCCCGGCTGTAGCATTATATTTAAAGGACAAGTGTGTAGGATTTAAGGTGGATTTATACTTGTGTGGCAGCTCTATGCAGAGCCTGCACATGTGGCCTACGCAGTTGTGAGCATTTATACTTGTGCAGTGGTGTCTGTGTCACTCAAACACACCCAAAACACACATTAAACATTGCTTAATAGTGACAGTCTCAACTGCAAGCACATAAATTGACTTCACTGTGATTCGCAGAATTCATAGACAAATACAGCATGCTATGTTTTTAGCACAAGCTTATGGCATTTTACATTGTATAAATTAGCCTAGCGGACTTTTCCTGCACTCATATGAAGCCAGGGACAAAAGCAACATTTAAGAAAAGTAACGTTACAAAGTTTGGCTCCATTACAACTCAAAATGTTCACAGACAAAACAACTGTCTTATACTAATTTAATTTTTCCAAACAATTACAACATGCTAACATTATTAGCACAAGCCTATGGCATTTTACATTGTATAAATTAGCCTAGCAACTCGCGGAGATTTCCTCTGCTCATATGAAGCCAGGATAAATCACACACAAGACTTAAAATGTTATTTTTGTGGAGGCTTTATTGTCTTCACAATTTATTGTTTCTTATCTGTGAAATTAAAGTAAATAAAAGCTTTGTTTCCACTGAGGGAAATGGTTTCAGCTCACAAAAATACACAGGAGGTCTGCGTCGCTGCAATTTGTAGCTACATATCTGGGGAGGTGCACTTCAGGTTACGGCATGGGTTATAGCATAGGCTCTACATTGATGAGGGGGTCAGCTGGTTGCAATTTGCAACCTCACCACTAGGTGCCACTAAATCCCACACTTGTCCTTTAACACAGTTATTATGCATATTATATATCTTCTCATCCAACTTACAATAAAGCAAATAAGCATATTTTACAATAAACATGTTGTTATAGTGTCAGATTATTCCTGTGAATCTCAAAAGGACCGGAGCTTTAAAGAGATATGAAGCCTTACCAACGACAGCCCGGTCCAGCTCCTGGGGGTTCTGTCTCTTTGGGTCATTTAACTGAGCCAGAACAGCATCCAGGGCGTTGGAGTCTGGACCATTCAGAATAAAATGCTCAATAAACCTGACAAAGTTAGACAGACAAACAAGGATAAGCCTCCTTTAACACCCTTTGAGTTAATTTTATGACTTCTGTGCTTGACTGAAAGAGCATCATCGTCAGAACTGTGTCTCACCTTGCTGCAGCCAGTGTCACAGCCACACACATGTCATTGTTCTGAGTCACCCGTATGGCTTTCTCCACTTTCTCCAGCATCTCAGGTTGCCCAGCGTACATGGCCACCACCGGGGCAAGCTTAGTGACGCCGTCCATCTGACAATCCACATCACAGCCTCAAACACACACACATACAGACTTTACAACCACAAAAAAAGCATGGAGAGGTCGTCATGAGCTTAAGATCTGTGATCTTTACCAGTTTCTTCTTTGCCAGCATCCACATTTCTGAAGAAAGCTTTTAGGCTCCCATTTCTCCATGGGCCATCTATGGGCAGGATGGCCTTGGGACCTGTTATAAATGCGACAGGTACATCATTGAGTAACAGAATACAAAGATAGAGTAGAGAAGTACAGCTGAGGGACAAAACAAGCAAAAGAGGAAAAGACACATTTCCCTGAACTTTCTGTTAATGCAGTTTAAGTTTCTGTAGGTGGAGCTCTTTTCTTTGTCTGCACAGTCATGGCTATCACTGCCCATAATGATGACACAGCTCTTCTTATATTATTCTAAGACATAAAGCCCTCTGCAGTTTACTGTGCCCAGAAGTGCCCTGTGCTGTTGCAATGATTTACAGCAGCACTGTATTTATATGATACCCTGACAGTAAAAAAGCACCAAATATTCAAAGCTCTGGACACCAACCGAGAACAGAGAAGTCTGACTGTATGGAATATTTTCATGGAGAGGAAATTCCCTGCTAGCTGGTAGGAAAACATCATGCACAGTGTTATCAGACAGTAACAGAGTGTCTCTCACTCCTTTAGGCCTGTTAAGTCGATGACTGATACATCACAATATCGACAGTTAGATGAAAACAGAACAGGTACAGTACCTCCTTTCTTCCTGTAAGGATCATTGAGGGGCAGGTCGTACACTGTCCCAGGGCCAAAGAACTTGTAGATGCGCTTGGTCAAGTCCTCCGCATTCACATCTGCAGACACATGACATACTGTATCTTTAAAAAGCAGGTATGTTAGTTCAAGATTCAAGAAAAGACGACAGAGAAGGTACCTGCACACCAATGTGACTGGGCTGGAAAGCCACAAAAAGGTCCACAGGCTGACATGAGTGCTTCAAGGAACACATATAGACACAGACAGACTCATGTCATTAGCAAGGACTGAAACATTTGCTGCTGTTTTTACTCAATCTTTATCATTTTTTGCACACTGAGCACATTTTTTGTGCACAGCTGTCTTAAATAAATAGATTATTTTTACATTGATCTCAGCCTGTGGACCTTTATGTGGCTTTCTAGTCCAGTTACATTGGTGTGCAGGTATCTCCTCTGCCGTCCTTTCTTGTTTGTCTATTGTACCGATGCACCCAAGACAAACTTTTTTGTTCCCCCAAGTAAGCCCAGTTTCAAAACACACATTAAACACACATTAAACATGGCTTAATAGAGACAATTTCAAACACAAGTACACAATCAGCTTTATTATAACTCGCAGCATTCACAGACAAACACTTGTCTTTATCTGGACACATTTTCCCCACAAATACAACATGCTAATGTTTTTAGCACAAGCCTATGGCATTTTACATTGTATAAATTAGCCTAGTGGCTAGTGGACTTTTCCTTCACTCACATGAAGCTAGGGACAACAGCAACGTTTAACAAAGGTAACGTTACAGAATTTGGCTCCATTACAGCTCACAAGGTTCACTGACTAAACAACTGTCTTATACTAAACACGTTTTCTGAACAAATGCAACATGCAGAGATTTTCTCTGCTCATATGAAGCCAGGATAAATCACACACAAGACTTAAAATGCTATTTTTGTGGAGGCTTTATTGTCTTCACAATTTATTGTTTCTTATCTGTGAAATTAAAGTAAATAAAAGCTTCGTTTCCACTGAGGGAAATGGTTTCAGCTTACAGAAACGGACAGGAGGTCTGCGTCACTGTGACGTAGAGTTACATTTCTGGGGCGGTGCACGTCAGGCTATGCTGTAGGGTACAGCGTAGGCTCTACATTGATGCAGAAGTATAAATCCTGCTTTACACAAAATATGTTAGTTTAAAGGTCCAGTTAGTAGGA
The DNA here is from genome assembly GCA_019142605.1 of Cephalopholis sonnerati. NCBI lineage: Eukaryota > Metazoa > Chordata > Actinopteri > Perciformes > Serranidae > Cephalopholis > Cephalopholis sonnerati. The sequence goes on from JAGQAX010000021.1 coordinate 28,368,998, forward strand.
TTTAGGGCCATCTATTGTCAGAAAAAGTATAATTATGTTTTAGTTTATAATCACCTAAAAATAAGAGTTGTTGTGTTTTCGTTACCTTAAATTAGCTGTTCGTTTTTGTCAGCCATGTTCTTCTGAATGCTCGGCACATGGGAGAACTTTCAGTCAGTTGCAATCTGCAACCTCACCACTAGATGGTGCCTAATCGTACACACTAGATCCTAAAATGTATTTATGTGCTGGATCACTGGGTGGCTTACAGGACTTTCTGCAGTCTTGTGGTCAGGAAGTAACCCCAGATGCCTCAGGAAGTCAGGGCCAAGCTAAATTAATCACCACCAGGCTGTTGTGTCATATTAAATGAATAACCACTGCACAGTCTTTACAAAAAGTGTCACTGAATGCAAAATTTCAAATTTGAGGAATCTTTAAAATTGCTGAGTCATCCATCTTGCACCATAGAGAGCAGGATTCATGGGAAATATAGTCTTAATTCTACCAAGAGCAACAATATCAGAATCTTGAGAGGGGTAAATATATTGGCAATCAAACAGTGTTACTGTAACACACACTATAGTTGCTGCTTGTTTGAATGAATTTGAGTACCTCCACACTGGCTCAGAGACTCCAGCAGGACATACGCCTGGTCTCCGTAGCAGGTCTGCTCGCCTGTCGTCCTGCGGTAGAAAGGATTCGCTGACTGAGGCCGAAACTCAGGACAGGGCTCCAGATCAGAGAGAACTTCCTTGAGCCTGTCTTGATTGTAGATCCAGTGCATGGGCTGGGCTGTAACACACAAACACACACACACACACACACACACACACACACACACACACACACACACATGAAACATGGAGAAAAATAATGGAACATTCAATAGTTTTGTTTTTGGCACAACCTGGTGTGTCGATAACAGATAGCATGGAAAGGGAAATAGATGTGTGTTGTATCGGAGCAAGAGGATCCTGAATCTAAACCCAATCAGGAGCTAACATTTAGGATTACTCCCTTTAATATGCATCATTAACTGATGAGTTAACAATGACATTAAAGTGAACATAATGATAATTTTGGCTGGTTGAGGTTTAGCAGAGCAGTTAACGCAGAAACTGTGCTTTCATAACATTGACCCGGACTCAGCTTGACTTACACATGTTGAGGAACCGCCCCTGTTTTTATCAGCATGTACAGATGTTGCTCAGGGACAATGCTACTGATAATGCCTCAGTGCGACACACATGAAAACAACGAAACAAGTGCAACGTGAGAAATAAACACGTATATAACATGATCAGTAGAAGCTCTATGAAAGCATAACAACACACAGTAGGAGTATTAATTATTGAGATACACAGCAGGAGGGGAAGGAAGCAGCTCTGGTTTGTAATATGGAAAGCCCTGTTGCTGTAATTAGCCCAGTCCCAGCACCAGTATCACACAGTTTATCTTACCTGCTGCATCTGCCACTGCTGCCCCGATAATGGCCCCAATGGCTCGGTCTGCCAAAGTCGCGGCCATCTGCTTTAATTTCAGACACAAGAAATAACGTGAGGGTTCATCGTGTATTGAAACATAACCTGATGAGAATGCCTGTAATTTTACTTAATAGAAGAGAAATATGCTCTGTTGTTGTTGGAAATCATTTAATGTTGCCTGGAACTAAAATACTTTTACACATTTATTTTGGTAGAAAAAGGAGGTTAACATGTACAACACAGCATTAACTGTGTGTCTCTTCATGTCATGACCCAGAAGTCCTTGAAACAATATTGTACATCAAAATGAAGCTTTAAATGAACAATTACAGACTTGTTTAGTTTACCTCAGAGCGTCGTCTTCACCCTTTCAGCACAGGACTACCACTCAAAGTGCTGACAAATGTCAATGTCAGTTTTCTGACGAGGGGAGGCAACCATCAGCCCAGTGATAAGAATACACCAATGGCAACCCTAGAAAAACCGTTGTACCGGAAAGACGCCAAGGAGGTGGTCATTTAGAGGCTGTAAGATTCTTTTAAACATTTTACTTTTGACGTTAAAAAACCAGCATCATGTTAAATTTCAATTTATTTTTCAGGGGCTGTGTGTGTGCGTCATGTAGGTATTTTTACATTGTTGTGTTGCCACAGTGAGCTCAGAGTTGAGGTTGTTCTAACTTTAACTTTAGGAACTCACAGTATTTATGCAACAGCGCCTGTTTTAGGAAGTTGGCCTATCCTTTACTTGTATACAATATATTTATAATCTTTGTTTATACCAGCAATACGTCCACAGCCATGCTAGTGGCTCTGCAAGACTGTGCTCGGGAATAACAGTGCTTTGAGCTAAATTCAATAGAACTTTATTTATCCTGAAGGAAATTCTTGTGCCAGAGAATGCTTCAAATTACAGTAACCACAATTTTAAATATTCACAATCCTCAGGTCAGGGTCACTCACTGGGCCCAGTTTTAGAACAATAGAGTATTAAATATTAAATGAATACGATCCAAATGTTTTTGGAGATGTTGTCTGAAGCTGGAGGCCACAGTTCTGCTTTGCTGTATTTTTGAGGCCCTCCACAGACAAAACGCTGGGGGTCACTCCCCTCACCCACTAAGCTTGGGGCTCCAGCCATATGGACCGTTTCTGCGCCTGACCCCATCTCTAAGCTGAAGATGGTTTAAATAAAACAATTAATGTGTTCTTTAAATTCCTCAAAGGTTAAACACTTCATTTACCAGTTAATTTGCACTGGACGAACTCTGCAACACCAGAGGGCACATTACTATATGTTGAAACAGCTTTCAAAGACTCTCTTTGTCATTTTAATTTGTCATGCTCTCTCTGTATATCTTCCACTCCATTGCGTCCATTCTGGCGGTTCCCCATCTGATCCCCCCTGTTCCAGCTCTGATGAAACCCTGCAAGGCCTGGCTAGGCTCCACTTATCCCCGGCCTCTCATGGGTATCCCAGGCCATTGATTTCTCTTCTGGCCTCCTAAACCGGCAAAATAGAGTGCTAAGGCTAGGGTCAGGTAATCAATAGCAGTTAGAAAACAATGCACAAAAGCTGCTACGGTCGCCTACATTGTTCTGGAAATCGGAGGTATTTATGCTTAAACTTGCTTTGTTAAAACACACACACATCACATTTAAATGCATGTACCGTAAATACGTTAAGTCTCAGGTACAGCTGAGAGATAAATCTTAATACGGCAGGAAATAGAGAGCATTTGCCTCCTCTGGCAGGGCGATAACATGCCCTTCACAGAGGGAATAAAAGAGCTGCACAAATAGATCAGCCACTGTCACCGGATCAAGTGACACAATGAGCAGGGCGAAGCTCTGTAAATTACAGCCTGGCAGAATCTGCAAGAAGATATTGATGGAGTGCGGACAATGTGGCAGTGCCCGCATGTTCGAGGGGGCTGTTGAGCTTTGGCGGCTGAGATCATCTGGCAGGACGTCGGGGAGTGGAGGGGACACCACTCTGTTATTTGATGCCAAAACTTGCAAAGTGACAAAGTGTAACAAGGAGGGCACATACGTGTGTTGACCTGGACACAATGCTGTGGTTAATCTTAGGGCCTGTACTGTCGCACTTTTATGTTCCCTTTTAATGTTAGATTAACAAGACTGAGATTCTACAGCCGTGCTGGCAGCTCTGTGAGGCTGCACTGAGGCACAGTGATGCTTTGAGATAAATTATAATGTAAGTATTTTAACATGCTAATGCTAAGCAGGTATAGACCCTTTAACTGTTGGTAAAAAGACGTTTTTTGGTGGGAGGGGCTTAGCTGGAGGCAAAACAAT